>OX381720.1:46413980-46793980 GCA_947462335.1 Harmothoe impar | reverse complement strand
AGGATGCCACTTTTAACATGCTTTTCAGATTATGGGTAATAGGACGTACATAAACCTAGACCCTAAAGACCGTGTATTCACAACGTAGTAAGTGTAAAGCCTCCACCATAACCCTAATTAGAGGCCCCCCTCAGGCACTGAGCGGTTCTCTGTCAGATCTGAAAGGGTCAGGCAGTGAAGAGCAACTCATGCTGGGTGCTGCTCTGACAGCCCTGACATGAGGGGCTCTCTACCGGATGTGTGGGGTGCGACGTTTTGTGTCAGGCAGTGCTAAACAGTTCTCTGAATGACCTCACAGCTTGTCCATCCCTTTCTGGCATAATTAATTTCCCTTACCATTCTGTCAGTCCCGTTGTTACCTGCTGCTTTGCTCTGCAATTACTCTGGTAATAAATTGCAATAATTTCCACCAACCTCCTCCTCTATTCAGGGTGATCAATCCACCACTGCATTCATTCTTACTGTGTCTAACCTATGCATCTCATCCACACTATTGTTCTTCCATAGTGTACCGATCCAAAAATAGTGCAAGACATTGAAGTGTTGAGTGATACTCATGTCATAGTTCCAGTTATATAATTTAACCAGGTATTATGCACAGGCAGAAAGTATTGGTGCATCAACGTGAAGCCCCTGATAGCACCAATCAGATAGAGCCGTTACGACCTAATGACTGCTCAAATACAACCACATGCAATAAATACTTTTACTGCCTAATGATAAGGCCTCCCAGCGGGGAGAGCTGTGTGTTTACTGATACCTATGCCCTCACCGACCAATACAACAAAACAGGGCTCTCCTTATTTCTATATTTTAACACCGAACCGTTAACATTACTGGCTGAAAGCTTTGCCAACTTAAAACCCCCAGGGAATGGCTGAGGCTCATACAGGATATTAGTTCAGTTCAGCTAAACCAAGTATGTCTTGGTAATGAGAAAAGTCCTGGAAATTCTGGAAGATGGTTAGGGAGGAGACAGGCAAGCCGACAGACTGGAGAGACAGGTACATACAAAAACAGACAGACAGACAGATAGACCGACAGACAGAGACATAGAGAGAGACAAGGGACGGGCAAGGTGTACTCACTGTACTCGTTAATTCAAACCAAACACAGTTTTATTTCTCCAAAGAAGTAACCGTTTTTCATCAACAAAATGCATCTTTAATGGCCTCCAGATCTAGAAGAACATTCTGTCTAAGGATTACATCAAGACCTGAACCACTGAAAGCCTGATGGAATTTATTGAAATGAAATTCCTGCATCAGAATTGCCTTATCTTTTTGATAAAACGGTTTCTGTTTTTTCCAACCTCAGTTGTTCTACTTACATTGCCACATCACTAATATCTATTTGCCATTCCAATTCCAGGTTTCATTTCACCTGAATACATCATGATATTTGTGTATTAATTCATGATGGGGATTAAACATCAATGTGTAAAGTGCAGCAGTTAGATAGTGAATATCGTCAGATTGTGCGATCAGGTACTTTTCTTAAGAGCATAATACGTTTGACATTAAACAGATAGTCCCTTTTGTATTTTACTTCAGAGCACCAATAGAACGTTTCTAAGACTAAATTATATTGGTGTACAACTGTAAGTTATCATGATTAATTCCCCTTAGAAGTGAATGTGAAAGGAAAGCTGTGTGTCTTTACCCATCTGTAACTTAACATAGCAATAACATTTTATGAGGACTTCTAGCAGCATAGGCCTAATCACCATTTTTCCTTTTCGAGCGTATGCAAGAAATGTCATTATTTTGTACTTTCCCGACCACAGTGGAGAGTGGCTAGGAAAGGTATAATGCAATGTATGTTACTTGGTATTTTGGTGCTAGTTTTATGCCCAAAGTTTAGAACAAAGTGATGAGAAGGATTGTATGTTGCATGTTTCAGTTTCTTTTGTATGTGTGACTGGGTGCAGCCTGTAGTGTGCTATTCACTCCCACTTGTCTGTCTAAAGTGGGGGAACATGACTATTACTGACAGCTCTCTGTGAGAAGCAGATAATTACTACCTTGTTGTTGCTATTGATTTCTTGAAGTGCTATTGGAAGTAGAAAGTTGTAAAAGCTATGATCTTAATAGTTTCTTGAAATTACCTGATGAAACAGGCACTTAGTGGTCTATATATGGATCTCTATCAAAGTCGTAACTCCTTTTTTATATCCCTTCTTCATGATGAAAGGGATGATGAATACAAATTGTGGTTTGTGATTCACAGAACTATGGCGATAGCTTAGATTATTCAAATGCATTACTTGTATGCCCACTGATGATCTACTCATGTGCACAGTGCTAAACCTTCCTCCCGGTTCCATAGAGGTATTTTACTCTTGAAGTTCTTTATTTTGTTGCTATTTATATTCAACGGGAAGGGGTTTCTAGACACCCTCTCTTAGTCTTTGATGGATTCATGATGATAGCCTCGGAACTGTCAAAGAATTCAATCAAGAAGGTAAACCTGAAGTGTGTGTTTTTTGTGGGATTTAAAGCAGTTAGGGAACTTATTCTTTATATTTCTGACTTGTGCTCAATATATGTACCGTTTAGCGAATAATATCTAGCATCTATACTGATATCTAATTAAATCTAGTTTACAGTGCTTGGTTTACCTTAACAACTGCAGTAATTTAGATCCTACTACCCCAGCCGCTTAGCTGGGCCGACCCCCAATCACTGCCTGGCTAGCTGAGAAAAAGTGTTGCATGAAATAAGAGGTCACATGCAGCAAGTATAGTTCCCACATCAGGATGATAATGACCAAGGCATACGGTGGTTGTGTAAAGTAGGGATAAGAAGTCATTATCCGTTACTGCCATCAGTATGATAATAGAACCCACATGAAGCTAGACCATAAACAGCGGGTGTGCGAAACATAAAGCCTCCAAGCACAGATATATTTTTTGAGTTCACCACCATACACTGAGCTGCTATTTATCGTGTCTGAGAAGTAGCATACCAGAACAGCTGCGGATGAGTGGGGCTCTCTATATAATGATGAAAGGGGTAGGTCCTTATGTGTTATAAATAGTGTTAACCAATTCTCAACTTACAGTGCCAGTTATAGAGAAGCTTCAGATAATTGCAAGCAGAAAAAAAAGAGATCGTGCAGCATGAAATGCAAAGCACCTAATAGTATGGATCGGTTCTATCAGGTACCTAATAATGAAGGCTGAAATATAGCCCCATGCAATAAACATGTTACTGCCTGGTGATAAGGGCATGGGGCTAGTCCCTTAGTGACACAGTTAAACAATATGGGTTTCCCTCTATTCTTTTTGTTTTTAAACCAAACTGTGAGCATTACTGACTGAACTGTTTGTTGAAAACCTCCATGGGACCGTTTGAGGTGCAAAGCTGTTAGTGTCACTTCAGTTAAACCAATTATGTGTCAGAGAAAAGTGACAGAGCAATCAGGAAGGAGATAAGCTGCAATGAGGAGAGAGGTGCAGACCGGCATGCAACAGCTAGAAATACTGACAGACTTACAGAACATTGAATATACAGACTGTAGATGGACGTACAAGAATTAAGAGGGAGAGAGCATTTAGGAAGGTAAAAGAAAGAAAACGAGGCAGATAGAAGATTCTATAAACCACTTAAAAAGGAATAGGCAAGGTAGGAGATAGGCAGACAGGGAAACAGGGTGGACGTAGGGATAGGCAGAAAAGAATAGGATGGAAGAACACATGGCCACCCCAATACAGAAAGCGTGTATTGCGACTCCACTGTAATCTGTAACCCTATAAATTATTTAGAAATCCTCATCAAACACGCTCTTATTCCAACCAAACACAGTTCTTTTTCTTCAATGAAGTGACTTCTTTTCATCAACGAAATGCATGTTTAATGGCCCCTCAGGGGAACATTTCCCCCAAGATGATATCAAAAGCAGATCCCCTTAGATGTCAGACGTAATCTATTTGGGTGAAATACGAAAATGCCTAATCATTTTGATAAAAAGTTGTCTTTTTCTTCTCAACTTGTATTCTTCTTACTCAGATGTTTTGTTTTGTTTAAATTTACTACCCCACCAGGTGCCTTTTTTTATTATATGTTTCTTTCCTTATGCTTCACTTAGTATACTTACGCGTTTATGCTTACGTGAACTTCAAAGAATACAGGTTGAAAATGGTTTCTCCCTGAATACACTGTAGATATTACATTATATGAGGTCCATGTAACAACATTTATTTAATGTAATTAAATTGCAGCAGTACATGAGACGTATTTTAATGTGATACTAGAATGTGCCGTGGTCATATAATATATAATATGTGACATTTTCCAATGCATATATCCAGGCTTACACTTGAGGGAAACAACTCCCGAGAGCTTCAAAAAAGGTGTTAATCAGTCTTATGACCATCAGAAACACGTAACTCATAGACACAACCTTTGTCAGGCCAACAGTCTACAGCAGCATAACTATTCTTTAGATCCCTCAACGTGCTCCAATGGTTGTAGATTAATAGGCTCAATTATTCAGATAGTATAAGCCAATTGTGAGCAGACAACTGGGTGTCCATTGTCATCTGTAGCCTCTCTTGAGTAATTCTGGAAAAGAGCATGGCTGGGTCCCATGGGACCCCTATCTGAAGCCCACATGATGAAAAGTCAATTTTGGAATATGATATTGTAGCGAAGTAGAGACCTCCTTCCAGATTGCAACAGATATAACCTCAACAGGAAGATATAAGTACTAAGAATATGTTGCGATGTGGGCCTATAGGCGCCTACTAACAAAATAGATGTTTTTCCTGCTCAAGTGGAAAGTTCAAGCTTTTTCAATTGCAAATTGAGAACATTCGTGGATATATTGCAACATCTGTACATGTTCATTCCAACGTCTATGTTGCAACAGATACATTCAAATTGCAAAGATTCAGTGTCAGATATAGTGAAACTTCACAGCGTCATGCATATGCATCTATCTTATAGAATTGCCCGAGACATCAGTGCATTATCAAGACTGCACAGTAGGAATGTACGAGCAAAATGTAAGTTAGCTCAAGGTGGATAACAAGCATACAGTCCATCTCAATGACCAAATCCACAAACGCTCCGCAGCCAACATATAGTCTGTTAGTTGTCATCTTGTCAGAAAATAAGATACTGCAATGGTAGTTATTTTGTCAACCGAATATCAAAGGATGGACTGAGGCTCAGCAATCGAGCCTCAGTATATTTTGTCTTTTAGGAAAAAAGGTGCCTCGATCCTTCTTAGATGTTCTGAAGGTAGAATACTATGATGATTCGGATGCAAATATGTTTTAAATCTAGCCATAAAACATTCATTATAAAAGGAGATGTATGAAATCTGAAAAAATGCCATTTCAAACATACTTTTCACATCATGGGCCAATAGGACCCACATAAGCCTAGACAATACTATACCATGTATTTAGAACATAGTAGGCGCACAGCCTCCCCGCATAACTCTAATATTATTAGAGGCAACCACCAGGTTCTGAGATACTCCGTGTCGGGTCTGAAAGGGTCAGGTACTAAAGAGCAGCTCATGCTGGGTCTGGAGCTGCCCTGACATCCCTGGCAGGAGGGGCTCTCTACCTGATGTGTGAGATGGAGCTTTTTGAAATGCGGTTCTCTGAATGACCTCACACCTTGTCCATTCCTGTCTGTCTGACATAATTCATTTCCCTTGCCATCCTTCAAGTCATATTGTTACCTGCTGCTATTGCTGTGGCTAGAACTCATGCTCCTTACCCCTGCCCACTCCTATTTCCCGGGCCATCCATCCCCCATTGCATACTGTCTCCCTCTTTGTCAGCTATACCCACAGGGTCCATACCATTGTTCTTGCAAAGCACATTCTATCAGAAATTGTGGTATCGAATGACCTTCATGTCATAGTCTCAGTTATATAGAAGCATGTGTTAAGTAGAGGCAATAATTATTAGAACAACAATGTGGGGCCCCTGATAGTATGGAACAGATAGAGCAGTTACTACACAATGAATGGTCAAATACTATACCATGCAATAAACTCTTTTACTCCCTCATGATTAGACCCCCTGCGAGGATAGTTGGGCATTTACCAATACCTATTCCCTTACTGACCACAGCAGGAAAACATGGTTCCCCTCAATTCCATGTTTTAAAACTAAACCATTAACATTACTGGCTGAAAGCTTTGCCGACTGAAAACCCCAGGGAATGTCTGAGGCTCAAGAGGGTTGTTAGTTTAGTTCAGCTAAACCAAGTATGTGTCAGTAAAGTGGAGAAAACAGGGAATTCATGGAAGAAGCTAAGCGAGGGAGAGAGACCAGCAAGCAGACTCGAAGGACAGGCACATACACAGACAACCATAGAAATAAAGAAAGAAAAGGGACAGGCAAGATGCATAATTTAATAAGATAGGTAGGGAAATGTAGGAGTAGGAATTGAGAGAATGAGATGAATAGGGAGATTAAGATGGAAAAGGCAAGGCAAGGTGCATATGATAAGATAAGTAGGGAAATAGGCATAGGCATTGGGAAAATGAGATGAACAGGGAGAAATGCATGGATATCACATAGGGAGTGTACTGCGAATATACTATGTTTTCAGGAAGCAAGCTATTGCTTGAGAAACCCTCCCTTATTCAAACCAAACACAGGTCTATTTCCACAAAGAAGCAAACGCTTTTCATAGTCACAAAGTCCACAATCAATGGCCCCAGAGCCGCCAGCATTTCCCCCTAGGATAACATCAAAAACAGATCCAGATGAAATTAAGATCTATTTACATGAGATTCCTGCATCAGAATTGCCCAATTCTTTTGATAAAACGTTTTTCTTTGTACTTGAGAGCAACAATAGAGAGTTTATGCGTCTATGTTATGTTTATATATCAGATGTCTACAACTGCAAATTATCTTGAAACCATTCGAATGTAGTGACTCAAGTAGGAGAAGAATACTGGGTGTCTTTTCCATAGTTACATAGTGAATTACACCATTATTTATGTAGGAGAGAGACACTATTGTAAGAATGCTAAATTCATATAAGATATTCATTGAGCTAGCATTCTCAGCAGTCGTTACTACCCTTAACCCTTTAGACCCCAGACAATTGCATAATTCAGGGCCTCATTTCCCCAGGATTTCCTGTGAATTTAGCTAAATTTGGCCATTGTTCACCTTCATTGTTCAACATAATGTTCATTTATTCCTTTATCTATACAAACTGTTAAAGATTCTATCAATGTCAACACCCCATTTCAAAAATGTAATGAAAATGTCCATTTTTTATTTCCTGGCAGGTCTTAGATGATGTGTGGTCTTTGTCAGTTTGGTATAGGCTTAAACGACCTGTCCGACTGAAATTTCCTGTTTCTGTGGAAAGAATTATATATTTTTCTTTAGGGGTCACTTCACATGAACAATATAACAATTTTGATTGGCAGATTTGAATCAAATCATTCTTTGCTAAATCCGCATGGACTACCCATCAAAATGGTATATAACTTTCATCAATGATGGTGCAATGTCCAAGTAGAATCACCATTAACATAATGCTACCATTGTGTGTTCTCTTACACATTTTCAAGTATAATACATAATTGTGTGTCCCAAAGGAATAGGCTCTCTTTTTCTATTCGACCTACCTTTAAACCTTTTCCACGTATCATTTATCGCCAAAATTACCATTAAATTTTACTCATATATTATGAGTGGTCAATACTGAACAACAACAAAAAGTTTTGGGAATGCTACCATCATTTCTATGTACTTTAATCAGGGCCTAAAAACGGCCGTTTTCCGGCCGGCTACGGCCGTTTTGGGGAAATGAAGCATGGCCGTTTCTGGCCGTTTTGGGGTGTAAAGGTCTAAAGGGTTAAAATATATAATATATTTACTTGGATTAAGAAATTGCATATGACTATGAGAGAATGTTTCACAGGGATGAAGAGGTCAAATTTTGCATGTATACTACCCACATCAGTATAACACTAGGACCCACATAGACCTACGTATAAGATTAGGCATAAAGTCTCCAAGCATGGATTAGTAAGGTGTAGAGACGGCGACCAGGCACTGAGCTGCTCTGTGTCGTGTCTGGGGAGTAATGAGCAGCTCATGCCAGAATCAGAGTTGATGAGAGGGGCTCCCTACATGACGTGAGGGGCAGGGCCTTAAGTGTTTGGCAAGTGGTAATCAGTTCTTTGAACGATGTTACACCTTTTCTTCACAGAAAATGGTGCTGGGGGAGTTGCTCAATAGTTATACCTTAAAACCTCACATATAGGCCACGCCCTAACTTAATATATAAGCTGCATAGGGGATCTCATTATGGCGAGTTTAGCACTATAGTATACATCTAAAAACTCTTATGTATGCCGCACCCCCACCGTGTGCCGATCGTATAAGCCGCACCGGCGATCTGACTCGCATACAAGCCGCGGCTTGTACACAGGCTTTACGGTAGTAGATTCAGTAGCTGTCCCTCACAGTTACTCCAGCTAACAAAAAAAGACGTTATTTTACGTCAAAATAACGTTTCAAAACTTTATATAACGTTATGCCATGGTAAAGAGCCTTAGAACAACATTATATAACGTTAAATAACGTTATAAAATCTTGTATGACGTTTTTTGTTTACTGGGACACCCTTCAGTCAGGACCTCCCTGTCATTTACATTTTTACATACTGATATAATTAATGTAGTAGTTATGTGTACTGATCCTTACCATTCTATCTTCTCCTCCGCCCACCATGCAGTTCAGAGTTCAGAGAACTATCAGCAAATTGCAGGTAAAAAAATACCAGCAGGCAATGTGAAGCACCTGATAGTATGGATCAGTTACATCAGGTACTTCATAATGAACGCTGAAATATAGCCCCGTGCAATGAGCAGGTTTTGCTGCGTGATGATAAGGAAGATGAGGCGGGGAGAGCTGGGTGTTTACTGATAGCTATTCCCTTAGTGACATGCTGGTTCCCATTCATTCTTTGTTTTAAAACCAAACTGTGAACATTACTGACTGAAATGTTTGTTAACTAAAAAACCTCCACCCTATAATCTGTAACTCTACTAATTCGGCAGAAAGTCTCACTCTTACTCGAATTCAAGTTCTGTTTCTACAAAAGAGTGACTGCTTTTTATAAACAAAATGCATATTTAATGGCCTCCAGAGTACAATTTCCACAAATATGATGATTATCCAAATCAGATCAACGTTTGAATTGATTTTTTCTCGGCTGGTATTCTTCTTGTCACTTCCTGAGTGATTCTAGGAGGAATTGTCAGCAATGTAGACCTGTCCATCCTTCTCTTCTCATGTGTACCAGCTAACATGCTGTCCCCCCTAGGAAAGAGAGGAATCATGTTTATGCAGTAGCCACTCAGCTAACTTGGTCATTTGCTGCTGGGTCCTTTTATGTTAGAAGTCATAGAACAAAGTGCCTGCAATGTTTGCTACATATAGAAACTGCTCAGAGGGACTATATGTGGGCTACTGAGTACAGCTGGCTACCAACCCTTAGTGCACTATCTACTCTCATTAGTCTGCCATTTAGGGCCCTCAGCAGGGAACACAACCTACCATTACTGAAAGTGCTCTGTGAGTAGGCGATGATTATATTATCGTCTCCTAATTGTGATTGGGGTCATGAACTGTGTCTAGAAAACACTACAAATATGTTCTGTTAATGACCGTGTATTAATTACTTCATGAAAATAAGCTCATGGAATTGCCTTTTGATGGGACATTGGCTACTATGATAGTGGCTAGCTTTATAATGATGGTATGTAATTAAGGTATGGATGGGAGCTATTTTCCATGCATATAGTGATGAACCATCCTATTGGCTTTATATAATCTAGGAGCTTTTTTACGACACAAGCTGTGTCAAGGGAGATCAGTAATGGAGGCAATTTCCGATAGACTGATATAAACTGTACCGCTTCTGCACTAGGTTTTTAAACTTTAATAAAATATATAGCTAGGCTACAATGCACAGCAAATCACCATAGAAATAGACCAGGATAATGTGTAAGACATTCGTTGAGTTGCTCCTTACTTCATATCAATCCCTATTGTATAGTTAATAAGTCGGTCTTATTGTCAGATTTATGCTCAATGTTTGAGAGTGCTCACAAAAGGTAGTACCTCAATGTGATAACTCGCTGTAAACACCACCTGGAACCCAAATGGCAAATACATAATTCTAGTCCTTCCTACATATACAGAATACATAAATAGTATACCAGCATGCTACACATGAAAATATAGATTTTCTCGGCAGGGGCATATGTCTCCAGTCTGCGACTCTAAAAGTGCTTTCATACAAGCCTTCCGATCAGGAGCTATACCAATCACAGCTTTCGTACACATAGTGGCGTACATTGGTCCTCGAGGAATAACCCTGAATTGTATATATGTGTAGAAAATACATAATGACATTCAATGCATTAAATCTCTTTTACGCTCTCATCTACCAAGAGAATTCCACAAGTCATGGGGCACATGACTTCCCACGAATTCTCAGTGGGGGGGGGGGGGGACATATCTCGGCGGAGGGTGGGTCTCCAGGGAGACTCCCTGGGGAAAATATTAAAGGTTTATGCTGCCCTTAAAGGGTTAACTCCACACACCTCCACTCCAACACGGCCTTTCCTGATAAACTGCAGCCCTGTCCACTCCCATTTGAGACAACAAAACCTGCTTTGTCCTGCACACACTTGTGTCTCTGCCTAATTCCATTCCGTGGACAGCCTACCAGCGAAATCGATTCAGGTAATGCGAGCCACACCTCAACCGGAGCCTCTTGAGTTGGCAGGGGCTGGCACCTAAATGCTGCCGTGCCCTTACTAGTAGTTGCATTTGGTATGTGGTGAACCGCATGCAACATATAAGAATGTGTGTGATATATGTAAGATTTGATATTGGAATCACACCTATGTCCGTGAGGTTATAGATCAATATACAAATAGAGAATACCTTACAAACGCATCTAAGTCCCCTTTTGAGCATGCTGATCAGTATTTCCCAGCAGTACCAGTTTCATCAAAGTAGTTCTAGATTATCTTTACTCTCATGATGACAAGAGATAACTGTTACCTTCATCAGTGTGTTTATGCCATATTGATAAAGCTGCTATGTGAGAAATGCAATGTTTTAAAGCAATCCTTGCCTCTAGCATGATTAACATGTCCAGGGTCCTATGGAGAGGAGCTCATGGCACGTTAGAGACCACATTTAGGAGGCTGTCCCTGGTTCAGAACTAACCAGATCGATCTCCCTGGTTGGGAGAGGCTGAGTAACCATATTAGGGACGGTCCAGCTCTACTTGAGCCGGGCTGGGAGAGGCAGAGGGTGGTGAAGGGGTGGCTTTTGACACTGTGGGGTTAGCTAACGAACACCCAGCCGCCTCCACCAAAGTGTCCCTGCGTGGGGTAAGATCGATAGACAAAGTATACGGCGTGTGAACACAAGGTGTGCCATACCATGGTGGTTTATCATATATGTGTGGTCGTGCTTGTGGTGGTGATGGTTTCTCTCCTTTTTTTTGTACATCTCTATTTTTTAATATTATTTTTAATGAGGTGAGTAGCTGTGATGAAAGGATGATTCTACACGGAGCATCCTTTCTGTACGACTGCACCGTTGGTTGGGGTTCATTCGTTTGTAGCATTTAACCCACTGCCATTGGATAGTATCTACCTGGGAAAGGCAATGAAAATATATATTTCACAGACTAGTATGAGAACGAACTATGATTACTAGCATTACCATTGCTTATTCATATAACAGATTGAAGGGCTAATAGAGCCATCTGTGTTCTAGATACAAAGTATTATTTCATTGCTGTGTACACATGGAAGGATACATTTAAGCTTTTAGCGTTAGTGGTCTTCTTTTTTTCTTTTTTTCTTTTACAAAGTATACCATGTTTGTCAAAAATGATTTTACAATGACATAAGAGATAAGACCCATGTACATCATGCCCTCACAAAACCACAAATTAGTATACTACTAAAAGAACCATAAGGCTCACATGGCCGACACAATAAAGACTATAAATTGCCAAATGACTGCATGGTATTAAACCCAGTCCACCGACTCATCAATGTGTTTGTACAGGCAATGAGCTTCAATAGAGGGTATACTATTTTTACTATTCATTATTTTTCCATTAGGATCGGCCAGAGCTGATTTTTTGCCAAATGCACTTCTATAGAATAGTTCCATAAAAGCAGGGTTATAGTTATGACTGATGGGATCTTACAGCAAGTTGGGCTGTGATACTGATAATTACTTCTTGATAAAGCTTGTCGTTTACATAGTTGATTTAACCAGAGAGAGGGGACATCTATATTCTCCATATCTGTATTTCCTACATTTTCCCTTCTTATTCTACTCTAAGTGCCCTCTGCAGTCTCCAGGTTCCCTTTCGATGCTCACGACCGCATCCGCGTCGTCAGGGTGAGTGAGTGAGACTGGCTTAAAACTGCTGTTGCCTCGGGCTAGGATCATAGACATTGCAGACAGGAGTAGAGGGGCAGGGAACAAGATGTGTAAGTTACAGTAAGGGTGGGGGGTGCACTGTAGGCAAGGTTTATCGGCATGTAGAGTGGTAGAGATGAATGGTTGTCGTTCTGTGAACACAGACCTGCACTTAAGGAATGGGTACGGATATTGAAGATTGGCGTCTCTAAGTCTCTAAATCTACAACCTGCCCACCTCCTTAGGTGTAGGGAGTAGATATTAATGTTGAGCGTGGATTATTTTGCAATTTCAAGTTTTCAGTTTTGTGTGGGTAAAATACCAGCAGCTACCAACGCCGTGCAAAGTCTGCTTTTTACGAGCGTTCTCCTTATTATAGAGCGGTCAGCTTATGGGACAAGTTGGACCATAATACCCAGAAACTGCCTACTTATAAGAAATTTAAAGGTGCCATATGCAAACTAAATCTTGACTAAGCCACGTTACTATACTAACCTACCATGTCTGCTCCTGTACACCTCTGACCATACCGTAATAATACATTGAAGTGCAAAGTCCTCCTGTTACATGCAAAACTATTATACTGACCTAAAAGCTACATTCTAATAACACTATTTCCTGTATGCATACAGTAGACTGCATCTCTCCACTGTCCTGATAGCATACTAAGTTCAAACCTTATTGTTATGTGATAAACTCTTACATTAATTGAATCTACTGTCTATTCAAGATACTGTCTATATACATGCACATGACCGCATATTAACCTATCACTGTAATACTACTTACAATAATGTTCAGATACCAGAATGCATGTGCATCTCTCATTCAACAAACCCACGCCAATAGTAACACACTTGAGCCAGGCCTGCGATCAGTGTGGTATGCAGAAGACCGTCCCGTAGGGACCATTGTGTGCCAATAAACTTAATAATAATAATATTCACAGAGCTACTGGAATGGTCCCCTGGCTGCTGGAAGCGTCCACAGAGTCACTGGAAGGGTCCCAAGAGCCACTGGGAGGGTCCTGAGAGCTGCTTGGAAGGTCCCCAGAGCCCCTGAAGGGGTCCCTAGAGGTCCCAAGAGTCACTGAAGGGGTCCCCAGAACTACTGGAAGGGTCCAAAGAGCTACTGGAAGGGTCACAAAGCAGCATCTAAAACAGTTTTGTAACATCTCTAAAGGACTGATAGCCCCAGAAGATGTTGTAAAATATTTAACATCTGTAGCAGTGAGAAGTAAATGCACTATGAACTCCTTCCATCCTCTCCACAAAATGAAGCTCAAGACCCTTTCAACTGTGATTGAAAAGACAAAAGCTAAGGCAATAACCACCAACTAGCTTCATTTAATAGGGACTGACAATCGTTCAGAAGGGGACATTAGTCTAGTAAAAACAACGAACATTATCATGAAGAATGTCTTCAATCATGGTTTGTCAGCTGGTCCTTATTTATTTATGCGGAAATCAGGATTTCTTCTTGCGGAACTGGAAAAGGAGGCGGTCATCACCACCCTAGTGCCAGCTGCATGGGTACTTGATGGAATGGCCAGACTCCATATGGTTACAACAAATGTATTATCTACATTTGGTGAGGTTGGACAACATATATTGCAGATACTCATTAAACCATGCAGTCAATCTTGCCATCATATATACATGTGATAATTGACCGGTGTGACTTTCTGCTGAAGATGTGTAATTAATTGAGAAACGGTTCAACAAGTGTCCTTTACTCAGTGGGTAGAATTAAGCCACTCAAGTGAGCACATGAAAACCTGCAAACATCTGAGGCTGCTTTGCAGAAAAAATGAAGACAAACGGCCAAAAGCTTAAAGAGGCATCCTACTTGCAAACTACCAGTGCTACAAACATTTTGACATCTCAACCTGACACTCCTTCACCAGCTGATAAGGGATGAGAGGAAGACAATGGAGTTCTGATGCCAGAGCTGATGACTCTGGAGGTAGCTCCCACATCTTTTGCAGCTGGTTATCTGCAAATATCGAGCTTCAAAGTACACAGGCACATGCACTTGCTCCTCAGCAGGCATGACCTACACTGCAGCATGTAGGCCTACCTGTAAAGGCGGGGACACCTGCCTCAACTTGAACAAACATTGTGTCTGACAGCTCTAATAAAGAATTATGAGTAAAGATAATCAGCATGATCCTAATTGTGGCATGATTTAGCTATGTACTCGGCTAAACTCTTGGCTTAGTATGCTTGGTCATGAAGTGACCCAGTCCTATTCTCATGATGACTGGTACTGTTGTACATTATCCAGGAGGGCAGGGAGCATGTGGGGGTGGTTGGACCCCGCAGGTAGCTGGGAGACTGGGTGAGACCCCAATAGCCCCAAAGGCACCCTGGTGTAGGACCTGTAGCCACGTGTGTGTGTATCTGCTACAGTTGCCCCCTGGAGATAGCTAGCTACTCTCAGAATTCTACGGACACCTACAACCCCAGGTGGTCTCTGAGACTAAGATTACCCCTGTTAGGATAGTCCAGGCTGTTATATTCAGGGCCTAAGGATTCCACTATTTGAAGATAATTTATCAGATTTGATCCTTTGTAGTTTGACACTTGATCCAAAAAGACACCTGCTCTAAATGAAGGCTTAGGCCATTACCATAAATTTGCATGTATAAGCCTGACTTGTGTATTAGCCACACCACTAGCTTTGACAAATTATATAGCCACTGAGGGGTTCTGAACACTGCTTATATGGTACTGTAGTATATTTATAAAAACTCATGTATAAGCCTGACCTTACATTGGCATGTTTGGTACCAAAAGAAAGCTGAGTCTGACTCAAAATACCTGCTATTTGTGTATCCAATTTCCAAGATTGACATTTTTCGGTCTTACACAAGTTTTCTCAACTTCAAGGTCATATCATATGACCTTGACCTTGACCAAGGTCATATGATGTATTCCCATTCAATGGGGTTCAATGTATCTGCCTTTATAATGTTGAGAGTTCATGCATCTACCACTTCCGGTTCTCACATAAGTCACATCAAATTTCAACAAATGCAAGTATTTTAAGGATATTCTCACTTTCAAGGTCATATCATGTGACCTTGACCTTGACCAAGGTCAAATAACTTTTCCCCATTAAATGGGGCGTGACATATGAGTCTCATATCAAATTTTCCAATGTCCAGCCACAACTATAGATTGCCATTTTCTTTGTTTTGAGTTAAAACACACTCACAAGTAGTATTTGGAGCAAATTTCCACTTTCAAGGTCAAATCAGATGACCTTGACCTTGACCAAGGTCAAATATTTTATTTCTACTGATAGGGGCCCAATATATGAGTCTCATGTCAAAATTTCAAGTGTCCAGCTATAACGGTTCTCAAGATAATTAGAATCAAAAATTAATTATTGATATTTTGTTGAAAATATTGAAAATATTGGTTGCCATGGAAACGGGCATGTAAGTGTGAGATGCTGGTCCTGCCCAGACTAGCCAGTGGTCAAAATTGAAAGCCTAGGGTCTTACCTTTCATTTGATACTATGTGACACTTGTTACAGGGGGGGTGCAACGAATTTCCATTTTAAGGGGCTTTTTCAATACTGGCTCCCTGACTAATACTGCTGTATCAGATATCTGCATCTTTAATTGATATCAAAGGTGAGTAGCCACGTAGAAAGAATGATTCACATCCATTCTGTGTGGCTGCTCACACATGTATTACACATTTTTTCTTCTACGTATGATTAAACCACTGTCATCTGGTAGTACATGGGAAAAGCCATAAAATATATATGTCACAAACTATGAACATTAACATTTGTTATCCATGAGACATATTGATGAGTAAATGCAGTCACATGTATAGAATTATATTTCATTCGTGAATAATATGAATTTGTGTACAAATGTAATACTGGGCACGGGAGGGGATTGTAGTCATTAACACTAAATTTACAAGCATCAGGAATACTATTTTGAAATATATGAAAGGCCATTGCAATGAAATAAGATACAAGTCCTCTGTACATTCCATGCTCACAATACCATTTGTGGTAACAAGCGTACAGTTAAATGGGTTGCGTGGGCGCACAATGAATGCAATAAAGGTTCAAAATGACAGGACACCAATGGATGAGAGTAATGTATGTGTACAGGCGATAAGCTATGTATTAGAACTTCTGAGGTTATACCCTTTTCCCATACAATATTCTCCACTAGGGTCAATCAGAGATACTTATTTACCAATTTCTATATAATGCATGTCAATGATATATCATAAACACTTTGTTAAAAGATGTTAGCTAACATGATTCTATATCATGGTGCTGAAGTCAATCATTTCTGACAGCTTCTTGACAAATAAACTGACAATGACTCTAGGACACGAACGATGTAGATATAGTAAATCTATATCCACATGTTCAATACTGTCTCCTTTTCTAGCACGAGATAGCAAAGTACTGCCTGCAGTTCCTTTTCAACTCTCATGATCGTGACCCTGTCAGTGCGAGAAGTGAGTGAGCTGGCAGAGATCCTTGCCCCAGGTTAGGATCATAGACATGGTAGACGGCAGGGGCAGGGTATAATGAAGGGGTACGTGAGACTGAACAGTACACAGAGAAATGAAAGAGGGTCACTCTGACTCCCTATCAGGGGGTCACGGATATATATATATGCCGCCAAAATTACTCGCGTTTCAAAGGAGTTAGCTTTTTCAACAGAAAGTTAAGCATTCTCTGACTCCTTTTCTGCGGAGAATCAGGCATGGCTAGACCTGTAAGGAGGTGCATTTTGGCTAAGGGTGAAACGGCATATTCTGTATGTTCTGATAAATCATGGAATCTAAATACTATAAACTAATATATGGCTTTCTGAAACATTATGAGTGTTATTCTCCGGCCAGGGCAATGGCTAAAGTTTGGTTCATTTCTGAAGGCCATAGACAATATCTTCTAGGAGCAATCAGACTTTAAAGTTAGCTCATATAAAAACATAAACCAGACCGGTTGAAAGTGGTTAATATACCTTATATGTAGTTTACATGCATTTGATTTTTACAACCCTTCGAGTCTGTTCACATAAAATTACACTAGGTGGATGTTAAAGGGTGTTACCACCAAACATCCATCTGAGTTTGCCTCCTGCTTCAGTCCAGCACTATAGCGGGTATGTTGGGGTTTATTGCCACTTGGAGCAGGTGCTCTGGTACAGGTTCATGTCACCCCTCACCAGCACCTGCCCTAATACTTACAGTACTAATGTCTAGTACTGTCTAAACGACCGTCATGTATACGCCTATATGATATATGAGGGCAAAGTATATGATGTGTTTTTGTGTTCTAATAAAGACAGATTTTCACAGGGTCTTTGCAAAACTTAAAGCAGGATTCTATTAAACTTGCTAAGATATCATCGGTCCCACAAGTTATGTTGTCTTTGGGCCAACTTTAGACCAATGACATTAAAACTTGATTACATTGGCTAATGCCGGGCAGCTGCTGGGTGCGCCATTGCATAACAATAACCGAATTCGGTTTGTTGCTGTATATTAGGTACAGTACATGTGACTTGCTGTATAAGTGTTATAAGCCAAGGACATGGTAATTGTCCAAGGCGCCAGCCACGGCTTATAACACTTATGCAATAAACATATCTGACTTATGCCACCACTATAATCTCCTTGATTATTGTTTTGTCACATTTTGCACATATTACAGCCAGTTTCTTTTGTTCTTGATATCAGTGTCATCTATCCTCATATCCTACATGACGAATTATCCTTGTCCTGTTGAAAGAAATCCCTTTATAATTAATGACATTCAACCAGACGCAGTCAAATCTGCCTTCTCTTGGCCTTATAAAGGTCTCTAAGAATATGAAACATTTCATCTCGAAGAATGCAGTCCATGTCAATATCGTACCACGCGGCCGGGTCCTGTATAATCATTTTGAATAGAAAATACTCCGTTACCCCCTTGCCTGCCTGCCCTGCTGCTATAAATATCTTGGTGTGTTTTATCCCTGAGTGTTTGGTAACAGATGGTGAGCTAAAGGAGATGTGACACCGAGCAACTCGTCAAGCGTCGAGCTGCTCACAATGTAGGATCCAAAGATCCAATGTTAACATCTTTGGTAATAGGAATTAACCAAAGAAAACTGTTTTGATTAATCATACTCTCCTGATTATTATTATGTCACTGATATTTGGGTATAATTTAAAGCTCCATAGATGGTGGTAAATGAGATGTTATTATCATATTACGTTATAGATATTGTTTGGATTGACTGCTAAGTCTTATCAATTCTGCCTGTTAAGTCTGATTATTTTGTCATGCAGATATGGCTACGTCAGGTAATAATAAACGACTATAAGTTGTAGATTGTTACCAGACAAACTCCTATACACAATGCCCACTATACACGATCATTGATACATGATACATCAGAAGGTCCTGCCTGTCCATCTGATTACCATGGCCAGATGTACAGTGTAGCATACAATGAGTCATCTCTTGCCATCTCTAGCTGTATCTATATTGACTGGCATCAAAGGCATACAATCATTAGATGGGATTGGGTTGGTAATTAGATACGGTACATGTTCCCATCAGGAAGGGAATTCATCTGAGTGTTGTGTTTAATCCTGAATGGATACATGACTAAGATAGATTCCTGACGGAATGGGAATATTCGTAGAAGAGATGAGACATTTGATTACATATATTCATAGGTCCAATGCTGAAAACTCTTGTAGCGAATAACAGGGTCCACCAGGGATGGAGTTTAATCTAAAAGTTTGCAGCGGCAATTGGAGATTGCGGAGATGATTCTGTACTACTGACATTGGAGAACCTTCCTTCAATTCTTTTTCTCTCCTCATTGTAACCTCTGCCGGCTCATTCTTCCGCCAGCATTTGATTTACTGAAATACTGAGAAAAAAGTACCACATCTCCAATGTAGGTTTCAATCTATGATAAAAATCACCAGCCATTCAGCAGAAGCATTTGGACTGTTCCATAAGACAACATGGCAAAACGGTGAGAATTATCAATTGCTTGGTACCTGTATTTCTGTATGGTGAACAAAGTGTAATGATGATGTGTGAATTATACAATTTAGATAATGTCAAGGAAAGTAACAGACCCAAATAAACCTATGAAAGATTCATTATCTCTTTGAGCAGTTTTGTTATCATGATTGATTTCTTTTTGCTTTCCCCGTTAGGACTTTCCTAAAGCAGCAACAACAGCTGATGGTTATAGCATGATATAACTAACAGCTGCAGTTTGGTAGTGTGGAGTTGTACCAATCCCCCTGGCAGTGATGTCACTTCTAATAAATGTTGCTACTCATCAAAGTTTTATGAATGCACTCTGTCTATATGCTCACATAGGCGCCTAGATGTGAGGGTAGCAATAGTGCTGGCTTGTTTGCTGACCGATACCCAGGAGACCCAGGCACAATGCTCTCTCCAAACAGTGCAGTGATTATGTCATGTGCACCGAATTAATGTTAACAATACTGATCCATTACTCACCTGGGGATTCATAGAGCATTAACTCATGCCACAAAATATGGATTGTAAAAATTAATATGGGCTGTTCAAATATAACAGTCCAGATTTGTGCTACAGTTTCAAAATCATATCATTAGTTGAAGTAGACTAAAAGGGAAAGAGGAACTTTAAAAGTGTTACAAGGAGGTAAGGTGGGGGGGGGGGGGGGGGGAAACGTGCTGAATTTTGTAATATTTTAATGTAAATTCACCATGAAGCTTTCTGGAACAATAAATTCTCTCGGTTCATTTTGCAAACTTGCAGAAGCTGCTCTGTTGCAGAGTAACGTGACAATTGGTGTCAGATGAATGTTTTACGCTCCCCGGAGGCCGAGAAAAATGACAGAGGAGCGTCATGTGAGGGATCTGATCATCATATTGTCTTTGTGAAGCGTCTGATAGGACACCACCCAGTATTATCAGTAGGGAGCACAGTGGATATGATTACCTGGCTATCCTATCCACTGCCATGCAGGCCCAATTCCAGACCTGCACAACCTAGATGGTTATGGTAGAATTTAGCCATGGGATGGAAAGCATGCAAAAGGGTTTTGCCAGTGACTGTAACACTGGGAAGTGATGCAGGACAAAGGAACTGACCAATCTTCGTACCATTCCTAGAAATGAAAAGACTAAGAAGGGCTGATCAGCAATGATGTCCACTGCATCTTGGTATCATTGGGTATCGGTAAATTAAGGCAGCGCCTGTAGAGCCAATGAAAAGAGGATAGTTTTGATTAGATTATCATGAATACATCAATGAAAATGGATTAGAATTAGGAGGCCATTACTGTCTTAACACACAATTTATCTCACCTTGACAACAATACACAAGAATGATAGCAACAACAATCATAAGGAAACAATGAAATAGCAATCCCCAGCAGCTCGTATAGATGACATTGTAATGTCATTATCCACACCAATTACATGCACCGATTAGGGGTTGATAGATGACACAAACATGGTACATTTTAATCACGATTTTATTAAATTGTAAGAACTTGTCAGAACAGGGGACCATTTGCTAATGAAATTATTCCTGTTCCCCATTCATGGAGAGAAAATAAATGTGCAAATAAAAGTGCAATTGAAACAATACATGATATAGAAATTCCCACAAAGGCTACTAGAAGCCCCCGGGTCCCTTTCAAAGCAACATGGTGACAACAGAGTGGTTTCACAGTACTGTCTGCCCATGTGTACACTCAACCAGTCTTTCTAATCACAGTTGTAGACTACCCTCCTACGCAATCCTGGTAATGATGAGCATATAAGGCCCTGCTGTGGGACGGGTTACCACATATTGACAGTTGGTATTGGTACCCGGACTACGGACAGGTCTATATTGAGTATAGTATACAATAGATAATTGATTGGTTGATCATGTAATGTATAGGCATGTCTGGCAGAGACATATTGTCTGGCATTGAAGGCCAACAGTGAATTTATGTTTCTTAACGCCACTGGATTATCTTTAGCTAGACAACAGTAGATTATATTGGGTTTGTCCTGAGATTGACAGGTCCATCAAAAATGTATCTGATTGGTATGGTATTTTAAGAAAATTGATTGGCAATATGAATATACTAAATCTTCTTAATTAAATAAAAATATCTCCCAAATATGCCGGAATCTAAATGATTGTGTATTTTTTTTCCTTATTCGGCAGGTACCAAAATACAGAGGTGAGACACAGAACTGCGCAAAAAAAACTCTAATGCTGAGGAACTATGTCAACTCCCTTTTTGCCCTGATTATACAGACATTAGGTTGACCATGTTTGGTCAGAGAGATTACCCATCAGGAGTAGCCTCTGGTCTAGCTGGACCACATCCCTTTTGTTAGATCCAATCACCTGCATAATGCATGGGCATGGTGAGTACACAGGGAAACTGATTGTCGGCTGGAATCTGTCTATATACATGATAGGTATCTTTATAATATTGTAACAGGGTTTGGAGGTGGGTAAATATGAGGACACCAGGAAGACTAACAGTGTCAGTTAACACATGTTTTAAGGATTTTGTAGCAAATATTTGACAGCAATAATATCCATCCATCATCAAATATCAATTAGCATCAATGGTCTATCATCAGACATCAACGTGGCATATGTAGCACATCCGTTTATAATATAAATCTAAATTATGATAAAGACTAGAGATAACAGAAAATGAGTTTTAATCAGGTTATGAGGGTGGGAGTGCTAGATTTTTCTGTTATAAAATATTTGAATAGCCCCACTGTAAATGCCCCATGTGTCTTTGTAGGAGCGGGCTCCCTCAGCTCATTTCATGAATGTACAAATGTTACCCTGATCAATGGAGAGTATTGCGTCCGCTGGTGTCAGATGTAACATTTACCTTCCTATGGAGGACATAGAAAATAACAGAGGAGAGTCATGTGAGGGATATCCTCAACTAACAGCAGTGGTCATGGCCTAATCAACATATTGCCTTTGTGAAAGATGTCATAGGACAGTAGTCAGTATTATCAGTAGGGACCACAGTGGCTGTGATTACCCTATCCACTGCCATACAGGCCTTGCTCCAAAATCTATAGATGGCAAAGATAGACTATAACCGTGGGATGGGAATCACGCCATATAGTATGGGGTATTGCCAGAGGTTATAACATATGGAAAGTGATGCAGGACAAAGGTATACATGTAAGCCTTTCTTTAGGCAATTGGCGGGGAGAGTAAATAATTACCTTTTTCACAAAGGTTTTATTCAAACATTAAAGGTAATTCTGGCTCTTTTATAAGGTCATATCCGGGTCTCCTTACACGTGACACTTCTAGGGGATGCATGTCAGGGACATTCTGGGCTCAAAGCCATCTTCTTGTCTGCCAATTTCCGGTGGAAAGCCACAAAGAGGCAAGGGTCACATGACATGAAGCATACATGCTACTAAGGATGTATTTAACATCAATGTCAAGGGGCTTATTGCAAAATACCCGGAGGCGTTTTTCTGTTTGTTTGTTATACTTTGTGCTGGTGGTCCTTTTTTTTAAGAATGTTCGTGAGAAAAATAGATAAAACACCCTAGTTTCTATCCCAATTAATGAAGGAGATATTAAACATTTTGCATTTGTATTGCTGTGCATGCAGCCATTTTTTCATACTTGTCTAAAGGATTTCTAAAAAAGGACCAATGCGGCTTCATATTCTGTCCCATTTAAGTCATTGCCTCAGTGGCGTAAACATTGTATGGAGAATTGAAGGTCTTTGATTACCATTAATATAAATACTATACAGAAGCCAATCTCTATCCATATCATAAAAGCAGCCCGTCACTATGTGGATTGGCAAGGGTCTTAAAACCAGGGGAAAAGGGAGAGGATTAACTTCAACAAGGGGCACTATTCAGGGGTTACATTTTTTTAAATAAAAGACTATACACAGGGATATTTTGGAATCAAATTTTATTACAAAGTGCCAACTACAGATAGCATCAGTGACAACTATGAAGAAGAAGTATTTCTTTTACATGTAATACTTTGTACTGCTTAGGGCCTTTGACACAAGTCTCACACTGAACGAGATGTAATAATCGAAAGCTGATTGTACTATTCAATTTTGGTTACAGTACCATAAATACATTAGAGAAACCGGATTAGACTTAGGGGACCATAACTGCCCTTGCAAGTAGATTTAAAATGTCCCAATCCTCCAAACAACAACCTTAAGTCTGACTTTGGCCGAAACCGACAACAATGTGCAGCAGTACTAGCTATAACATAACTAATTAAATGCAATATCAAAACTGTATAATTAACATAGCCATCTCCATAGCTTAGGGAGTGATGCATTAACAGAAACATAGTAGGCTATACATTTCAGCATATAATAAGACAGCTAAACACAATAATGATTGATATTTGGTATTCAGAGTAACAACGGGATTTATATACTTAATTTAATATCATATTGTGTATGGTATACCTCCGCTTGTTAGCTTTACATTTTCATGTCTAGTGAGGGGCCATCTAGCTAATGAAATAATTCATTTGTAATCATTGATGGAATACATTCATGAGTACAATTGAAACAAAGCATATATAACAATAAGCACTTCTGACAAAGGTCACATAAAGCCTTTCTTTGGAAAAGCTACCAATAGAGTGGTTTTATAGTCAACACTCTCTGCCCATGAGCAGATCCAGCCGGTCTTTTTGATTACAGTTGTAGACTATCAGCAGATCAGCAGTCCAAGCCCTAGCCTCCCATGCAATACTGTTAATGATGAGCATAATTATACAGTCCTGCCTCTCCTGTGGTCCAACACACATTGACAATTGGTATTAGTCCCCAGACCACTGAGGGATCTATAGTAAGTAGCATACAATGGATCGATTGGTCAGTTGATCATGTAATGTATAGGCACAGCTGGCAGAGACATATTGTCTGGCATCGAGGGCTAACAATGAATTTCTGTTTTTGTATCACCAAAGGATCATTTCTAGCTAGACTACAGCAGA
The DNA here is from genome assembly GCA_947462335.1 of Harmothoe impar. Classification (NCBI taxonomy): domain Eukaryota; kingdom Metazoa; phylum Annelida; class Polychaeta; order Phyllodocida; family Polynoidae; genus Harmothoe; species Harmothoe impar. Next base: position 46,769,493 of record OX381720.1, on the reverse strand, counting down.
TGATAAAGCATAGGGCTTGTATTGAGATGAATTGCTTCATCAGAAATGTGTCAGTATTTCATTACAGGGCGAAATGAATTCACCAATAATGTTCTAAAAGATATGCCTCCTTCATATGCCAGCTCCAAATATTTGTGCATAATCTATATATTCTGGCTGTGTGAGATCTAATCCTTGATTCGGTTGGAACAAAAAGAACAGAGGTGATCAGCATACTAGCTCACAACCCTAACGCTGAAAAAACAATGCTTATCACTTTTGGTCAAATTATACATATATCGTTTGGTCTAAGAGGTCACCTCTCAAGGGCGGCCCTCCAGGTGATCAAACTTCAGCTGGACCACATCACTTTTGTTCGATCCAATTTAATACCTGCATAATGCATGGGCATGGTGGGCATACAGGGAAACTGATTGTTGGCTGGAATCTGTCTATATAGCTACATGATAGGTATCTTTATAATATTATCAAATATGATAGATCTTGTAACAAGAACTGGTTAAAAAAAGTAAGATATATAGTTGTTTGTTTACATATAAAGTGTGGGCAGTATTTTCCTGCTCTGTCATTCGAATTAGAAACAGTAAAGAAATCTCTTTCATGATAAGAATAGTCAGTTGACCGGGAACACTGTTCTTGGGGACATTTCATTAAGTGAATGTGATCCAATTAACATCATAAATACGGGTCTGAAAATAGCAGAGATAGCTTAGGATGGTTGACAAAATGTATTGTGTATAATTAAACATAAGTAGCATCAGCATAACAATGAAACAAATAGCATTTTCATAATTCATGGTCCCAAATAACATTATATGAGACTCAAAAGATAAAGTTCAACTAACACATTGACTGTTCTCAGCTGAGACTCTTCCTGTAGTATCCCTATAAAGCTTGTGTCTCTGGTTTAGTTAAGAGCCTGAAGATCAGTGCCACTTGTCCATTACTTGCCTACAGTATGAACAATAGCAAACAGCTCTGTACCTCATTCAAGATCAAGTACAGTTGTGTAGAAGCTCTCCCTGATGAACACCTCAATCGTGGCCATCATCTTATCGAAGAACGTTTTGTCAAAGTGCACGGTGGAGAAGGCGATCCCCTTCATGGTATACACCACCAGGTCACACCGCCTCATCCCGAGGATGCCCATCTGGGCCTGCACCTGGGGGTACCACATGTGTTTGTCATCCATGACCAAGGCCTCACCATGCAGACCCCTCTTCTGTGCAGCCACCTTGGGGTCATCATTTCTGGCATTGAAGGGGCATTTCACTTCTACGAGCCACTCGCTCTTGCGGCCCTGAGGATCAGTGTAGCTGACGATGCCATCAGGAGAGGCCCCGATCATGGGGTGCTTGTCGTAGATGAAGAGGCCAGGCCTTCTCAGACTCATTCCGGGGTATGTGGTCTTCATGATGGACTCGTAGTGCTGAAGTGCAACAGCTTCGTGCTTGTTTCCCCACTTCATCGCCTCGTTCGGGGGTTTTACCTCCTTTCCCTCGTAATCAATCAGGTTATCCCCAATCTCGCCCATCTGATACTCAGTATCGAATGGCTCGTCATACATCGTCTTCATATCATCAAGCACTTCCTTGAACTTACTGGCAGTGACAAGGCCATTGCGCAATTTGAACCAGTTTGGGTTTTTGCTCTGGCCCCTGGTCATTTCCTCGATGAACTTGATTGTCTCCTTACTTGTTGATGCTTTCACGATTGCCTCATACACCTCCTTTCCATAGACGTCTTGACCCGTTCCCTTTTTGTAGATCTTCCAGAACTGTTTATCCAGACGCCGTGTGGGTGTCAGATCGTCAATGCTTACCTGAGCCATGGTAACTTAGTTCCTGTAGGGAAGAAAAAGAGAGAAAATAGTTGTAAATATTATATTGTTTCTGTACAACTGATATAATAATGAACGTTGATACATGTACATGTCAGTGAGCTATAGGATAGATGCTCACAAATGGCCTATACAGTATAAGGATAAGTAGTATTATTACGAATTTCCTTTCTTTGTGGATAAAGAGAAGGTATATACAAATGTCAATGAGAACCCCCATTAGTATCAAGGTGATGGTTATAACCGAGGCTGGATGAAACATGCAGTACATTTGGGGGATGTACCGATCCCCCCGGGCAGTGATGTCACTTCTGTTAAATGTTCCCACTGCACAGGACATTACGAATGCACTCTGTCAACATGCTCATGTAGACACCTCTGTGAGGGGAGCAATAATGTTGGCTTGTTTGCTGACCAATACCCCAGGCCGCCGGGGTACCATGCCCTCGACAAACATTGCTGTGATAATGTGGTCTGGATATCCGGATCTACCGTAACATACCGATCATCACTTATCTAAAAGGATCCTATAGAAAAAATTAAAATCTGAAAAAAAAATCTGGAATATAAATGACATAGAGGGCTTTGAATTAAAAAAACAATTTCCCTGAGCTCATTTCACGAACATGAAATGTGGCTCTGATGGAGAGTGACATGACAACTGGTGTCAGCGGCAGCTTTTGTTTTCCCATGGTGGAGGGAAAAAAGGGAGGAGTCATGGGAGGGATATCTCAACTGCCGGCAGCGTTCACTGTCTGATCACCATATTGCCTTTGTAAAGCATGTAATAGGTCATCATGAGGCAGTAGTGAGAGGGAGGGGCCTCTGAGGTAGTTTCTGGTGGGTACTTATGGGGCCATAACTTTTTATTTCTAACTTCTTTTTCATTTCTTATATTTTTCGTAATTTAGGCTAGGAAGACCACTGTTCATGTACAGAAAAGTAAGTCCCAGTCTGCATAGCCCCCGTAGTTTTATTTTTTAATTGTAGTCATGCATGTTAACTGTGGTGATTCTTTCTACTGTCACACAGACTCCCCATCTCTATCAGGATTTCTTAGGCTTGAATTATGTATATTGATAAAATACATTCTATTTTATATTTTCAAGGCTAGATTACAATACTCGATCTATTCATATATTTCATGGAAATATATATAAAATCTCTACTATATGTTTCAGCTATCAAGATTTTGCATAACATGCAAACTCCAGGCAAAAAAAAATAAGGGAAAAAGATCTGGCTCAAAGTCTGGGTATGGAAGAGGTCAGTGTCCATTTGCAAATGATGTGCCACAATGTATTGTATGTAGATTTCTCAGCCAATAAATATAAATTCAATTCAATTCAACAGCATCAGGGGGTTGGGGCCAATCTGGTGATGCCCGATGATGTACCACGCAGTGACGCAGTAGAAAGCAGAGGAACCCAGCTCCTATAACTAAAAGAGACTTGCAATTAAATATAAATAGGAAATGTCTCCCTCCTGAATATACTCACATCTATTATATCTCCCCTTTCATGCTGCACAGTATGACAATGCCTCTGACTTTTAAACACAGTCAATTTTAGAATTCACTGAGCGTGGCTTTCAGTTCAGGTCTCTCAGGAAAACCAGTCCTGCCTTGGATGCCCCAGAGTTGTCTCTCCTTCAGGTCCTCAGAGCTTACTATATTCTACATTGGCCCTTGATATACAGGTATGTCTGCTCCCGCCTACACAAGGGCCCCTCATGGTTCAATTACACCTCAAACACAGATGGTGAGCAGGACCAGGGTAGTTCTTAGAACCCTCCCCACCAGGTGAACGAACCAGACTTCAGACCCTGTTACTTATGTGGTTCGGGATCCTTCTCCGATAACAAGAAAACAACTATTAATATTAAGCTTTAATTTATATTCAATATCTGCCTTTATGTTGGAGACAGGCAGTTCCGGTTACATTCCCTTGTCCAACCCACAACTACTTGGAAACCCAAGGGTGGGGAGTAGGGTGCACGACTCAGCAACATCCGTCTGTCCCCCATTTGGGCTACAATTATATCTTTATATTTTATACAATTATATCTTTCTATAATGGCACAGAAAGATTTCAGTGAGACATATAATAATTTCCAATAGCCTATTGCAGACATTCATGTACAAGTCAGTTACACAAATTTGCTAACTTTCAGAACAGAGCTAATAAACATCATCAAAATATTCGAATTTTCTAAATCAAAACTACCCCCAAAATACTACCGTAGCTAAACCTTCATACATGACACGGAAAAGGGTTGTTCCGGTTCGTGTGTGAACATCACCTCCTTCCGATGAATCCCCTCTCATCTGACAAACTATTAAACTTTACTACCCCCCTCAGGTGTTCCTTACAATGTAGGTGGGTCGGGGGGGGGGGGGCACTCCCACACCTGTGCTCGGTTTTTAGCCATGCACGACCATGTCTCAGTACAGTTTCTATAGTAGCAGGTGGTGATGATGATTTATCAATTAGCCACATCTCACTAAAACTGCATACACAAGTTTTATCATTCCACTCGTTACAAATTTACATGTAGTACGTTCCGTAGTACACCGGGGGAAGGGTGGAAGGCTGCCACATACGTTAAGGGAGAGGGGAGGGATAGAGGAGAGGGAGGAAGAGCGGGAGTGCAAGGGTTAGGGGGAGCAAGAGGAGGAGAGAGGGAGAGAGGAGGGTAGAGAGATATACCTTATTCGACGTAATAAGAGCCCTCCCCCTAATAAGCCCCCCCCCCCCTTTTGGGGGGAGCGCTTAACAGCAAAAGCTCAAATTTTTCTTTTGAGACAATAGGAGCCAGAGGATATTTTGGTATCGTTCTCCCCAAAGTGGGGCTGGGGCAGTATCCCTCGATGCCGCAGGCTGACTGGGATGCGCCCCAGCCCCACTGAGGGGGGAACGATACCAAAAATCCTCTGGCCAGGGGCCTTTGCCTTTATTTCATGGTTTTTATCCTTCAAAATGTGTTTAGTTGCATATAAATGGCCAAGAATTTGAACAAATAATGGCATCATAGGCCATGTGATACACTCTAAGAACAGTGTGTTACGTTTACACAATTATCAACACACTTTTCTGCAGCCACTTTTAACACACATTTTGGCGTGACACACTACCCACTACACATTCTTTGCCAAAAGTAGTCCAGTAAACGAACCGAATTCATGTCAACAAAATTGCAAGAAAAGGTTTCTCAGTGGTTTTCACCTCTTTGATATATGTACTTTCCAGAAAAAAATTGTTTCCAGCGATCCCGCATGGGGAAGTGCCCCAAATCCAACATGGCCGCCACTAAACCAGGTCAAACAGGAAAACTGCTATAAAAATGGGGAAAATCATCGTATTCACACATATGATGACTCTATTAACATCAGCATGAAAAGATCTATCCAATACAACATGTCTTTTAGTTTTGAAGTTTCAAAGGATAGCGTAGAATTCAAAATGGCCACCAAAAAGTCGTTAAAATGCATGAAATGTCATATTTGAGTCACAGCTATAGTGTTACAAGTCTGAGATTCTGAAACAGTTTGAACAAGTTGAGGTATTGTATATTGTTGGAGTGTATTCCAGCCATCCATTGACTTATTTTCAAGGTATGTAGAGAGAAGTCAAGAAAGAGGAGATACATACATGAATCTTGACTGATACAATACGTTCTATTGGGTAATTCATTATCACGAGTTATAAACATTTCCCTTTGACCAACTACTCTGGTTGACTGATCTAGGGAGTGTTATGTGATAGGATATCCATAACATAAGAACCACCTCTGGGCTGCAGTAGTCTACATGTCCATGCATAGTTTTAGCAGACTCCCTGTTCCTACTGTGGGATCTGGTGGATACTGTATGCAACTATGCCTACCGAAGGTCTTTATTGTCTCCATCCTGTGCTTGTTATGGCCACTGAATTACCTGTTGTCACAAGTGATCAAGGGAGACTTGAGAGATTCAAGCTGAGGGGGGGGGGGGGGGGTAATCTATGAAACTCCTATACTACCAATAACATGCTCTTTGATAAACAGGCACACAGACAAACACTCAAACATACACCAACAACTTCCTCCCTTATATAACTTTAACAATATTCGCATCAATGCCATGAAGTGGGGGAATTTGTAGCTGAGTGTTGAGGAAAGGGTAGAAATACAGGGAGACCTATGCATGTGCAGGGGCCGTTGAATAAAACACTTAAGCTTAACACGTGTCCTCAGCTGGCCACCACTAGTACTATCCCTCCCAACTGTGATATATTAGATATCAGTACACCAATACAATGGATTTACGATGGAAATGGTACCTCAAGCATGAAACTGCAATGTGTGTATTTGGAGACTCCAGGGTTAGACATTTGGCCCCATACATAAGGAAATATTACCCTGCTCTGACCACAGTCCGCTGCCTACCTGGTAGAGGTATAGACTACATAACAAGTGAAGTTCTGCAGTACCTACACACTCATCCTTATGTGAGGACGACTTGTCTAACAATGGGATTATGTGACATTACAACAAAGGATTATCAACATGGGGGTTACAAACTCATCCCTAGCAACCTGCCTATAGCTAATGTTGTAGCACTCATCTCGACAAAGTATGAAGAATCTATACAAGCAATTAAAGCAGCCTACCCTAATACGAGGGTGGTTCTATGTGGTATCTATGGAATGGACCTGAACCGGAAACGCAACACACGCAACCTACACCCTGACCAGCCTAGGCTGAACAGACTGATTATGCTCCTAAACAAGGAGATATGCCTGCATAACACGAGGGCAGGCCTAATTACACCTCGTATAGAGCACTATGTTCACAAATGGAACCCCGCTCAAGAACGCATACGTCATAGATATTGGCGTCTCTTTGACGGTACTCACCCAAACTGTGACACCACCAAGTCGATTGGTAGTCACATTGGAAAGATAATGCTAAAGAATGCATATCTGCCTAAATAATAGGCCCCATATACACTCAGAGGGATAATAAGTCCTGATGGACTATGACGAACCTGATATGCACATTTACATGCTGATACTAATAAGAAGTATTATAGCCTATATGGCTGCTCCCACCACACACCACTGCCTTATATGTGATGCACCGTTATAATTTGGGTTAGCTAACCCACTATGCACCGAGCACGATGATTGAAGAGGAGCTGCACTAACCACTACCATGATGGCTGTCTGAGGCTCATATTTAAAAAGGACATTGATTATGCATCATGAACTGTATTGGAGTTATTGATTATTTTGCTTCTGGGATTAATTTGATTACCTGCCGACGCAAGTTAAGGTAGGAACGTTCCAGACATTATCCGATGCAGATTAAGACTAATTAACTGTATGGTCATTGAATTACCGTACATGCGATGTTTACTAATTTTGATTCTACATTCTTGTGTTCCGATGATATATGCAGTTTACCCGCGCCAATCCTATCTTCTATAATGGCACAATATTCATAATTTTCTCATTCCTATCCCAGCAATAGCACTTAAAAATAAATATAGGACCAGCTGCCATGGACAATGAACAATGAACTCTTACAAAAAAGGGTCCTTAAAACCGCAGCTTATTAGTTGAATGTCCACCCCACGGAAGCTCTCATTTTTCGATGCCTCTTGTAACTCATTTCAACTCAGGGTATCTTCCTAGGCATTCCCTTAATTAGATACCATTCATCTACGCCCAGTGCGGCCACGCGGTGTAGATTTACTGTCACACTACTCGTTCATTGACTAATACAAATTAATTTGGGACTGCAGTCTCTCTTTGTCTTGTTCATTTGTACCCCCCTATCCCCCCCCATACTGCATAATTGTTTTTATTTTTATTATTATTATTATTCTTTTGTTTATTTTCTATTTTTTCATCTTTCTTGTTACTGTGATCACCCACTATATACTAGTGGTTACAACCGAAAATGAACCCGGACACAATCCGTATAGCGGACGAGATAAATAAGCTCAAGGGCTTAACCCTGTGTGGTCTTAACTGTCGAAGTTTACAGCCGAAAAGGTTAGAAATTGCGCTACTGCTGAGCCCTTTTAACATTTTGTGTGCCTGTGAATCGTGGCTGGATGACCGAGCAGGAGATGAACTAATTTACATACAAGGTAAGAGAACCTTCAGACTTGACCGAGAAGCTAATAAAGGAGGAGGTCTGGTAACTTATATAGACGAGGCATATGGTGCCTGCAGCACTATACTATATGAGCACTGTAGAATGGAACCTGACATTGAATTACTAACCATCAGTATCAACAGAGAGAAGCATAAGGCTATGATACTAATGAACACCTACAGACCCCCTCAGGGTGATGTAAACTCGTTCCTTGATACCTTGAGTGATATTGTCACTATATTACAGGAGAAAGACGAGGAGATCTGGATCATCGGCGACATCAACATCGACATGAGGAAAAGAAACCTAGCCCCAGGCAAGGAGCTCATTGACTTCTGTAGAGAAAATGGTCTTCGGCAGAAAATAAGTCAGGTAACCCGACCCAACCCAGACGGAGGCACTATAATAGACAATATCATCACCAATTTAGGGACCCTGGACATCCTACTGAGCGATCACTACCCAGTGTTTGCAGAGAGGAAAAAAGAGCGCGAGATAAAAATTACATTAACAAGAGAGGGCAGGTCATATCGGTACTACCACCTAGATGATTTATATGAACACCTATCATCACACGATTGGACAGCATTCTTCGAGTGCACCGACCCAGAAATACAATGGAACCTGCTGTTGCACAAGATAGTTGAATATCTAGATGAAGCCTGCCCCATCAGAACCATGATACTGAAACGTGTCCCAGAGAAACATGTCAGCAGACATACTATAGAGCACATCAATGACAGAGAAGACTGTCTTAAAAGACACAAACTGAATGGAGATTATGGCGAGGTACTTGAAGCAAAACGCCTCTCACATCTCATCAGACGACAACTCAAAGCCTCTCTTTCAGAAGGAGTCACTACTACACTGACATCAGCAAAGGGGGATCACCGGCGCTTCTGGCGAGAACTGAACAAACTGCTGAATCCCTCCTGCAAAACAACTCAAATCAACCTGAAAGATGATGATGGAGTAAGTATTGAAAGCAATAAGGTGTCGACCTTTGTAAACCATTACTTTGCCACCATAGGACAGAAACTGTATGACGCCAAAGGTAATAATGCCCACACGGAAGAAGTCAACATAAAAGACATCCCACTAACTGATGATGGAATAGAAATGGACATAGATCAGCTGATCACACTGGAGAAGGTGGAGAAACTGATCTCAAAAATCAGCAGAGATAAATCATCTGGACTGGAAGAGGTGAACAGCTCTGTCCTTAAAGACACATTGACACTATTACCTGAGCACTTAGTGGCTATGTTTAAAAACTCTTTCAGAAACAGCATATTCCCAAAATCATGGGCAAAGGGGAACCTGGTACCCATACCAAAAAAAGGCGACCTATCACAGATAAAAAACTGGAGACCGATCACCCTGCTACCTCTGCCTGGTAAAATGATAGAGAAAATAGCCCACGAATACATTAGCACACACCTCGAAGAAAAACAGCTGCTCTCAAAGAACCAATTTGGTTTCCGTGCCGGATTAAGCACTGGGGATGCGGTGTTCTCTGTACTACAGGATCTGTATGATAATCGTGACAACAGCCAACTGACAGTGTCTTGCTTCATCGATTTCACTAAAGCGTTTGACAGTGTCGACCACCCAACACTGGTCATGAAAATAAACAGCCTAAAAATACCAATTAACCTGAAATACTGGTTGGTCGACTATCTATCGGACAGGAAAAGCAGCACAATGGCTAATGGTGTCAGATCTGACGCTGAGGAGGTCAAATTCGGAGTACCACAAGGATCAACCCTTGGACCACTATTATATGTACTCTTCATTGACGACCTATGCAGCACTGTTGAGTATTGCAAAACAGCAATGTATGCTGACGATGTGATAGTCTATGTCAGTAACGACGATCCCCAAGAGGCCACGAGGCAACTGCAGATCGACATTAGTCATATACATGACTGGTGTGAAGAAAATCACATGACGGTAAATACTGACAAAAGCTCGGTCATGACCTTTGGCTCGAAAACAAAACTAAGCCAATGTCCGGCACCCATTATCAAGATGGGAGGCCAAACACTTCCAGTAGTCTCTACCTACCCATACCTGGGGGTGGACCTAGATGGACCATTGACTGTAACACCTTTCATAAACAAAACCAAAAAGAACATGGGAAACAGGCTATACAAACTTAAAGAAATGCGAGGGTATCTACCCGAAGATATATGCCTCACAATATATAAGACCATGATCATGCCGGTACCAGACTACTGTAGCTTTTACCTGGGTAGCGCCCACCAGCAAGAATTGACAAAAATCCAACGTCTCCAGAATAGGGGAATAAGGATATGCACCAGAACACCCATAAGAGGTACTAGTGTACAGGAATTGCACTCAAGCAACAAGATCCCTATTCTAGAAACTCGACGCAAGCAACAACTAGTCCAACACATGTGGAAATTGGCCAGAATGGGACAAGCCACCCAGAATCCCCGTGGACGCACGCGAGGCGATAGGAAACTAAAATTCAGAGAAAAGATACCAAAAACGGCCTTCTATCAAAAAAGCCCTTACTACAGAGGGGTTAGTCTGTGGAATGAATTGGAACATGAAGTCCAGAAAATTGCTGAAAAAGAGGAATTCAAAAACAAGGTCAAAGAAAAATGGAATGATAAACCACCCTGAACGTGAAGTAATCCACCGACATGAATCACCTGGACTCATCTACACTCACATGACCCCCACACCCCCTCATTTTACTCATTTCTATTAAATACTTAATTGTATTGTCACTCCATCCTCTATTTGTGGTATTGAACCCGAGATGCTTCGTGGACTGGTTATTTGGCAATTAATAATTCACTGTCATCATTTACGTCATCAACCTGTGCAACCATCTCTGTAATTTGTTCATGGAAGAACTCCTCATTGAGGTGAATGTTCAATAAACCTTTCAATACTTCAATACTTAATAATGATGAGGTTTGTGGTATACACCACACGTGTGGTAGTAGTAGTAGTAATAGTAGTTGTAGTGGTCTGCTCCCTGGGGCTACTGCTGGGGGCTGCTGCAATACCCTTACTGGTGTGCTGGATGGAGAGAGGAGGGGGTAGGGGGCTCTCTAGAGGCTAATTATAATGTAAAATAACCATTGTGTACCCAAAATTACAGACTGATACCGGAAGCACAAATAACTGATATATCAATGGCAATTAGTATGGAATTAAAACTGTCCTAAATGATAAGTGACCAATAAGTGAGGCAGCAGACTTATCAAAGGCTGATTAATCAAGGTCCTACTGTAAGAACCTGGAAATGATCTTTTACCACAAACCACTTTAGGAGGTAGAGATGCTGTATTTCAATTCTGCCACAATATCTACCCTGTGTTGTCCCATAATCTGGTGGAATGCATGCCCTTGTTGGTGTGAGACAAAAACACTATACAGTATCTGCAACTAACCAGGACCTTAGTTGGAGGAAAGTTTGACAGTGCCAACAAGCACACATCCCGGTGGGCTAGGACCAACTTAGGTCACTGACTAGGATTGGGAACAAGTGAAATTTGTGATGTATGGTTGGTGACATCTGGTTCACTATTGGTTATTTTGTCAAAAGTGTCAGGTTCTGTCCAGCTTGTTAACAAATATTTCAGGCAATACCTCTATTTTCAGATCATATGCTGATGAAAGCTATGCCTCTATTATCATATACACAAAATTGTTGCCTTGAACTAACAATTCAATCTTAAAGTTGATTCAGCGTGTTCACCAAGGCCATTCCTCTTTGCGTACATCTGCACTTCATTCTGATTCTGGTTGTTTTGATCATAGTTGATGCTATTGCCCAATGTGTTAAATAGAATTACAATTTTATTCTATCCATTATTGATCCACTGTGAAAGACCATGGCTGGGCCCAATAGGTCTCCATTTCTAAGCTCTTGTTGCCCATAGGGACAACATTTGGTTGTCACCCATTCCCCTATAAATATTATACTGTTACAGTATTGGAACATATTTAGGTGAAATATAGAATTTATAAAAGATTATGGCACACATCTCCTAACATAATCAAAGTGGCAGTCACCTCGCTTTTCATAGATGGTAAATCTATATTTTCTGACCTCAGAGAATTCGAAATGTTTCTAAACTTGAATCATATCTCCATAGGCCTGCTGATTAGGACTAGAGATTTGCTATTGTTCAATATAAATAGCAGCATGTGCATAAACATCACCACCTTTAATTTTGATGAAACCTGGTATCCGGCATCTAATCAAATACCCAAAACTGCATGTATCTTTGTCCCTTGCAAATGCTTTATATTACTGGTCTCACAAATGTAAAATCTCCATCCCAAATCTCATCCCTATGCTTATCGGAAACAAATCTGGAAAATACCCTATTTTCTGGTAGTAATCTAAACAGTCCTCAGCAGTGACCTCATTAAAAATTCAAAATGGCTGCCACTTATCTTTTCACACATAGTAAATTCAGGTTCTCTTACCTTAGATACATATATTATTTTGAACGTTTAATTGTATCTCTATGTTGATTAGAACCAGAGATGTGTTATTTCATGCATTTTAACGACTTTTTGGTGGCCATTTTGAATTTTACGCTATCCTTTGAAACTTCAAAACTAAAAGACATGTTGTATTGGATAGATCCTTTCATGCTGATGTTAATAGAGTCATCATATGTGTGAATACGATGATTTGTCCCATTTTTATAGCAGTTTTCCTGTTTGACCTGGTTTAGTGGCGGCCATGTTGGATTTGGGGCACTTCCCCAGGCGAGATCGCTGGAAACAATTTTTTTCTGGAAAGTACATATATCAAAGAGGTGAAAACCACTGAGAAAGCTTTTCTTGCAATTTTGTTGAGACTAGGCTATATATTTCCTTTCGTTTACTAGACTAAAGTGTGTTGATCTCAAAAGTGTGTTGCAAATTTGTGTGTATAATTCCCTATGCATGTTCCCGTAACACACTGTTCTTAGAGTGTACGGGACATTGTATCCCATGGGGGGCATGGGATACGAGGTTTCTAGTACTTCAGCACAGTGATCATTGTATCCACCATGAAATAAGGTACTCTTCTTTAATAGTAAAAATCCTCGTTCTATCTGTTCCCATAAAGTAAGAAATATTACTATTTTTCTTCCTTTGTATGACTTGTCTTTGTGAAAGTTATGGTGGATTATTTACTTATCCACAGATCCATGGGAAACTAATTTTCAAAGTTATTTTTGAGCTTTGCCGTCGTGCATGCACTGACAATTGTCATGTCAATTGCTCCACGAAGAACCAAAAATCTAGTCAAACATGAGGTCATTTCCTGGTCCTTTATGAGGTCATTTCCCGGGGTCATTTCCTGCCTTTTACAATGTCACATCCGGCATGTCAAGGGCGTTTTGAGCTGAAGTACTAAAGGCATGTTCTGCCAATATCCGGTAGGAAACCAAAACGAGGCGAGGGTCACGTGATGTGAATCATGTAAGGCATTTGTCATGTAATTAACGTCAACGTCATGAATATTATTTCATCTTCTGTCCCAAAAATTCAATCCCCTCAGTATGCTTTAGATGATACGATAACATGCACGGGGAAAGGGGAGCCATGGACAGATATCACGTATGTCCCTATTCATTTTCTAATAAAGTTTAGTTCCGGTATTGGGATAGGCAGGGGTAGAACCAATGTACCGTAATGAGCATTGGCTTTGGTCTAGTGCGCCATGCTTTTTCTTGGGTGGAGCAAGGACTAACCGCGTCAGGCCCTTTTATTGCTTAATTTCACACAAGAGTGATCTTAATATATGAACCATTTTAACCATTAGTTTAGGGAGAGAGAGTACCTACAGTCAATGGTTTCTTTCAGAGAGACATGGTCTGGTCTATACAACGTGCTACGATTGATCGACCTTTTAGATTTGACTGCAGTTGTAGATATCATCTTGGTCTGCCCTGGTATATGTCATTCAGTTTGACTGTCACATGACTTGATGTCGTGCTATACGGGCGCTATACTATGTACTATCTCGGAGACATAACATTATAAATAATTCTGAAAGCATATTCCGCGTGTCCACTATAGATTATTGACATACATGTATATGCAGATACGAAAAAAACATACAAAAGGCTGATAGGTTGAAAAACAAGGTTTTATTCACTTTTCAGAGTATTAATAACAACCGTCATCATTTGACAATAGACTGTAAAATGATGTTGCACAATATGCTTTATACCTATTCAATGAACACACATTTTAGGTTATTGAAATAGGTCTAATGATAATCTCTCTCTAATATCAACCATCAACCATTAGGATCCGATCTGCGCATCCTATGAGCATTTACATAAATATAATGTTTTACCCACCAGAGGCAAAATAACATATATCCTGTAAGAGTAGGATTTCCTCAACTTGAGGCAACGATATATTGGTCCATTTTGGACACGAGTAAAGAACTACCAGGTACATGTATCCTGAACCAAAAACAAGTATTCTTTTATATACTGTATACACACGATCATCCTGGCCTTCTCAAGATACATATATCAATCATGTATAACGAGAGAATTCAGTACTACAATAAGTTATGAATGTCCAATCTAATCCGCCAGTGTTCCGTACAGTCATACAATTATCACACTGTCATCTCTGATAGAAGGCAAAACAAAACAATAATAGTCGACTGCTACATCATTTAAGCAGTATTTAAAATTAAAGCACACTTTGGCATTTTGGACAATGTTGAGTATTAGGGTTGTACAAAGCTTACCCTGATAAGGTGAAATGAAATAATAATTTGCATACCGAGAGCAACACAAGGCATCAAAGGAAACAGAGTCGGTTACTACAGTAACATATAAGTGTTATGCCGCGTAACTTGAGGTAAAGTTATACTAAGCTACACATGAAACATTTACCAAGTTTTTCTCAATTACTATTTTTAATAGTATTGTAATTTGGAGATTGACAACGATCAGTGTGTGCGTTATCCAACATAACTCATATATCTAATATCAGGTTGCACAGTAGGTATGCCTAACTCAAATACAACATAACCCTAATTCTATACTAGTAACGATATAACAACTTAAATGTAATCTTCCAAAGACTAACTCACCAAATGCGTTTTGTCCATCTTATAGACACTCGCTAAACGTTATATTTCATCCAACATTCCTGAGTGTGGTACCCGTATAATGAAGCAAATGATTACAAAACAAATAATCACTATCCATGAATGCTACTTTAGAGATATGGACTAGAAAAGTAAACTCGTAACATTACAGCCTTTCGTTTGACTTTTTTCCAAAGAATCATCGTATTGAAAACAAAACTCAATGAATTTGTTCACTTCTAATACTTATGGTCTTTTACCTATTCCTAGACCAACATAGAGAAACCAATACATGTAAAGAAACCCAATACTTTATCTAAAGTAGTTAACACAAATAACATGGTCAGCTTAAGTCTCTACAGTCCCTTGTCACGGCACTGCTCGTACAGTCGAGGGAAGACGTAGAGTCGGATGAACTTCTCGACCGTCTTCATCATTGCGTTATAAAACTTCTCGTCGAAGTACACGGGCACCTTCTGGACGCCCTGGAGTGTGAACACGACCAGGTCGCACCTGTCCACCCCCACCACCCCCATCTGGGCCTGCATCTGGTAGTACCATGCATGGTTGGTCTTCACCGTCAGCTCCCCGTGTGAGTTCTCCTGGCATGAGTCTTTGAGAGCGGCTTCTCTGGGGCTGAGCTTGCGTGAGTTGTATGGTGCCTTGACTTCGACCACCTTCAGCGGTACAGACCCGACGTTGGGATACCTCAGGGACACCACCGCGTCTGGAGAAGCCCCGACCAGCGGGTGGTCGCTCGTGAGATAGAGACCGGGATACAAGAGTCGACGCTTTTGTTTCTGGCTGCCTTTCCAGTATTTCTCCAGCGCTTCCCTCTCGTGGTCGATCCCCCACTGCATGGCTTCAGTCCTGACATCACGGTGGTCAGTACCAAAGACCATCTTGAGAAGTTTCTCGGGTGGTTTTGTGTCGCCGCTCTTCAGAATGGTCTCCATTCCCTTGACAATGGTTTTGAACTTGGACGCGGTGACTAAGCCCATTCTTGCAGCATGCCAGCGGGAAGAGCCAGCTTGACCTCGTGTCCACTTCTCGACCCAATCTATCTGGTGCTGATTGAGGTCCCAGTTCTTGAAGCCATCGTAGGCGGTATCTACACTCGCGGTGGACGTCTTCTGTGTGTATTCACGGAGGCGGTCCGACGCAGTTACATACACCGGCGACATGCTTCACTGTAGCGGGAGCTTTCCAACTGCAACACAAGGAATTTTCGTCTGAGCTATACAGTTTGGAAATGTTACTCCTAAAGCACTCTTAATATATCTTCTGGTGTATTTATTGCGATTTTCTACACAGCATGGTGATTAATCCTGGTGTTATAATACAATAGTTCTATCTATAATAAGCTTTAAATCTTCTTTTTTTATCAAACGTTCTGCATATAAAAAGTGCATACAGAAACTGTACGTGGGCGATGTGTTAGTCTGTTAGCAGAAACGTGTAAGACTTTCTTATATATCAGTCAATTATGGGGATACTACAAAATATTGCTCCCTCATTTTCATACCATTTTCTAAAATGCGGGAGTTTTTCATATTCATAGCATTCATAATATTAAGGAATAGATTTTATACCTTTTTTTGACATGTTGAATTCATATCATCCTCCATTTTGATACCGGATGCCAAATACAATCTCAGCTTTAATAGTAATTCATTAATGTGATTGCTGATAATTTGCTCTACTAAACAGAAAGTTCCTACTTGGCTCAGATGAGTCTGCAGCACTAAAATTAGACACGGCGAAATGGTAGTTTCTTAAAATCGACAGGGGACATGGTTATTTCCAAATATCGACAGTCAGCATTGTATTTCTTTTGTCACATAGCATGCGACATGGGCCTTTCTTGAAATCGACAAGGGTGATGGGATAAGCATTCCCTCCCCCTCCGAACCAGGGCTTCACCTAGCCATATACGCTATCGAGACTCTCTCACCGCTAACTTACAGTACTAGACTACCAAACCCTACATTCACTCAAAGAAAATGTAACAGTTGAACAATTTTTATTTTGAAAATTCTTTGGTACAAAACATAAAGCAGGTAGTTGTCCTCTATAGCTGAACAAGTGGATTATAGAGCATTCCCCATTCTGCAAAACGCTTTAGAAATGTCAAAAGCAATCTTAAATAAGGGACCTTTGCAGGACCAAGGCACTTGGACTTCACTATCGTTCACATAAGTAGTTCCTCCTTTGGTAATAACATGATATTGTAACATAATATATGGACTGATACATATAGAGTACGAGCCAAATATATACACTGTTGGTATGCTGTTTGGTCTGAGACGATGTTGTATGAGGCTATAGGTTTGATCTAATTTGGAATATACCTGTGAGTGATATCAAAAACTCTAAGCCATTTCCAACATTAAAGGCTGGAAAGAGAACAGCCCTTCTCCCTATCCTCTTTTCATCCTCAGAAACTGCCGCTTCTGAGACTGCTGCAAGTCTCTGACAGCCCTCATCTTGTCGCTTGTATCATGGGTGTCTCTGCACTCGGCGTAGAGCTCTGGGAAGAGAAACTTCTCTATGAAGGTCTCCAGGACATCAATCATGCGATTGAAGAACTTCCAATCGAAGTAGACGGGGACTATGGTAATACCGCGCTCGGTGCAGACCACCAGGTCACAGCGCCGCACCCCGACCACACCCAGCTGCATCTGGATCTGGTAGTACCAGTCGTGGGTCTTAGACAAACCGAGGCGTCCATTCTTCTTGATGACGCACGCCTTGGACTTGAGCGCTGCGTCGCGGGCGTACTCGTGCCTGTACTTGTAGGAGGCCTTCACCTCGACCAGCCACTTGGTCTGGGGGTGGGTGCGGCAGCTGCAGTGGCACAGGGCGTCAGGGGAGGCGGCCAGTAGCGGGTTGTCTCTACACACGTACAGCCCTGTAGGCCGCTGGTGGTACCCCGCATGGTGCGACCGTCTGATACGGAAGTACTGAGACAGCGCGATACCCTCCTGTTTGATGCCAAAGTCAGTGGCTTTCCCACTGAACGGCTCGCGGGTTATTAGTTCTCTCAGCACAGCCTCTGGACTCTGGTTGCTGTCTCTCAGTAGGGTTTTAGTCCTGGTGAAGACCCGGTGCGCCTTAGAGGCAGTGACGGCACCTTTACGGAAGGAGTGCCAGTGCTCGTTGTCGGCTTGGCCGCGGGTTATCTTCTCGATGGACTGGACGGCGCTGTGACTGAAATTGCATGAGACAAAGTCGTTGTAGGCATCCTTGACACCAAGGTGCCGGTTGGTCTGCTGGTGTTCCCACACGTGGTTAAGGGGCGTGAGGTGCGCGTGCACCCTGGTCCGCTGACGGGTGCTGTGTAGGAAGGAATAAATTAAGTGTTATTGGATAATGATAATGTATTTGTGTTATTTAAACTAGGAACATGAGCAGGCAACTGTTCACATTAAAGATGCCAATATGAGTAGTGCCCGTATGATGGTCTTTGATGGTACAATATATGAGCTAATATATTATATTGTGAAAATCTATCATGGTATGCAATATTACATAGAATTGGAGATCTGGGTATAATGTTAAGTACACTTGGTAAAAAGTATATTAGGTATACTTTAACAAATGTTTGATGTTCCGTTCTTCATTCCAACCATCTTCACTTTACTGTGAAGCAACTTACATATAATTGGACCAAAAGTGATTCTGCAAAAAAAAAGGTTTGTTCAGGTCACCCGACCGACCCTATCTAAACAGGGCCGGCCCTACGTTTTTTTATGCAATTTTGAAGAAATTTCCGTATTTTTACCCTTTTTGGTAAATTTTAGGGTATGCCGAGAGGCTGGCCAGTATTTTCATGTTAAAAAAAAAAGTTTAAAAAAAGAAGTCTGACCTACCGACCTTACATTTTCTGCCCATGTTACCCGAAACAAACCTTCTTTTTTTTTTGGCCTAACTAATAACATAAAAAAATATGTTCTTTATATAGTAATCAAGAACGGATACTTACTGTTGGGGCATTTCCGTCAGTGCACGATATTACTGTCGACAATAGGTCTTTTAGACAGGCTGCAAGCTGAAAAGAAAGAAAGACATTAATAATGCAGATATCAGTAATAGCGTGTTTTCCTTTTTAATTTCAACGTACAATATCTATCTTCTGCTTTAATACTAAAACACACAGGAGCTATATGATTAAGATGGGCTATACCAGAACATAAATATAGCATGTTATGCTGTAGCTATGACTAGTCGATGATAGCTTACATTGAATTACATTGCTTTGTGAAAAGGCCAATCAAAGTGACTGGCCCTGTAGCACGAGAAAGTCACATCAATGGGCTAAATTTACCCCGCTAAGCCTAGTATGCTGAAGAAGTTCGTTCATAGCTACAGTAGATACATCTATGGCAAGCGATATGTTCACCCCTGAAATCGAAGTTTCAGTATTTGAAAAACTAGTTTTTCAAATCGAAAAACTAGTTTTTCAAATCGAAAAACTAGTTTTTCGAATTGAAAAACTAGTTGTTCAAAATACCTCTAATATCACCCTGATATGGCCATAATGTGGCAAGCCAAATATTCTTCTGTGAAATCGAAGTTTCAGTATTCGAAGAACTAGTTTTTCAATTCGAAGAACTAGTTTTTCAATTTGAACAACTAGTTTTTCAATTCGAACAACTAGTTTTTCATTTTGAACAACTAGTTTTTCAGAGGTGAAAATAGTAAGAACTGTTTCTATGATCTGATAATGTAGTTCTTATAAACCCCATTTTCGGTCTGAAAATAGAGTTTATCCCAGTCCCTGCTTCCTCATCCCTTCCTACCATTCCCCAACCTTAGGTCCCAGGAAGGTGTTTCACCTCATAATATGGACCCCTGCATGTGTCATATGGGGGGGGAGAGGCAGTGTTGTAGGAAAAGTCCCAGAAGAGGTGGGCCTGAAGATGTTTGGGCCCCCCCCCACAATTTGCCAAGACCCTATAATACAATGCATAAAATTCCCAAACTTGCCTCTCCCACATAGGAAAAAGTGGGGCAGAGTAGCATGGGCCCCCCAATCAGAACTAAAGGGGGCTCAAACAATACTTTTATTTACAATTCCAATATACATTGGCGGATCCAGGGAGGGGGGCCCGACGGGCCTCGCCCCCCTCCCTAAAAAAACAGAGGGAGAAGAAAAAAGAAAGGAGATGAAAAGAGATAAAGAGATTGTGGAGTATGATTATTCATAGGGCCTGACTGAGGGTCTCTGATCTGGATGGGGGGGCTGAGTCTTAAAATATTGTGACCTAAAATGTGTGAGAACGCACCATTTCAAGTCCACATCAACAACATTTTCTTGGGGGGCATGTATAGCTAATGCGCTTCCCTCACGGGGAACAAATAGTGACTCCAGGTTGGCCAGGTTTGGCCCCCCCCCCCTCTAGACAATCCTGGATCCGCCACTGATATAAGCCTTTATTTGTTTTTAATACAAGATTTTCTTTGCAATGGGCTAGGATATGGTTGTCTTTACTTTATTAGATGGCTTTAAAATAAAAAAATGAACACAAATGCCAACTACAATGATACAGTCGCTGACGTACGCCTCCCAGTGAAGATTTCCTTCCTATGCCTGGGTGTGGGGGGGGGGGGGGGGGGGGGGAGGGGGGAGGGGTCCATAGGCCTATGTCACATGTGGTGGGTTTCCATTTCACCAAATTTTGTGGCACTTTATAATCTCTTTGAATGTGGCATCTCTAGGGGCATCTCATCCCCAATACATCTCCGACCTACCTAACTAACTCATTGCCAAATGTCTTAATATTATTTTGACATCACATAGGGAATCTTGGGGGGGGGGGGGGTCTCAGAATGTCGACTGGTCCCTGCACTATTCTATAATCAGGCTGATGAGTTCAGTATATCACCAGGGCTCCATGATGTCACGTATAAAAAATATATGTACACAAAATAATAAAATAAATAAAAACTCCATATTCTGGCTTTATATAGGCCTATCACCCACACATGTAGGTAAGCCTATATATAAAAATGGATGAGGTGAAACGGGTCCCTATAGCCTCCTACCCTTCCTCTATGGCCTTGCAACCACTTACTTTGACTGATTGGTGAGGTTTGAAGAACTCACATTTCGAGGTGAAACTGGAGTTTATAAATAACTCAGTTTTCAGTTGACAGAAACTCTATTTTCTATTGATAAATGAGTTTCATGCAGCTAACTGTCATTTCGAGGTGAAAATGGGGTTATTTTTGAAAAACAGGTTTTTCGATTTGAAAAACTAGTTTTTCGAATTGAAAAACAGGTTTTTCGATTTGAAAAACTAGTTTTTCGAATTGAAAAACTAGTTTTTCGAATACTGTAACTTCGATTTCAGGGGTGAACATTTGGCTTGCCACATACATCACACACCTTGAAGGGTGGGATAAAGTGTCCTATAATAGTGACATACTGGTGGTGATAGTACAGGTATCAACTGTAGACCATGTATCATGTATACACCGGTCATATACACACTATGATGATGTAGCATGGACCCGGAGGATGTATTAAAGTGGCATTCTCACCGAGAGTTTCCCACTCACAATTCTAGTACTGTTCTAGTCTGCTATTTGGTAAGTGCGAGTGGTGAGACTGCCCCTTTAACCCTTTAAGGGCCTTATGATGGGTTTACCCTCTAAGGGCGGCATAATGCCTCAATGCATCATGCCTTGGTCGTCATGATGCATGAATGCAGCCCTAGCGAGTAACTCACCAGGTCTGCATTCAAGCCTCATTCAAGCATCATTCGACCCTATGGAGTGAAGGGTCAGTATGATGCACCGATGTAGCACCGGCGAGTTACTCACCGGGGCTGCATCGCTGCATCATGACGACAACTGCTATCTTTTAGCGACATGCATCCTTGAAGGGTTAACGCCATATTCCCTTTGCCATCATGATGCACAAAATGCAGCCCTGGTGAGTAGAGGGCTTCACACACAGGCATGTGACTGGGTCACTCCCGGATGTGGCATGTGATTTAATGGCGACTACCGAGATCTCACAAAAACAGGTCACCAGGCCTCAATCCTAGGCGAAAACTGAACCCGAACTAGCCCAGCAAATACAGGGCTGACCCAAGACTTTTTCTTTTCTTTTCTTTTGAACACAGTTTTAATTGGTTAAAAGTTTTCAATATAATTATGCTTTGGTCAACCAAAAAGTAACCTACCGGTGGGGAAAGGATTGCGATTTTTGGGCCATTTGGTGGGAGAAAATAACATTTTTGAGCCAATTTCTAGCATTGAACACCGGGTGAATAACGAAACCTCACCAAAGGGTACCATGGTTGGTGACCCCGACCCCAAACTCTGCACCTAGATTCGATCAGGTTACTCCATGTACATTGTATACATACTGGTCTAGACTTACTCAAGTCTTCGAATTTGAATAAAGACAAAAACGGCCTGTTTTCTATGATATACTTTTCTCAACTAATTCTCTAAATTCTCTAATTGGGAGCAGCTTGGGCAGGTGAGGCGTGGGTGGGGGGGGGGGGGGGGTGTCCTTTAGTGGAAACTTGTTTAGCAACTATTAAAGCCTATTCATAACCGTTCAATTCAATGTAGTGCATAATGCGGACGATACAGAGTTCAGAGAGTTCATAGCTATGAAGGCAGTTTTGGTCCCCGGGCTTTGGTGCATCATGACGATAAATGATCATGAACCCCTAGGCATCATGCTGTCTTGAATAGAGTGTGTGAAGCTGATTCACACACAAACAACACTATTTTATAATGTTCCAAAATGCCAATGTCAAAACGACGCGTGTATACCGAATTGGCCATTTATGTGGTCCTTGATGGGGGGGGGGGGGGGGGGGTCCCCCCATGTCCCATGTCGATTTTAAGAACTGTCCATGTCCCCTGTCACTATCTTTTTAAGCCTCATGTCACATGTCACTAGGCCTCATGTCGCCATATCGATTTTAATAAATGTCCATGTCGCCATATCGAATTTAGGCGTCTAGAGCCATTTTTAAACCAGCGCTTATTGATTTCAATTATCCTATACATCGGCGCTTATACGAGACCAGCGCTTATTTGAGACCAGAATATAGTGCCATTATTTATCTATTTCATGACACCCATTTCTCCGGCGCTTATTTACGACTCCGGCGCTTTAAATATATCTGGGCCAATATGGTAAGAGAGTGAGTAGACCCACGTACCTTAGTCTCCCTTGTGTCTACCACAGCTGTAGGCCACACTGTGTAGGTCTGTATCGTCAATGAGCCCAATGTGATGTGGTAGGAAGCATGAATGGACAGGAAAAAACTGATAAAAGCCTTGAGAATAGGCGTTAATATCTAGATGGCATATCAGTCTCCGAGGAGGGCTACATCAGTAGGCCATACATGCATGTCAATATATGCACTTCCTAATATGACCCAGGTACGGTATGTATGTCCAGAGGCGCTCTGGTGATGTGTAGACATGCACTCCAGGCTCCTTGTGATACCTCTGTACCCGCCCTGGCCTGTACCCACTGTTGATGTGCGTAGATTCTGGAATGGGGGCCTGATGTGACCTATTTCTATGTTGGGTCATGAGTCCTGATCGGGGTCCTGATGTCAGTTTACACTGGTTCTAGAAACGCAGGAAATGCCAGCTGTAAATATACTTCAGCACTAGCAGACACATTGGGAACCAGATCCCTGTGACGTCACATCATCAACTGGAGGATATGGGCGCCTTGATTCGGGTGGGGAAGGGTGGTGGGAGTTTATTACTTGTCAATTTATTTAATTCTGATGCGGAAGCCCTTAAATTCATGGACAAGGGGGTGCCCATGTCCCCTGTCAATTTTGAGTAATGCTCATGTCACCATATCGAATTTAACAAATGTCTATGATAATGATCTATTCTTTCTGTCCCATGTCACTATTAAAGCCCCGAAATGGGTCATGTCGCCATGAATTTAGAGGTCTAGAAGATTCTAGGGCCATAATGTGCCATGTCACCTGTTAGAACCTTAAAGTTCAAGAAATACGTGGGGACTGTATCCTCAATTACCCTGGTGATCCTGCCTCATCAGCGGACATTATCGACGGGTTGTCGGTAAGCCATAGGGCATAGCCGACTGACGAGTAGGGCCTGAGGGCCATCTGTCTAGATCAAAGCATAACATGCAACTAGCAACTAGTGCCGACTGTCACAAAGAGTTGCCACCTTCAGCTCCCTATGATTTATGTGTCTCTCCTCCCAGAAAGCTGAGCCTTTCATTGGTCTCCAACACATATACCACAACTCATGCCTTGCGGACCCTGGCCAACAAAGAGTCCTAGAATAATTGCAACCGAAAGGGACAATCATTGTATTACATTGAGGTGGTGAATAATGCACAACGACATAACAATCACATACATGATTCAATTACTATTTAGGTGATATCATTCCAGGTGAGCATGAAATAGATTACCATAAAACCAGGTGTATAAGCCTAAATCGCGTATAAGCCATGCCCTGACCCTGGGCCGATCCAATAAGCTGCACCGTCGATCTGACTCGCATACCAGCCGCGGCCTTCACGCAAGGTTTTATGGTAACCGTATCGTAAATTCTCACGTATTAGCCGCACCCATAACTTTGACAAATCCTATAGGCCTCAGAGAGGGTCTGAGTATGGCTAATTTATTAATGTATTATACTCATAAAAACTTGTGTATAAGCCACACCTTGAATTTTGGGCCCATCCTATAAGCTGCAATCTGAATGGCGTACTGGCCGCGGCTTCTATGCGAGAATTTATGGTAATTGCATATAATTTGAGTTTACAACCAACAATCACAGTAAGTGGCATGCGTCGTTATCACATATAATGATCAAACCCTGGAACGTTTCTTGGTCACGCCTCTTTACAATATACGCCATCTGATAACTTTATACCATGGTCCGGGATAAAACAGGTTAACTTCAAGTCAGGTTCTACTCCATCACCTTCTGGTGGATGGATAATATTAGTACATGTATTATTCATACCCAAAATATCTTCCAAGTATTCTGTCTTAATTTGGGTAATTATTGTCATCAATTCTGAAATAAGATCAGCCTCACTAGTGATCACCTCAACTGATGTTTAGCAGTCCTGTATGGTTTGAATAGGACATATTGTCTCATGAACATGAATAAACTACCTATCAAATATTCGCAATAAGGAAAATCCATATATTGAATATATTGCGTATTCAAATAATATCTCATAGCATTTATCCCCTTTTTTTGTTAGGGTAGTACTAGACTGGCTACCGTCCCCGTCTATGGCAAAGGGGAGAGGGGAGGAGTAGGTGAGTGAGTATACGGGGTTTCTACTACACAAACTCTACTACAGAGACAGGTAGAGACAGGCTTGGAGCAAGTCTAAGGTAATACCAGTGCTTCTCCTAGAGAAAACGTGCCAATCTACATGTTGGCAGTACAAATGCATATACATCACCAATTAATTTCCCATTTCCTTCTTAATTTGGCAAATACAGATGGGTCCGATAGAGAATGACACCATCTTCCCTATGGACCTTTTGTACCTCAACTGAGTCTGAAATAAAGCTTTGAATTGAATTGAATTCCCCGTTCTTCTCTTATGGCATCTGATATTGTAAGATGGGTTGTTTAGCACTGTGAAACATTCAGACCCGGGTATGCGGTCCCCGATCGACTAGCTAGATATAGCCAAAGTGTTACACTGTCCAGATATATCTAGTCTACGGGTAGGTCTATCAATGTTTGTAATCTTCCCCTGCTCCTCTGCACGTGTACATAGATGATACAACATATCAGCTGTAGTCATTAATGATACATAGCTACCCCATGGGTATTTTTTAATCAGGGCCGCATAGACACAGCACCTGAGGACTACAATGTACCATAGTTTAGATTTGAACCCCGGGATTTGAATAATTCCAGCTCCAATTTCCAGATGTAGTTTAATACACGGCATTACTGAACGAAAGAGAAACTTCAAGCTGGAAAGTACCGCATATTTTTACATCATTCCAACTGGATATCTGGACATGTGTGGCGTTTTTTTTCTCCCTAGTTACTATGAAAGCTTATAAACCAACTATAAACGACCCGGTAGCTATATTCCAGTTTGTCATGAATGTGAGGTAATTGTTTATTTACATACGGTCCATGTATAGGCAAGTGAGGTGTAGGATTACAAACCAATTGTTTTGACGGCCTAGATTTACTCGTGTGTATAATGTAAGCAGTAGATATTGGGTTGGTAGAGATAATGGACACCGACATGGTAGGATACCACATGTCACATTGAGATATCTTATACCAAATTGCACACATGTGATTACCTTGCTAAGCATGTAACAGTGCTTTCACTGTTTCAGGTCCCATCACTATGGCTTATGTTAACTCTAGATACAATATTTTGCTTGGGGTTTATATCTTTATTCATTCACATGTTATGAGAGAGGGTAGGGAGGCGCGGGACTTTTCTCAATAGTATGTACGTGCTGAGCTCCGGAGTTGGCGTGGGGGGGGGGGGGGGCGGTCATATTTACAATTCCTCATGTCAATGCCTATTCAAGTGGCAAGGGGGGGGCAATTTCTTGTGAACAAACTTCGTGAAAGCTCTCATACTGAAAGTGCCGAAATCAGAATAAGTTATCTCTACAAGAAAATGTCGACTTCCCCAAGCGAACCGCCAGCTATCACATTTACATGTCAATAGCTGTGTGGCAATTAATAATTAAACGTCTCAGACCCCTAGCCGTGTGTTGGCTTTCAAGCGAACACACCTGTGTCAGATGCAAGGTGACCATCTCAAAGGCCCCGATTTCAAAGTGGCGGAGATTTTATTCTATCAGTCTTAATTCCTTGGGCCAAAAAAATATATACAGCAGTCCAACATTATAGCACTCCAATGCACTATATGGATATATATCTAAAACTGGACATCGACATCCATGTAACAGAAAGCTATATTTATTAGAAGTAGAAATCCATGAATATCTATATGAACGAGAACACCATGTTCATGCCTATATGTCTGTGTGTATGTTCATTTCGAAATTCAAGATTGCAACCATTAATTGAATGCCACCATGCTTTCAATGTAATCTCGAATTGCAGTTGCAGTAGTTTGATACTAATAAAAAAAAATCTATTCTATTTTTCTTTCATGAACAGTTGGCATCCCATAGATTCAAGATGGCTATCACTTATTGAATGTCCCAATGCTTGAAATGCAATCTTGACTTGTAGTTGCATTAATTTGATACTATCAAAAAAACAAATCCTATTTGATTTTTCCTTCATTCAACCCATTCAAGATGGCTACCATTTACTAAATGCCACAATGCTTTCAGTGCAATGAAGAATTGTAGTTGCATTAATTTGATATCTATATAAGAACATTTCTATTTGATACCTTTTTCAAACACAGTTGGCACCCCATAGGTTTAGGATGGCCACCATTCATTGAATGCCACAATGCTTTAAATGCAATCTTGAAATGTAGTTGCATTAATTTTAAACTGTTAAAAACATCCAATTTAGTTGTTTTTTTCATGAAGAGTTGGCACCCCATAGGTTCAAGATGGCCACCAATCATTGAATGCCATAATGTTTAAATGCAATCTTGAGTTGCTGTTGCATTAATTTGATTCTTAAAAAAAAAACTTTCTTTTTTTTCTTTCATGAACAGTTGGCACCCCATACATTCAAGGGGACTACCAGTCATTGCATGCCACAATGCTTTAAGTGCAATCACAAATTGTAGTTGCATTAATTTGATACTATCAAAAAAACAAATCCTATTTGATTTTTCCTTCATTCAACCCATTCAAGATGGCTACCATTTAGTAAATGCCACAATGCTTTCAGTGCAATGAAGAATTGTAGTTGCATTAATTTGATATCTATATAAGAACATTTCTATTTGATACCTTTTTCAAACACAGTTGGCACCCCATAGGTTTAGGATGGCCACCATTCATTGAATGCCACAATGCTTTAAATGCAATCTTGAAATGTAGTTGCATTAATTTTAAACTGTTAAAAACATCCAATTTAGTTGTTTTTTTCATGAAGAGTTGGCACCCCATATGTTCAAGATGGCCACCAATCATTGAATGCCATAATGTTTAAATGCAATCTTGAGTTGCTGTTGCATTAATTTGATTCTTAAAAAAATAACTTTCTTTTTTTTCTTTCATGAACAGTTGGCACCCCATACATTCAAGGTGACTACCAGTCATTGCATGCCACAATGCTTTAAGTGCAATCACAAATTGTAGTTGCATTAATCTGATACTAATAAAAAAACTAATTCTATTCTTTTTTTTTATTTATGAACAGTTGGCACCCCATATATTTAAGATGACTACCATTTATTGAATGCCCCGATGCTTGAAATGCAATCTGGAATTGTAGTTGCATCAATTTAATGCTAATAAAAAACAAATTCTTATCAATTTTTCTTTCATGAATATTTGGCACCCCATAAGGTGGCCACCATTCATATTAATGCAAATAGAATGCTTTAAGTGCTATCACGACTTGTAGTTGCATTAATCTGATACTAAAAAAAAAAAATCTATTTGAATTTTCTTTCATGAACAGTTGGCACCCCATAAATTAAAAATGCACCCAGCACCCAGGTCAACAGCTATATACAGACACGTGTACCTCCCCTGCCTGTTCTCCTTCAATGCACAGTGAAGAGGGTGGGAGGGGGTGACCATCAACAGTGCACAAACACTTTGATTGGATGACAATGCAGTTTTTATATTACAACCTAAATTTGTGCAACGAAAATCATCAAGAAATACTAAGTATTTTTTCCAAAGAATAGCTTTTCTAGAATGGCTCGGTATTCAGGAGTCCTACTGCGAATAAAAAAATGTCAAATTCTAATTCTAAATACCTGAAAATTGAGAAATGCTGACGTTCACGGGTTATGTAGGAAATGTACTAAAAACAGCAAAAAAGGGCAACAAAACCCTAATTTTCTCAAAAACTGTTCAGTAGGATTTTTTCTAACTGAGGTTCCACTGTTTTCTACCCTCATATTACACATTGGCATAGAGAATATATTGACACCTAGTCAGGATTTTGCGCTAGGAGCAATCTGTGAGGCGAAAGTATAAAACTGGGCATCGATCACTATAGAGCTACAAAGAGACAGAGAATCGATGTCCAGTAATAAAAGGTATGTTTCAGGTAACATGGGCTGAAAGACTAGGGTCGGTAGGTCGGATTTTTATTTTATTTTATTTTATTTTTTTAACATGAAAGTACTAGCCATCCTCCGTGGAAATTCTAAAAATGACCCAAAAAGTGTAAAAATATGAAATTTTCTTCGAAATTGCGTAATAAAAACGTAGGGCCGGCCCTGTTTTGCTAGGGTCGGTTGGGTGACCTGAAACAAACCCTTTTTTTTTATTTGGCCTTGGTATGAGTAAAACGGGCGATGAAACCGTCAAGTGACCATTATAGCCTTACTTATTCAGTGCAGGTTTTATGTCGTGAAGCTCCAGGCCCTTGATGATGGAGGGGGGGGGGGGTCCCCATGTCCCATGTTGATTTTAAGAAATGCCCATGTCACTATATAGATTTTAAGAAATGCCCCATGTCCTTATCTATTTTTTCTTCATGTCCCATGTCACTAAGGCCCAAAATGACCCATGTCGCCGTGTCGGATTTACCACTGTCCCGGCACTGTCCAAAACTCAGCTCACACACAGGTAGTAGGCATGACGGGTCAGAAGGGTTAGTTTGGATTCTCTCTGAGAGTGTGTATGCCCTGTTGAGATATTTGAGGAGAAAGTCAAAGATTTAAGATACTCCCTGACTTCCTTGACCAAAGTGTCAAGTTCGTTGATAAATACTTTGAAATTATTTCAGATGAAACTATGTTCAGGAGACCTGGCCCCTGGGATAGAATCTCTAATTCCTGAAAGCAAATGGTGGCTTTTAAGTCCGAGCTGCAAGTGCCGGTGCTAAATATCTCAATTTAAAAAATTTCCTATAGTCACCACAGAATTTCATAGCTATTCTCGAACCACGATACTCCCTGGTCCGTGGGAACCTCGATACCGCCACACTGGGCCATAAAACGTGGGTTGTAGGTATTCCCTTTATACTGGTAGCTAAGGGTACCTGGCATTTCAATGAGTGGCGGCCGGAGGTGTTAGGTACGCCCCCTCATTTCAAGGTACGCCCTCTCATTTTAGGGTACACAAATCGCCAGGTTCATTTCAGCCAAAGGCCATTATGATATCCGGGTGGCATAAAATGACAACGGGCGGTGGCCACAGAAACAGCTCACCACCTGCACCTGTGAGCAGAGCTCAGGTGTTAATACATCCATCAGTAAATGAGGACCATACCGTAGAACCAACTAGTAGTCATATAGTTTGGTAAAATAGATAAGAAAAGTTTGCCATAATAGACAAAGTATGCTCGGAGGCCCATTAGGCCTAGTAGGCTATAGCGGGCAATACCCACGGCCACTAGCGTTGTGGGTATAGGATACAAGTGTCTGAAATAAGGCCTATTTATTTCATAATTTGGTAATTGAGAGGTCCAGATTCAAACAAATTACCGTAAATTCCCGCGTATAACCCGCATCTCGCGTATAACCCGCACCCCCAACTTAGGAGAATCCTATAACCCGTTTCTGGGTTTGAAAACTTCTATTTTAGTACTGTTCTATAATAATAAAAACCCTCGTATAACCCGCACCCTATATAGGCATGTTTGGTATCAAATGAAAGCTGAGGTTGATTCGCGTACAACCCGCGGGTAGTACGTGGGAATTTACGGTAAGTAGGCCTGGCGGAAGCCTATTTGTTATAGCCCTGCCTCCCCCTACCCCATAGGCCTACCCATGACGTGTAGGGCCTAGGCCTACCGTATTTATAATTCTTTCATGGTAGAATCAATATTTTTTCTCCGAATCCAGAACAAAAAAATCTAACATTTAGATCTATATCGACTGCATAGTGACATAGGCTACTTGTCTACTGGGATAGTGTGCCATGTCGCTCTAAAGTTACATTTCTCTATAGTGTGCCCTTTTTCAATAATCTAGGCTACAATTAGTAGGCCTACATTGATAAAATTGCCTATAGCACTGGCGTCCCCCCCCTTTTTTTTTCAATAGTCTAGGCTACATGGGGTGGGGGGGGGGGGCGGGTAAAAAAAAAAGTTCAGCCAAGAAGCCAGTGTGTTACTTTGCTTCAAAGCGCCCACCTGTGCCGATTTTCGATCCGTAGGGGGGGGGGCAAATTTCTTTTGTTTAAACCACCTCCTGTGAGAAGAAAAAAAAAGCGCACCCCTTACCCCCCACAAGCAAATGACAATGCACTCTTTTTTGTTGTAAAATTGGGCATGTTTGGTATCAAAAGATGCAGAATTTTTTGCAGAAGCAGACGGGAAGCCATTTAGCGGTAGTCGGCAAACATACTCCCGAATTATCGCCCACAACGGACGTGGGTTCTGTATGTCTAGCTATGACTATGTATGTCAATCTCCAAGTTCACTTGGTGTTTTCATTCATGCATCATGCCGATCCTGAGGAGTGTATCAATCCCTATCCATCGGCATAATGGTGACAGTAGGCCTAGCTGCCTCGTGGGTTGCTTAGACTGTTTCATGTTTTAACCACCAGATGGCAGCACTTGACCTTGGTAGTCCGGTCCTGGCTTTTGATTGGTCAAAAGCACGATCACGCAGCAAACACCGCCATTTGGGTGTCAGGTGGCAAGGAATTTTTCACGGGGATCTTGTTATGACTTGGGGTGATAATTAGAGGTGGAATCGATGTAATTAGGGCCTATTTTGATCAATATTTTGGTCCACAAATGGGTATTCCGAGCGATTTTGGGTTCAATCTAACTCATCCTTCGCAAATATTGCCATAATATAACCGACTAGCTAATATTGACCAATAGGCCTACTGGCGAGTATTTCAGCCCTATTATAAGGTTGAATCGGAAATTTATTGGCCATTCGATGACAGTTGCACTCGCAGATAATCCAACACGTCAAAACATCTCACTGATCTCAATTTAGCTGCATGGGGCAGGGGTGAACGAAGTCCAATCACTAGAAAAGATCCTATATTTGGACGTACAATAGATGAATTAGGCCCTAGCTCCCCCGAAAATTTGGTTGAGCTTGACGGATCGGCGACAATTCCGTGTCCGGCTGATTTTGACAGGGCACTCTCGCGCCGATCTAGTCGTGTGTCAATATTTCCAATATTGATAGTATTGCAGATTGTAGTATGATATAGAGTAAGAACCGGGTAGCACTGGACTCAGATGTATGTAAAGATCATCAAAACATGTAACGTCATAATTATGAGAAATGAGGATAAGAAAACCTGTACCCGGGGCCATAGACACGCCTCATAGAATGAACCTTGGCCGACGCTACTGCAGTAGGGGCGGGGGGAAATTTATGAACATGCCGAACAAAATGGCGTATCGTTCATCTGAACAGACCATGCAAGTGCCACCCCTACCTTTTCTCACTTATTAATATGTGATAGAATACAATATAACGGGGAAAAAAGACAATATCTGGGGACAGCAATTCATATAGCTTCATTTGTCATGATTCATTTAGACGACGGGTGAGGAAAAGTGGGGTTAACATGGGAGAGAAAATGATATTCACCGTTCTGCAACTTCACTTTTGCCAAAAAAATATTGATTTCATGAAAAAGTGAAAAAAAATGTACAAATAATTATTTTCGGGTAAAAAATCATTTTTCTAAATGTTTGCATCTGGCTGTTCTTTATGTTGCTGGGAAAAAAACATGATTACATGCTGTATTTAGCTATTTAAATGGAAAATTGAAATCTGAAACTTGCATAACTATAGGCTAGTCGACCCCAGCCAGTGGTTTGGAGGGAGAGTAGCACTTGGAGTGCTTAGTCTGGGTGCCTCCTCGCCAATAAAACCTCTCTGATAAGCCGAGCACATTTTGGTATTTGAAGCCTAATTCGACTTATAAGGTAAGTTTTTTAAATTAAGTGAATTCTAGTCACCATATCTAAATGGGCCCAAATTTGACTTATACCTTTCCCTAAAACTAGGGAGTCGGTTTATAAGGGAGGGATGGCTTACCAGAGAGGTCTTATATACTTTTACATGTTGGATACATATTTGTCGGAATCCAATTAAAATTACATGAACTCGTTTTTAGAGAGATTCAAGATGGCTTTATTGACTAATGTAACGATACATTTATGTCAGCACCGAGTTAGCATTGATGGCATTATACACAGTTTTTATATAGGAATATAGGAATATATACAGTTGATGGCTCCCGGCCTATTTGATGATATACAATATGTTTCTATGGTTAATATTTGTGAGACCTTTCTGCTGTCCCGATGCTTGTCAGTGGCATACTTAATATATTTTTCTTAGACCAAGTGTTTTTTGAATTATATACAAGCTCAACGATCTTTGCTGGTTGGTTGGAAACCCGACTTTTATATATATAAATATTGTAAATTGTACACTTATATATAGCAACGCTTCAAATTCATGATAATAATTATGTCCCATCAGTGACAATCATGAATGACATGATATACATATTTAGAGAATAGAAAACGATGTTCTTCAAGTCGAGACTCTCTGTTGCTCTATAATGAACGATGGTGTGAAGCCTTTATAAGGCTTGGGACCAGAGTGCATTATAGAGTCACAGAGAGTCGAGATATGAAGAAAGAGTAATCTATTGTCTTTATAAAATGTATTTCATAATTTCTTGTGGGTATATTTACTGATTTCCTGTGGGTATATTTACTGTCCACTGCTGGGACCCTGTGCTCAGCGTGCCCTGTTACCCTATAACGAACGGTCACGTGACTTCTCTGAGGCTATAATGCACGGCCAACCGTTTTATAAATATATTGAATAAGATGTGTTTATGATATTTGTTAAGCGGACTGTACGCTAAATATGTCATATATGTTATATCGGTATGTATAATATAGGTCTTGTTTAATACTTTATGACTTTATAATGCACTAAAGCCCTTTTCTTATTGTGATGCAGTCCAGCCTCGAGCTCTCCAGGGCCATTACAACCGTCAGGCTGTAATGGGCCTGGACAATTTTGTATCTAATAATTGTAACCTAGTTAGAAAATGATCCAGGATCCTGGATCATTTCTTAATCAGATAGCTCAACCACTGATTGGTTACCCATGGTCACATGATCATGAATGACATAGATATGTTATGTTTGGCCTCATGGGTTCGAATCCCACCTTGGCAAAAATGTAGGCTCGTTTATTTTACATTATTCATTTGGCCTATTTGAAGCATAAATACCCCTATACTGGCATAGTAATATTACTAATTAAATATTAGACAGTATTTAATAGACATATTAAATAATTAGACAGAGAAAATAGTGTAATGGAGGTGTATTGTACAGCCATCAAAATTTCTACCAATTGTGCCAAGGTGGGACTCGAACCCATGATGTCCAGATTGGTGACATCCAGTACAAGTCAGTACATAAGGACTCTCCCAGACTGTATACATATAG
This sequence comes from Harmothoe impar, assembly GCA_947462335.1. Taxonomy (NCBI): domain Eukaryota; kingdom Metazoa; phylum Annelida; class Polychaeta; order Phyllodocida; family Polynoidae; genus Harmothoe; species Harmothoe impar. The sequence continues at coordinate 46,734,851 of OX381720.1, read as the reverse complement.
TCGCGGTCCGAGACTGGATGCAGTTTGGTGAGTATAGTAACTCGCCGTAGCTATATTCATCCATCCTGTGGACCCTCTTGGTAGACACATACACAAAGGGTCAGTATGATGTTCAACGTCACCTGGTCACCCCCAGTAAATTGCTGCTGCATTGATGACGAGAAATGAATATGACCCTTGAAGCCCTTTAACACCGTTTAATAACGGTTTAGGCGGAAATCATGCATTGTTTGCGTCAAATCATCTAGACGCACACTGAGCCTGTCCATCCGCAGCCTGCGTTTTTCCTCATCAGACGCTGGTACAACCATGTTCTGGTTATACAATTTAGGAAAGAGGTAGCAATCTATAAATGTTTCAAAATTTGACATCATATTTTTGTAGAAGGCTTCATCGAAGTGTACAGCAACATTACAGTTGCCGCGTGTGGTGCTGACGACCAGGTGACACAGCTGCACCCCGACCACCCCCATCTGTAGCTGCACCTGGTAGTACCACTTGTGGTCGGACTTTAACTTGAGGATGTCGTCAGCTCCAGCTGTGAAGGCACCCGTCTCCCACGCCGCGTTATCAGGGGCCTTATGCTGAGCACTATACGGAGACTTCACCTCCACCAGCCACTTTCTGTACGGATGCCTACAACATTTGCAGTAGCACAGTGCATCGGGGGATGCTCCAACCAAGGAATTCTCGGTCGACACGTAGAGTCCAGTTGAACGGAGCGTGAAACCATTGTGTTGAGATGACCCCTTTGCCTCATACCAGTCGAGGGCAACCTTTTCTTGCGAGAGGCCCCAATCTGTGGCCCTCGACTGAAATTCTGCTGGACTAAGCATGTCATCCAGCATCCTGTTGACACCAGTGTTCTTTCGGCCGTTCAAGATGGTGCAAATATCCTTCGCCCGGGAAGCAGTGATGGCTCCTTTGCGAAACTTGTGCCACTGCGGATTACTCGCCTGTCCCCTCGTGTAACGCTCCGCTGCTTTCACATCCTGAAGGCTGTAGTTACATTTCAGGAAATCTCTGTATGAATCTTCGATGGTGCCCTTCCTGTGGTAAGCAACATGCTGCACAGGCGGCAGAATAGCATGTATCATAGTGCTGCTGTTGGTATACGCCCACAGCCCAACCAAGTCTCCTTAGACAACTTCTGTAATGACAGAGATACAAGTGTTTATAATGAAAATATACTGCGAGAAAGCCTTTGATTTTAGCATGGACGTGGATAATTTATCAGTGCATGAAAATCCACCACCCCCTTATCCCATACGTACATAGCTGTTAGTAATTATCTAGGCCCTTATACAGCAGGAGATCCTACAAAGCTGAATAAGCTATAGCAGACAGGCAGGATACCAACCAAGTGTATTACCCAATGTACAAACAAACATGATGTTTACAGCAAGGGAGCCAGGCTATTTATCACAGGAGATCACAACTAAGCTGGTCCGAGGTGTGAAGATATAACCAGAGAGCAATTATTATGAAAGGACATACTCGTAAACATTAGATAACCTGTGATAAGCAGTCTTTTATCAAATGTACATGGAAGAGTAATGGTCGGGCTAGGTTATTTAGGACTCGTTATTTACATCTGAGTTCCATGCCATGGTGCTACTGATTAAGAGCTATAAAGATTTGATTGATTGACTACGACACTAGTTGTGGACGACTCCTTGCCAACCTGAGATGTCCCGTGAGGTACTTGATGTACGTCTGGACGTTAAACAAATCAATCAATCAATCAATCAATCAATCAAGCTATAAAGAGTAATTGACCCTCCCTCCCTCCCATGGTAACTTATGATGGCACGGCGACATGGACCATTTTGAGGCTTAGTGATACGGGACAGGAGAAAAAATTAGACCTTTTTAGCACCAGCACGCCAAAGAATAGCATGTCAATGTCAGAGGGAGTTTCCCAGCCTCTGCAGTAAGATTCAAATGTTTGAGGACAACCCCCTTTTTATGCATGTGGCCAACCTGGCATAAAAGAAACATTTATAGGGCTATGGTCAGAAAGGTGTTTGAAGAAGATTCGGAGAAGATTACACATTCACAAAGATGCAACATCTTTTTATATCGTTTAGGGTAAAGGAACCCTGAGTCGGACGACACCTTGAGTCAGACACTATTGGCTTTGAATTACATAATAAATATACACAATTCACATATCATGCCAACTAAATATGAAGATCTAGGCATTCCTCATTCTAACAAACCCAGTAGACCTCATGTAACTTACTTCCTATACTATAACTGCTTGAACATGGGGTGTTTTTGCAATATTCTCAACATAAAACTCTTGATGAAATTGGAAACTTGGTTTCCCTTTTTTGTCTTTTCTGTGTATCCCATTGTAGCTACATCATTCCTAAGCATAATGATAGCAATATATGTATCTTTTGTAACAGTTCGTGTCAATAAATACAAATATATTACCCATGATGCTTTGTCAGAGGGGACTTCACAACAGCATCAAATTGCACCTAGAGTCGGACACTAATTGAACCCTGAGTCGGACAATTATAACACACCATTTTATCAACAAATGTGATATAACCTTACTTAAATATACAAAAAAGAGTTAGTGATTAAATAATATGGATATCATCAATAACCCCAAAACATCAAATAGGACATAATGTCTTCATGTAGACTCCAATGCAGAACACCACAGATATGAGATACCGTTTTATCGGTCACATTTATATTGTTTTATACTTTCTACATTTTTTTATTAGAGAGATATTGTGCCTTTATCTCCTACATGAGATATGAAGTCAACAGGATACTAAAATATTGTTTTAACACAACAATATATATGTGTCCCAAGCTAGTATTTGTATCAAAGGTACATTCACCGGTTCACAATTTCTACAAATACCTTTCTGTTATCCGATGCTCAACAACTTGTGTGGATAGTATAACAAGACCATGTCCATGCTAATTGTGTCCTTTAAATGGCATTACCCTGTTAGAGCTAAACTACAGTGTCCGACTCAGGGTGCATTTATTCTGACTGGTGTCCGACTTTAGGTGCAATTCGCCTTTTATCATTCCTGATATTTGAGATAAGATACCACTTTTATAAAAATCTCAGAGCATCATCTTTATTGTGTGTTTGTAGGGTGTCAGGAACCTGCTTTCCAACAGTAATACCTATGACCAGATAGGACATCATTAACTATATCTAACATCTCAGCAAAAAGTAGTTGCATATGCAAAGGCCAGGAGCGTCCGAAATGGGTGCCTTTACCCTATTATAGAACGATAAATCAGTATGGTTCAAGTTTTATACAAATGTATAATCAGTCTGGAGGTCCGTCTCTTTGCTTTGAAATAAAAAATAACAGAGGAGCAAGTCAGCAACTCATTACTGTAGATTTAACGTAGATCATCACACTGGATTACAACCAGATCCATCAGTAATGTGAGCCTGCCCCTCCTAGGTTCCTTCTGATAGTTTGAAGGTACCCTGGCTGGGCATCCCAGGCTAAGAATCCCTTTGGGTCATACAGTTTTGGGTATAGGTATGTGTCTATGAACTTGATGAGCTTGGACATCATCCGGCTGTAGAATGCCTCGTCGCGGTACACATACGTAATGCTAATACCCCTCGTTGTACTGATCACGAGGTCACAAGACTCAACATCAGCCAAGGCCATCTGCAGCTGGATCTGATAGTTCCACTTGTGGTCAGCCTTCAAAGCATCGTCACGCCTGTCTTCATCAAAATAGAATGCACCCGTTTTGGTCAAAGCATCCTCGGGGTGCAGAAAGCGACTGTTATACGGTGACTTCACCTCCACAAGCCACTTTCGGTACGGATGTGGACAACATTTACAGTAGCAGAGCCCGTCTGGAGATGCTCCGATGAGAGTGCTCTCGGTCGACATGTATAATCCAGTCCGACGATAGCTGAATCCATTATGGAAGTCAGACATCTCATCAGTGTACCAGTCCAGGGCGGTGTCTTCCTGGTCCAGACCCCACTGTGTGGCTGTGGTCTGGATGTTAGGCCGATACAGCAGAGTGTTCAGCATGTTGTTGATGGAAGTGTCATTACTCGAGAGCCGACACACTTGCTTTGCCAGGGAAGCAGTTATGGCTCCTTCTCGATAGGCATGCCAATTCTGATTATTTGACTGCCCACGGGTTATCCGCTCAATTAGTTTTACAGTGTTCATGTCGTAACCGCACTGTAAGAAAGCTCTGTACGAGTCTGACATGCTGTAATGGTTCCTGTGTTTTTTAACATGATCCCGAGGCGGTCGCACAGAGTCACACATCTTGTCGCATATGGGGTGTCCTTCACCTTTCCAGGAGGATGGTTCTGCAGAAAATCACCAACAGAATGTCAGTATTTAGAAGTAGACGATAGCTTAATACTATATAAAGGTATTGATCACCTATTTCTAGATCTTTCTAACCCCTTTTAAGAGTGCCACTTGATCCAAAACTTTGGGTTAGTCGTGATGATACTACCGTAAATTCCAGCGGGGGTTATACGCAAACCAAACCCCCAGTGCGGGTTATGCAATATTCTCAAAGTCTAGGTGCGGGTAATACGAGGGGTTTTGTAAGTATAGTACATTACCAAAACAACGATTTTCAGACACCAGGTGCGGGTTATAAGATTCTCTCAAAGTCGAGGTGCGGTTTATACGCGGGAAATCATGGTAAAAGTCCAGGTAAAAGTTATCACTAAAGGACAAAGAGCTAAAATTCGTTTTTGGTTAGGCCTAAAAAGAGTGTTTCATGTCAGCGACCCTATCTAAGAATACAACTGGGCAGACCCCAAGACTGGGCAGTGCTTAAAATTCTTTTTGGGGGCCAGTTAACATATTCTATACAGAATTTAAGGAATTAGAAACAGTGGCATTTATGTAACATCACGACCTTCATTACCGTTCCTAAGTAGACTCTAGAATAGTTATACCTTTAACCAATTGTAATACATTAACATAAGGTATTTTAATAAAAAGTAAATCATAATAAATCAACAAACATAATCAATAGTATTTCGTCAATGCAATGGTTTATGTACCCAATATCTACCTCCCTTCAAGGGTCCTCACGTGTTTCTGCCTTGTGACTTCCGGTTCCAACATCATGTCATAAAGCGGTCAACTTTCTGTATATAATAACCCACTTTTGTTATTTCATACCCACTTACAATATCTAAGTGCTGCAGAACCGAGGCATCCTCCTCACAACCTGCACGACTCTTGGGTCAGATCCACATTGAGGTCGCCATACAAAACGTTCTGGTTTCATTATCTGGTCTTAACTTTAAATAACTATTAAATATTACTATAAATAAAACTAATTACATTTCTTTTAGAAATCCCCAATTAATTATCAAACCCAGGGCTTGATCATTACATCTACTACTGCTCTGTTATAAATAAATCATATACATCTAAAAATTATAAACATATCTAAATTTGATGTGGAAGCAGGGGCAACAACTTCTGAGTTCAGCGTGCAAGGCCATGAAATTATACATGCAATTATTCAACATTTAAGGGCCGCATGTGTCATAGCACTATCTCTTTTATCGTCACAATGTATAAATGCAGCCTGGCAAGTTAACCTGGAGAGCAACTTGCCAGTGCTGCATTTGAGCTTTTAAATTGTGTGGTTAATGCGCTCCCAGAGGGTCTGCATGATGAATGAATGCACCCCTGAACATAGTCATAGAGAATCAAAGCATAATGCGGCTCTTAAAGGGCCAATAAACTGCACGTATTAATGTAGAAATGTGCGGGGAGTTGTTCAATGCAAGCAAGCAAGGGTAAATAATGGTAGGCCTACCTGTATAGTTAATACCGTGTTCAGGATCAAACCACAGTGTTGACGTGTAACCCCACGTGTAGTCCAATGTCTACACCGGGGTCTACACTCGGCTCTTCTTGCTATCCCTTTTCTGTATGCGCCGTGTGTGTGTGGAGGTAGGATGGAAGGTGGGATCACACAGAAAGTGTCTCTCTGTATATAGCCTACAATCTCTACCATATGGGCCCACGCCGTTTACAACCTATCAGGCCGCTGGTGTATTTGTAGCTTCTTTTATGGCATGTTATTGTTTGTCTGGGTCACAAATAAACAAACCCACATAGCGGCGTTTTGTCCAGTTTTATTAATGACACCTGCATTCACGGTGATGGTCTGGAGCCAGAATAGATCTGACAGAGCTTACGATAGGGTGTTAATCCGGACGAGGCAATTAACTTAGCCCGACAGGCGACAGCGGGGGGGGGGGGGGGGGGGGGGGTTGGGGGTGCTGTCCTACTGACAAGCCTACAGGCTACAAGGACATCTAATCTTAATCTGTTAACTGTTTAGCAGATAAAATAACATAATTTAAAACAGAAAATCCAGCGAATAGCAGGTGGGTTTCTTTTTCAAAAGCACAAAAGGTGTCATCTGTTCTCATGTATAAGATGGCCTATCCTAAGGGAGTGATCATTTTTTATCAACAGGGGGGGGGGGGTTGGTTTGGGGGGGGGGGGGGCAAAAAAATTTGGACCCCTTGACCGGGGGGGTGTAAAAAATTTGGACCCCTCTTGGGGCGGGGGGTCAAAAAAATTTAACCTGTTTTGGGCCAAAAAGCCCGCGCGTTACTATGCTTCAAAGGGCCCGCGCGCGCGCCGATTTCCGACCCGTAGGGGGGGGGGTAAAAAAATTTGACCTGTTGACCGGGGGGGGGTGAAAAAAATTTCGCGCGCTCCGCGCGGAAAACCACCCCCCCCCCTGTTGTTAAAAAATGATCACTCCCTAAGGTGGTTAAGGTCTTACTTTTCTCCAATCCAAATGCAAATCTCATCAGGTATCTCAGAGTCAGCATTCGTTTATACCCATTTTTTCCACAATTTTCATGCCCAGTGTTTATGCTCTGCTCATATCCTATCATTTGATGACCTTAGCTGTCGAAATGGCGTTAAACAACCATTACTCACTCACCCACTATAGGGGGTAATGTAGGCATTATGAGCTACAGACTAGAGAGTGGGGGGGGGGGGGGGGGGGTTCTGATTCAATTGCATCAAAAATAAGGGAGTGCCAGCTAGTGGGCTATAATTCAGTGATTCGGGTGGGGGGGGGGGGGGTAATGCAAGGGGCGGGACAAGGGAATGCAAGGGGTTGGCGACTGTCAACCCACTTCTTAGAATCGACAAGGGAAAAATGAAAGGAAAATTATACCTATTATTTCATAAAAGTGTCTCACTCACTTAGGGAGTTGCCCTTCCCACTGTGCCTACATATGTATATAAAGGGCCCTCGGTGTGGCCTGTACTGTAGTAGGTTAATTCAGATGAAAAAGTATCTACTAATGCTGTCACAAAGATAGGAAACCGTCAAACGTGCAAACACAACATAGAGAAAGAGGATGTATAAATAATACCGACCTGTATCAATGTATGCAGCCGACCAGAGTGTGAGTGTGCCGAATGCCCTTCATGTGTCTGTGGTCGGGTCTGTGGTCAACACTGGTCAAGGCACGTCTGCATTTTATTAACCGGTGACTGGGTACATAGTACATGTAAAGGGGCTACATACCTAGTAGGCCTACCTACTTGGCACGGAGAGCCCTCGCCATAGACTTGCCCCAGACTCCCGGACTCCCACCAACCAGCGTCGGGGCAGCGTCTCAACTCACTGACACGAGGGCGGGTGGTGACCCGTGGGCGTGGAACTTTTTGTTTATTGTTTCAGTTTCATCGAACTCCGTATGTCACCATCGAACCTATAGGCTATACTTTAATGTAGGAGGAGGTGGGGCACGGCCCCCACATTTTCTTCTGAACGGTTCAATGTAGGCCTATATTGTGGCAATACCCCAGTATAATGCCCGGGTGTATTGCCTACCCCGGGATTGCCTAGCCTAGGTTTACCCCCAGGCCCCTTCCGGCCCCAACCCCCACCCCCCACCCCCCCCCTTCTCAAATTCCTGGATCCTGCCCCTACTATATAACTATCTAGTCTAATAGCCTACAATACAGTATAGACTACTGAGTCTACGTCCTACTGGTTAGACTTTATTGGGTCTTACGTTGACTTGAGGATCCAACCAGTCCAACAAACAACATAAATCAATTGCCAGACAGTCATGTGCAAGTCTAAAAACCACTACAACCACGTCGGATAACCACCGACGCCCACGGGACGCGGGCCACGTTTCACCGGATAGCATGCAGGGCATGCAGGATAGCTACCTCTCGGACACTGGTCTTGTCGGCTTATTCACCGAAGTTCAGGACAGTAACCTGGCATTAGCAGGCTCACATGTCAATATAATATAGAACACACATGGTAGACTGGTTGATAGCAGTGTTAAGGGCGGGTTACGGGTTAGTTGTTCGTATTTTCTTGGTTATTGCAGGTGCCCCTTGGCGTTAGTGCGTTTCACTCGCAGTCAATTATGCAGCCAATCTCTGTCTCGCACAACTTCTTCGTTCTTGTCACAATCATGGCGTTTTATCAACTCCCCTCATGACAAGAGTCGCATTGCTACGAGCAGTCGATTACAGCCATGCATATTGACAAATGTAAGGCACTTACCCGTCAAACTGAAGTTTTATCGACGTCTCAGCGACTCGGTGTGGTACTCGTCAGGGTCCGTCCTTCTCCAAGAGTTGCAGTTGTGTGAGTGACGTCATGCTCTATGTTGGGCGCTACCTACACTTGGGGACGAGAGGGGTGGCAGGTTAAGTAGGTCAAACTTTTAATCAAACTTTAAACTATGAAATTCCCCCACAACAGAGACGAATTTATTGGGCCTATTTGACGACAGTCAACTAGAGAATGAGGTGTTACCTTGGGGAAATTTCGTTTTTAACTTTGGAAAAAAAAACTACAACCGAACCTCTGTCTACCCTCTTGAATCGATCAGATGCCAATTGGTATGTTCCATATCCCGTTCGTCCCGCGTTTTTACCTAGGCCTGAATTGGTGAAGGTCGACTGATCGATAGGCAGCCAAGGAGTTGCCCAAGAGTTACAAATTCGAGTTGCCACTACCAGCATGCATGACCCCTGGGCCTGGGGGTGTAGATGGGGCAGGGGGGGGGGGGGGGTCCCCATGTCGCATGTCTTAAGAAATGGCCATAGGCATAGCCCGTCTCATGCATGTCGCCTCTATAGTCCAGTAAACGAACGAATTTATGTCAACAAAATTGCAAGAAAAGGTTTCTCAGTGGTTTTCACCTCTTTGATATATGTACTTTCCAGAAAAAAATTGTTTCCGGCAATCCCGCCTGGGGAAGTGCCCCAAATCCAACATGGCCGCCACTAAACCAGGTCAAACAGGAAAACTGCTATAAAAATGGAACAAATCATCATATTCACACATATGATGGCTCTATTAACATCAGCATGAGCAGATCTATCCAATAGAACATGTCTCTTAGTTTTGAAGTTTCAAGGAATAGCGTGAAATTCAAAATGGCCACCAAAAAGTCGTTAAAATGCATGAAATAACACATCTCTGCTTCTAATCAACATAGAGATACAAATGAAGGTCCAAAATATATGTTTCTAAGGTCAGAGAATTTAAATTTACTATGTGTGAAAAGATAAATGGCAGCCATTTTGAATTTTTAATGAGGTCACTGCTGAGGGCTGTTTAGATTACTACCAGAAAATAGGATATTTTCCTGATTTGTTTCCAATAAGCATAGGTATGAGATTTGGGAAGGAGACTTACATAACATTTTGTGAGACCAGTAATATGAACTCAAGCATTTGCAAGGGACAAACATATATGTGTAGAGGCAAGGGAAAAGGATACTCCAAGGAAAAAGTCAACTTTAAAATTGATGTCATAAGCTTTCCAGTGATAAATTACACTTGAAGATATCAATTCTAGTTTTTGAGGAATGCCTTCCTGAATATGTGTGGGCATTGCCCATAAAAAAAAACCAATAAGCTCTAAGTCTCATATTTTCCCAGATATCCCTATCTAATTAGCATAATGATGATAATGTGAAATATATCATACTTTTTCATTCTTTTAGTCATAAAATTTGATTTAGGAATGGTAATTTTATTCTGTTTTTACCATAGTAACCCCTATGAATCATTCTGTCAAGGGCTATCTTAAATTTTTCTATTTGGAATGAAAACCATGTTTCCATGGCAACACATATCAACAAGGACACCCATTTAGGCCTTAAAACGTTCTTTTTACATTCCAAATATAGAGGCTTTTCACCAGAAATGGAATGTTTTGTGTAGTGCCATTTTTTTCTACAGAAAAAAGTACCCTAGAGCTATTTTTACCATTTTTCTTTCCTTTAAGGCCATAGTGGCGCCCCCCTGGTGGCAAAAATCGGAACTAATCCCGCCGCACGGAGTATCCTTTCTGCTTGCCTGCTCACATATGTGAGCAGGCAAGCAGAGAGGATACTCCCTGCGGGGTTATTTCTGATTTTAGCCACCAGGGGAGTACCCTCTTCCCTTGCCTGTGCACATATCTGCAGTTTTGGGTATTTAATTAGATGCCTGCCACCAGGTTTCATCAAAATTAAAGGTAGTGATGTTTATGTGCACTCTCTTAGTTATATTAAACAATAGCAAATCTCTAGCCCTAATCATTATGGAGATATGATTCAAGTTTATAAACATTCAGAATTCTCTGAGGTCAGAAAATACAGATTTACCATCCATTTACCATTTACAAATTCTAAATCCCACCTAAATATGTTCCAATATTGTAATAGTATAATATCTAGGGAATGGGTGTCTATGGGCAATAAGAGCTCAGAAATGGGGACCCATAGAGCCCAGTCATGGTCTTTCACAGGGGATCATCAATGGATAGAATAAGATTGTAATTCTATTTGACACATTGGCCATATTGGGTAATAACATCAACTGTGATCAAGATAACAAGAACCTGAATGAAGTGCAGATGTAGGCAAAGAGGTATGGCTTTGGTGAACATCCTGAATCAACTTTAAGATTGAATTGTTAGTTGCAGTCAACAATTTTGTGTATATGATGATAGAGGCATAGCTTCCATCAGTGTATTATCTGAAAATAGAGGTATTGTCTGAAACATTTTTTAACAAGCTGGAAAGAATCTGATACTTGTGGCATAGTAACCAATAGTGAACCAGATGTCACCAACCATACATCACAAATTGAACTTGTCCCCAATCCTAGTCAGTGACCTAAGTTGGTCCTAGCCCACTGGGATGTGTGCTTGTTGGCATCATCAAACTTTCCTCCAACTAAGGTCCTGGTTAGTTGCAGATACTAAATAGTGTTGTTGTCTTCACACCTGTCCCAAACCAAAAAGGGTATGCATTTCAGCAGATTATGGGACAACACAGGGTAGATATTGTGGCAGAATTGAAATACAGCATCTTTACCTCCAAAAGACAGCATCGTTTGTGGTAAAAGATAATTTCCAGGTTCTTACAGTAAAACCTTGATTGATCAGTCTTTGATAAGTCTGTTGCCTAACTTTTTGGTCTCTTATGATTTAGGACGGTTTTAATTGCATACTAATTCTTATTAATATATTGGTTATTTGTGCTTCCAGTATCGGTCTCTACTTTTGGGTACACAATGGTTATTTTACATTATAATTAGCCTGGAGAGACCCCCTACCCCCTGCTTGCTCTCTCCGTCCAGCACACCAGCATGGGTATGGCAGCAGCCCCCGGCAGCAGCCCCAGGGAGCAGACCACTACTACTACTACTACCACTATGTATGCTCTTTGATAAAGGCAAACACAGACATTTGGATCTAATAGTTATCTCAACATACTTGTAGAGACACATTAGATGTAATGCAATATGGGAAGTTCTAATTGTACAAAGTATTATTTATCTATATTGACCTTATGCATCATGGGGAGAGGAGGATTGACAAGACCAGGCTACACATAGATCAAATCCTGCAATAACCCCCCCCCCCACACACACACACACACACATAGTAGGCTACAGCCCCCCCCCCCCCCCCATTTGCCTATTTCATGCCTCCCCTTTCCAAACTTCCTGGATCCGTCCCTATAGGGAAGCTTGAAGGAGGAATGATATAACTAGTGGAGGTAAATCAGCTTGAATGTCTCAAGTCTGTTTTGATGACTTGTGACAACAGGTAATTCAGTGGCCATAACAAGCACAACATTGCTAGGATGGAGATGATAAAGACCTTCAGTAGGTATAGTTGCATACAGTATCCACCAGATCCCACTGGTGGTCTGCTAAAACTACACATGGACATGTAGACTATTGCACTCCAGAGAAGGTTCTTATGTTATGGATATCATATCACATACTCCCTAGATCAATCAACACAGTAGGTGGTCAAGGGGAAATGTTTGTAACTCATGATAATGAATTAGCCAGTGGAACTTATTTTTAAAGATTCATGTATGTATCTCCTCTTTCCTGACTTCTCTCTACACACCTTGACAATAAGTCAATGGATGGTTGGAATACACTTTCAACAATATACAATACCTCAACTTGTTTAAACTGGTTCGGAATCTCAGACTTGTAACGCTATAGCTGTGACTCAAATATATATCAAGACATGCAGCCACCTGAACATTCAATCACTAATATTAATCTTTTATAGGTCTCTATCATAACTTAGCCATGATGGCCAACTGGTAGAGTACTGGCTATAATTATACTCTGATATTCCATACCTTTACTATAGGTCCAACTAGCATTTTAGCTTGAAGGGGGGGGGGGTGCTGACCCTCTTGTCAAACCCTAAAAAAGGTTAAACCTATGAAGTGTAAATTGCTGTAAATTGATTCGTCCTCACCTAAACCTTCCCCCCCCCCAAACTACTTAGTCCAACAATGTTACAAGATAATAACGTTTAGAGCACGTAACTGAAATCTAAGTTTGCTCAAACCTGGTGGCAGGCACCTCTAATCAAATAAACAATGTGGATGTTGAATATGTCCCATGCACATGCTAGATCTCATATATCTGATCTCACAAAAGTGAATTTTGCATTCCAAATCTTATGCTTATCAGGACAAAAGACGCAAAACATCCTCTTTTCCGGTGGTAGTCTAAACAGTCCTTAGCAGTGACCTCATTAAAAATTCAAAATGGCTGCCATTTATCTTTTCACACATAGTAAATTCAAATTCTCTGACCTTAGAAACATATATTTTGAACCTTCATTTGTATCTCTATGTTGATTAGAAGCAGAGATGTGTTATTTCATGCATTTTAACGACTTTTTGGTGGCCATTTTGAATTTTACGCTATTCTTTGAAACTTCAAAACTAAGAGACATGTTCTATTGGATAGATCTGTTCATGCTGATATTAATAGAGTCATCATATGTGTGAATATGATGATTTGTTCCATTTTTATATCAGTTTTCCTGTTTGACCTGGTTTAGTGGCGGCCATGTTGGATTTGGGGTACTTCCCCAGGCGGGATCGCTGGAAACAATTTTTTTCTGGAAAGAACATATATCAAAGAGGTGAAAATCACTGAGAAACCTTTTCTTGCAATTTTGTTGAGACTAGGCTATATATTTCCTTTCGTTTACCGGACTACTAAGACCCTGGCGACTGCAGAGGGACCAGAGGGGTTTTCGGCGACCTGGCGACCTGGGCTGTTTTACAGGCGACTTTTCGACCTGGACCATTAATTTTTGTGACCTGTGACCTGTTGTTTTGAAATGGCCATACTAATATATAATTTAAAAAAAAGTGACCTGCGACCTGGATATTTTTGCAAAAAAAACGACTTTGCGACATGTAGCCCTTAAAAGAGGCGACTTTGTGACCTCAGGGGGGGACCCCTATGCACCCCCACCCTGCCATGTCCTATGTCGAATTGAAGAAATGCCCCATGTCATGTCACTTATTTGTCACTAAGCTCCATGTCGAATGTCGATTTTAAGAAATGGCGATGTCGCCATGTCGATTTTTATGGGTCCACATCCCAACCCCTGGGCCTGGACCCCAGCCTGGATCCTAGCCAATCAGGGCACCCCGACCGTTTGACGATAATTGTTACACTTAGGGAGTGATCATTTTTTATCAACAGGGGGGGGGGGGTTGGTTTGGGGGGGGGGCAAAAAAATTTGGACCCCTTGACCGGGGGGGTGTAAAAAATTTGGACCCCTCTTGGGGGGGGGTCAAAAAAATTTAACCTGTTTTGGGCCAAAAAGCCCGCGCGTTACTATGCTTCAAAGGGCCCGCGCGCGCCGATTTCCGACCCGTGGGGGGGGGGGGGGGTAAAAAATTTCGACCCGTTGACCGGGGGGGTGAAAAAAATTCATGAGGCACAGCCCTAGGCCCTAATATAGCCTAACAATCACATAGAGGCCTACTATTCAATTATTATTCCGACAGGAGCCTACCGGTATGACCATATCATAATTAGGCCACTCGAAAAAAGTTGTTTCTCATCACCGCGAAAATCGTGATTCAGGGAAAACCTTTTTTTTTTTTTTTTTAGATTTTAATGAAAGCAAGATCCGTCAAAAAGTTGTCAAATATTGGCATATTTGGTATCAAATTAAAGCTTATACTGTCAGGAATACACAGAGCTAGGAATAACTTGCATTACAACAACTGTTATGGATCATTAAACTCTTAACTACTAAACGTGAAAATCATGCTTGAAAGGTCTCAATTTCCCTGTATATTTTATTTAGCCCCAATGAAACAAAATTTAAAAAAAACAAAAACTCCTAGATGTGGACCTCCCACCTGAGAGTGGGACACGGTAACCCGGACAGGACCTGAGTCCTCTCCCAGAAATGGTGTGCACTAACTCCAGGTAGAGAAGCCGAGTAAACAGTAGGACTCGGAAATACGGTGTATGGAGATAAGTATGATATAGTACCCCTACACCTATCATCAATATCAATGTATTAATAATGATGATGATGTGTAATGTATAATGATATTGATTCATGTACTATTAAATAACACCTGAAGTAGGTGATGGATATTGATGTATAGTAGGGCCCCCTAGTGGCAATTGTATGTCTTCAAGGTATCACCTAAGGTCATCACAATGATCACCTTATAGATGGTGAACTGGACATGACCAACCCAAGTCATTAGTAGTGAGGACCTTCCTACAGGCATAGGTTTTCAGTGCACTATATTCCTGCCTTCATATGCAGTCTATCATGATTTGAGTAATTATTGTAATAAATCCTGAAATTAAAGCTTGACCGTCATGGTTGAAGTGAGGCCAAAAGCACTTTTGGATATAGTTCAGTTTTGATTCACAAGAGGGCTCTTAAGGGCTGGGAGCTCAGCTCTTACAGGCACAATATAGGGTGAGTATGTTGTAGCTGGACAATGCTCATGGTCCCCTGTCCAAACATCTGGTGGAACTGGTGGAACTGTTATTTCAGTCTATGTATGGAAAATGCTGAACTTATTCCCTGACGGCCCAGCTTTAAGGTCACCTCAACCAGGCTAATCTTAGCAACGATCAGGGCTAATCCATTTTGAAGCTAAACCCCAGACAATATTGTCCCCCTATTGGGCACTTTGATTGACAAGGGAGCATACTAATAAGTAATGGATCACCCAACGTGGACTCATTATCATTAATTTACGTCTTAGTTAGGACAGCTGAGTACTTCTGAGACTTGAGTAGGCAACTTACTGATTGATCATCCTGATACTGATGTTGATACTGATACTTCCTGAAGATTCAGGGCTAACGCAGAAAGAAGAAACGGCGTCAAAAGGGAGTCCAGGTTGCCTCCAGAATGACTCCCCTCTTTAGAGGAGCCCAGGCTGCCTTGACTCCTGTAGGTGACTCCCTGGCCTACATAAGGGAGTCACCTAGGGAAGTCACATAGTTCCCTGACTCACCTAAGGGAGTCACATATAAGGACCTGGGCTCCCCTAAAGAGGGGAGTCATTCTGGAGGCAGCCTCGACTCCCTTTTGACGCTGTTTCTTTTCTCTATGAAGTCAATATCATCGCTATGACACTTCCATCTGTAGAAAAATGAATTTTTATGAGCCTCCAATCCCACTAGTTGGAAAGTGTCTCATACACAAAATCCCTCACTATAGGACATTGTTTATTGAGGAGAAGACGGCATCTAACTGGCAAGGTCAGAGTAAATGGTGGTTTAGGTCTCTAGGCAGCTAAAGGTTTAGTTTGGTGATCAGAGACTAGCCTAGCAGAAAGCATCCCCACTCACTGTACCCTCGGTGCTTAGTAACGATATATCTGACCATTCGAAAGGGGCCAAGGCAGCATCTGCACTCAAAATCCATAGGTTTAAAGGTTTAGTCAGTACAGACTATCCTAGGTTCGTCATATGTGTGTTAGTCATAATGACAAAATTATATTCAAAAATGACTGAGGGGTCAGTCAGTTATGGCTAACCTAGGTTCATCATTGGTGTGTTGTATTTGTACACCACTAGCTGGTGCCACCTGTAAGATACACTGATGACCACTCAGTGGCTCCCCCTTGAAATTAAAAGACCAAGGTGGGTTGGTCAGTTCTGACCAACCTGACAATAATAACTTACCTAAAATATCCCGTAAAAATTACGGTGAACAACTGGCATCACTGAATGTCGACCTTTTTCCGTTTTTTTTCTATGGTCACAGTATTTTGCTTTTCCCCGTAAATTTTACAGGCCTTTCCTGTTGATATTTCACGGTGATTCATCATTATTGATTCTCTACTATTCAATGATAATTATAATTGTTTCTGGATTCATTGATGTATATTTCATGATATTATCTTAATTCCAGGCCTGTGTATATATATATATATATATATATATATATATATATATATATATACATATATATATATATATATATATATATATATATATATATATATATATATATATATATATATATTAGGCTTGAGAAGCATAATTGAATGCCTCATAGCAATATACAATTACAATCCATGAGCAAAAGGTACTGTAGGATTGTTACAAAGAAACTCTGACAACAGTCGCAATATGTATAATTCTAATTACCTCAACATGGGTGTTTATACTATTCATACTAGTGCCCAGGGTCTCAAAAAAGGAAATTGTATATATTTTTTCATCCTTAATATGCCAAAGGCTTCAATTTTGAGATAGTTGGATATCTTTATGAAGCTAACACAATTATGTATGTTTTTAGTTGATAGCTTCCACTAAAGTCTCTCTATCAAACCAAGCTGCCACCTGGTGGGCAAACTTTCAACGTGAGATTCACCGTAAATGAAAAAACATTGTTTCACTGTACTGGTTTCTGGATGTTTAATGTAAAAGTAATGAGTTTTACAGTGTCTCACCATAAATCACAATTATGGTGATACACCGTCAAATTTAGCATTGATTCTCCGTAATTTCAACGGAAAATTGTTACAGTGTAGGCACTAGTGACTGAGAGATTGGTCGTATAGGGAGCCTAGGATTATCAGCGTGCGTCCTTTGATCCAGTCATTAGCATCAGTAACAACATTAGAAATATTACTGGTGGTCTGCCAACATTGGTACGACATTAGGTAATCATGTTAGGCTAACGTTGGGACAACGTTGGATGAAAAGAAAACTTTTCAAATAACCTGATTCTGCGCAATTGTGTCATGATGAAGAAAAACAAGGCACCCTACGTACCGACGAAAAAAGGTGACCTGCTCTCCAATTGATCCTCCTGGATCAGAACTAAGTAAAGTCTCTTTCTGGTTATATATCTTTAACTCTTGATGATAGTTGATCCTCCTGTATCGATAACTGTAACAGCTTATAGCTATAATCAAACCAACACAATTTCATTAGTCACTTCAGATAGGGTTCCTGAGGATCTCCAGTCCTGCCCTAGTCTCTCCAGAGCTGTCTCTTGGTCAGGTCCCTATAGCTGACTCCTGGTCTGAAGCTGAATTCTGAATGCCAACTGTGGCCTATTGGCCTTTATTTATACGCAATCAGTCCCGCACAAGGGGAACCCCCGTTCCTCACCTCACGTCTCACACCTACGTCATGAGCATGTCTCCCCTCCCCATTACGGAACCTCATATTTCCGATTGGGGACTGTCCATTAGATCCGATTTAGGGATACAGACACTACTGTACACAGTAATAGTCATACAAATATTGATACAATGTGGATACGACATACACACCTTCCCTTATAGGAAGGGAAGAACACATATATATTTATAAATGGTTATAAGTGACAGAAAAACCTTTTTATGCATACATCTCCCCTTTGGGGAGCATCAAATAGCTAGTCCCACCACTGGAAGGGGGATGCTTCACAACCCGATAGTCCCCATTGACCCGAAGCAGGTAATTGCTCACAACCCCAATTGTGCGGGTTGGGGGTGTCTCGCCATCTCCCGTCTGTACCTCGTTCATTTTACAATTGTCCTGCAATTATTTAATAAAATGTTTATTCAATTACACCTTCTTTTAGGGTCATGAAATGACCCTCCTTGCACTCAGAATAAGCTCTGATTGCTTGTAACATGCATAAGATAATTGCTCAATTAGCCTTAACTTTGGATACAGAACAAAAACCCAACAGTAAAATATTCCTTGACTTCAACTTTCCCTCCCCCCAAATTTAAAGGTGGCAGCTAGGTCCTGCACCTGAAATGGAAAGAGTTGTTCTGGCGGTTGATTCCTATAAACTTCACGGGCAATTAAATAAACTAGGGGCAATTAGGGGTCTCCCCTCTGTATCCCCAAACCCAACTTTATGACTGTTCACAGGTGTATAATGAGCCAGAAGACGGTAAAGTGCTCCTGGCGGGCAGATGACCACCAACTTTACAGTCCCCAAATATATACCCAAAACCTGAATAGGGCGATTCACACCTCCAACACACAGGTAGGGGGGGATGAGAGGTACGCCATCTCATAAATCGGATCCCATTGATTCAAATACTGGCCTGACTCACCAGGGTACCCATCTGTTCCCTGGTGGGCGGTCGGGCACGACACATACTCCACCGACCTCTCCCTCCTGGGTGCATTAATTTATACTCTATGCACAGATATTCCTACCGATAAATATAATTAAGATAGAAAACTGCTAAATTCAGGAGGAAAAACACTCCTGACATTACAATGAGGACACCCCTTCTGTGGATACATAAGCTGATCGTTGGTATAGATAATGTCTAAGGTCTTATTTTATGGTAAAATAGTAAGTAAAATGATAGATATTTATGACTGCTGTTATTCCAATAGAATAATGACAAAGTTAATAATGTAGCCCGCCAGGACACGTTGGGCAAGCATCTAACATTGGGCCAACGTTTTGCCAACTGCGACGTTGAGAACATTGTTAATGCATATACATGGACGGCGAAAAATCAATTTTGACAACCATAAAATTATTGTACAACTTCATGCCGATGCTGGTTCACATTGCCCCAACGTTATAACAACGTTTCTTTGCTAGCTGGGTTGTCTATTAAAGAGAGGTATATCTAACTAGAAAAGCCGGAGTACATGATAGTCCAGGTGCCCAGACAGCTCCATCCATAGTCTGCTGATCAGGACCAGCCTAGCAGAAAGCATGACTACCAGCTGCACCCTCTCTGACTACCAGCGATAGCTCACCAAGGCATTGGAGAAAGACAGCGTCCGTGTCCTGTGGGCCAGTCTGGTTATCGTCTGCAGAGCGTTGTTAAGCTGTCTAGCAGCGTTCTTGATTGGAACCATCAAATGTCGTCTGCAGCATTAGAGCTGACATTCTGCAAGTCATGCTCCGACAGCCAGGCAGACTCTGATAGCAAGAGGTGGAAGAATATAGATATTGTCAATGGAGGAATTTGAAAGAATTGTTAAAAAGGAACACCAGTATATGCCTTGTTTTCAATGTTGGCATAGTGAATCTACTTTATAACGCCAGAACGTAAAGGGTCAGTCTTAGTAAGCCATTAATAAATATATGCGCCTTAATCCATGTGAATAAACAAGGTATTCATTTGATTTTGTTTCAGTGACAGACAATGGTGCTTAATTTGGTCATACTTTGGCCAATAGCATAGATCTGCACAGCTCGGCAATTAGCGACGAGGTTGTACATATCACTATGTCTTCTGGATAAATTGTCTCATATTTTTTAATATAAATCATCTATGAGGTATAACTAGATGTGAAAGGGATATTTACTCTGTTGCTAGAAATAAGTCCCCCACATGTGGGCCGTTTCCAGGACATTGTATCTATCAGAGGGAGGTATTCAACCGTAAAACAGAGTAGGCCCCCTCGGCATAGTATAGCAGAGAGCATCACCATCCTCCGCAAATACGCGATAGCTCTCCTAGGTGCGCGGACAAACGTTTAAACCTTAACTATTAAAGCAGCTACTCGAGCTCCAAGCATCGAATTTTAGATTGTAATATGTCAGCAATCTTCACAGACTCATGTGTGGACAGGTTGATTTACAAATAATATGGGTGCTTCTTTCTATATGAAAATAGGCAAAATACCTCCAGTGAGAATAGGAGTCAACCAACTGTAAACCGGATAATGATGTGCAGGATACCAACTCCAAGCTGCCGCCTATTGGGCTTGAGGTGAACTACATCTCACTGTGCTCCTATTTATATGCATAATGAAAGCACTATTCCCATCCACAACCATAAGGCTTTTCATGTGTATTCATGCAGATTATACATTATATATACTTCCCTATTTATTTGTTGTATGTAGACCTCCACCATAAGTGTGTACTGATTGCTCTAAGTGTACTAGCCACACAAGACTAAGCCATTTTAGTTCCATCTTCGACCACAAGAGGTCATATTGGCATTGGCCCCTGCAGAGATGGCTTTCCTTCCCGCCATAGATGGATTAATATCTGTATTTTAGCCCATCCATTATGCTTTAGAGAGGCCTTATATGCTATGTTATTTTGCTCTGCCTTAAAGAAAAACAAATGATGGTCCTATAAATATTAAATTCATGCTAGAGTTGGAGGAGGTCAGAGGAGGTCGAGTTGCTGCCTTAAGATCTGAATGTGTAGCTCCTTCCATCTAGTGTCACATACCCAAACTATGCTACCTGAGGTTGGCGTAGTACAGTATTCCGCCTTAGCATGATGACCAGTGTACAGCGCCATTTGCAATGGTACCCCTCTATATTCCCACTGCTCTCCAACAACCAGCTCAGGCAAATATCGTGTCCAAGATTAGGGTGCAAACAGATTGAGTGTACTGGGAATGGGTTGTAGGTAGACCTTTCATATATCATCTGTCCAGGATAGGGTAGTGGTTAGCATGTTGGACTCATAATGATGGGAGCCCAAGTTCAAATCCCTACCAGGCTAAATAAGTGTATGTACTTTAAATATATATTTCTAAATTTTCATTAGTATTGTGAATAATGTATTCTGTTTCCAAAATCACTTTACTTATGAATTTGATTACCATGCATTGAATAAGAATTGAACTCAGGTACTCTGCATCATGAGTCCACAGTTCTAACCACTGCCCTATCCTGGACAGATGATATATATGAAAGGTCTACCTACAACCCATCACTAGTACACTCAATCTGTCTGCACCCTAATCTCGGACACAGGATTTGGCTGAGCTGGTCTTTGCAGAGCAAAGGGTTATGATTGGTACCAGTGGTCCATAAGGTGGAGCCACTGTATCTCGCTAATGCGGAATATACCCTACACCGATATGACACAACATACACTAATAACTAGCCTATCCCACAATGGACTTACTTCTACTAGTGGCGCCATCTTCATTTGCTTAGTGATACTTTTAAAATAGTCTAAGATAGCATTAAGATATAGCATTAAGATAACACTCTGAACGTTTGTCCGTGCACCTAGGAGAGCTATCACGGACGTGCATCCTCCTCACCCTCTCTGACTACCAACGATCACTCACCATTAGAAAAGCTCCAAAGGCAGCATTTGTGTCCTTTGATCCAGTCTGGCTGTCCCTGGTGGAGGGTCATTATACTGTCTGTCAGAGCTCCTAATTGGAACCCTACCATGGTGTCTGTCACAATAGGTAACAATGCACTTACAGTGGCCCATGTACTGGAGGAGTGCTGACATGCTGCAAGCTGCAGACATACTGCTCTGATAGTATTTAAAGGAGGCGTAATTTAATATAATTCTGATTTATACCATAAATGGTTAGTGTAGGTACAGTAGAATCCACTATAGAATGAATCTACAGTAGAATCTATGGAACTTACAGTAGATTCTCCTGTTTATATACAATAAACTGTGTACACCTACAGCAGAATCTACACTGTTAGAAGTAAGTACTGTAGCTGAACAGTATAAAGGGAGGTATTTTTGGTTTCCAGTATCACATACTGTACAGCTACACTCACCTACTGTAGAATACCACACACAGGAGATCTTGGGTTCGAATCCCACCTTGACACAATAGGCAGTATTGTTCTTTTTAGCTATAGAATATCTAAATTATAAATATGTACATATTCAAATGTTCACTAGCTAACATTTCTATATCAATATATATGTGGAAGTGCATGTCAAATGGGTTAAAGAGATACGAAAAGAAAAACGTATTTCTCATTGTGCCAAGGTTAGCCTCGAACCCAAAAATACCTCCTTTTATACTGTGCAGCTACAGTATATCTCGCTGTGCAGCTACAATAACTTCTGACAGTGTATACTGTACACCTACAAAAATGGCAACCAACCTTTTTACAGTGTAGCATCTGAAAATGTTACCTCAAGAGGGAACTCAGGAATAGTTAATTCAGTGTAGATAGGGTACCCTCATTAGGTCATAATTTGAAATTGATAAAGGCCTGAATCCATGGAGATCAAGGCATTGTCTTAATTTTGTTCCAATGAGAGAGACAGTGATGATTTAGTTATAGCTTGATCTATAGAATATACACTGTAAAAAAAATTCCGTTAAAATAACGGAGATTTAATGGCAACACTGGGTGCCGGACTTTCACGGTTATTTTTACGGGCACCGTTTTTTCCTAAGTCACCGTTATTTTTACGGAACTGTCACCGCTATTTTCAAACAAGAAATCTCTGTTATAAATTTTTTTTAACAGTGATTCTCAGTACCGTTAAAAAAACGGTGATTCACTGGCAACACTGGGTGCCGGACTTTCACCGTTATTGTCACGGTCACTGTTTTTCCCAAAGTCACCGTCATTTCTACGGAACTGTGAATCACCGTTATTTTAACAGAATACAAAACATCACTGTATTCTGATTCAGTGCCTAAACAATAATTGTAATGGTATTTTGTGTAATTTAATTGATTTGTCCCAGTGTTATTCAGTTCATTTATCCCCCTATCGAAACTCCATGCTCAATATGGTTCCAAACCAAATTTGGTTCCAATCAGCAATATCATCTTAGTGTCAAGACTTCAGACCTAATCATTAGGAATTAGTCTATGAAAGCCTTATAGAATGCTTCATGACACTTTGTAATACCAGTCCATGAGCAGAAGTCACTCTAGGATGGCTACAGAGCAAACATTACAGCTGTATCTGTATATATATTTCTTATCACCACAAAAATGGTGTTCCTAGCATCCAGGAAAATCTCTTCATGAACCAAACTGCCACCTGGTGTGATAAAACTGAAATCAATTAAACGTAGCTTCACCGTAAAATAAACTGTGTTTCACTGTAAAAATAAACGGTGTTTCACTGTATTGGATTACGGATATTCAAAGTAAAATTGATTGATTTTACATTGCCTCACCGTAATCATATGTTATGATGAATCACCGTTAAATTTTACACTGATTCTCTGTATATTCAACAGAATTTTTTTACAGTGTAGCTTTACACAGGGAAACACATGTCTGCCCTGTGCATCCTAATATGCTTGAACTGTGTCTTCAAATACAAGAATTGTTAAAGCAACTTGTTCAACCACTATTGCTGTGCAAAATATGCATGTATACCCATTCTAATCTCTCATACCTCCTTATCATTGCAGGGAGATGTGCAGACGCCTTTGCAGACGACAATGCTCAAAGCAGAGAGGTCATCTTGGAGGTTCTGGGAGGTGACAAGAACAAGATCAAAGTCAATGCCTTCTGCATGTTCAATGGTGACGGCACAGGATTTGTTTTTGTGGCCAGGGACGCCATCTTGAATAGTGACACTCAGCCAATTGACCTTGACCAGATCTCCAAGGACAGGAGTGAAGTCCTTCTCCGAGTGTTACATGGGGATGGCCGCCAGGAGGACACGGTGATACGAGAGCTCGCTCAGTATAGGGACCAGAAGTTGACTTTGTTGGTGAATAATTATGAAGGATTTGCCAAAGTGAAGAATACAGGTTCCATGGGAGAACAATATGTGTACTTAGGGATACTTGATGTGAGGACTGCTGCTGTGCTGGACGCGAGGCAAGGCTTCAAATCCAATAATAAAGAGGTATGACATAATTTATACTGTTTCCCTCTGCTTTTTGTTTTCCACATAGAAAGGATATACCTCATATATACATTAATGGTAACTGGAACACATATTAGATTATATACTTTTTGCATCCTTATATTTAATAATTACATTTTGTATAGGTCATATTCTAAGCAAACTGTTAACGAACCGTTCAGAAATGCTCAGTAATGGTTAAAATTGTGCAGCCGAAATGTGTGACTTTGCTCCAACAATGTCAGATATAATATTAAAATATCATGTTAAACATAGCTATATTTACCTTTGCGTTCATCATCAAACATGGGCCCATGATTAATGCAAATATAGTTTCACAGACCAGTCTTCTCATTGGGGGTATTTTATGGAATGCATGCACATTCAGAAACGTCAGCGTCATTGTCGCTAAAACTACTCTCACCTATGGGTGTGGACCACCAAATTCGACATGGCGTCATGGCTATTTCTTAAAATCGACAATCGACATGGGAACCCCCCCCCCCCCCCCGCCATCCAGACCCTCTCACCTGAAAGTCAGGCACTGTGATGTACCAAGGCTTCATGAATTATATTCGTTTATCATGATCTTCATCGTGATACACACAGAGAGAAGTAAAGGCGTCGCCATGACTCTTCTATCAGAGTCACCTCTAGTTGAATCTGGTAGCAGAGTCATGATGACTCTGGTGGAGGGGTCACAGCTACTCTAGTCATACCCCTTGATTCTACCTATAGTGCAGACACTCTTCCCACAGCAGAGTTATTAAAGTTGATCGCTACTCATTGAAAATGGACCACTGCGCAGGTCTATAGCTTAAATATAGCAGATTGGTCTAATATAGATAACTAGATACCTATACATGCTTACAAAGCCTTATAAAAAGATGAGCTAATTTCGAGTAAAATTGAGCATTTTATTGAACTTTAAATATTTGATACATTTATAGCCAACAATATTTTGTATTTTTAATGTAAGTTAGAATATTGGACTTATTAATCAATAAACCATTCTCTAGATTGATATAGATCTCATCTGGTTCTTTGAAATAACCAAGGGTAGGAAGTACAACCATTTTATACCCTGACTTTTGCCATTTTACCCATTATTTTAGGCTTCAATTATGAGATTTAGTCCATATTTTTGTATTTTTTGGCAAAAATAGAGAATACTTTTTTTTTTAAAAATCTGTAATAAAAAAAGCAGCTCGGGACCCCCTATTCTTTTTACATTTTCCATTTCTTAATGATCCAAACTACCCTGAGGCAAAAAAATAGGAAATTCTATGGATGAAAAGTTATGAGTAGCGATCAACCTTAATACATGTGTAGTTTGACTCTTCATGAATTGTCAAATAAAAAAATGTGTTGACTCTGGTAATAGTTGCATATATGAAACCATCTGATGAGGCAACTAATACTAGTTTGATACCAGTGGCTACCACAAGCTAGAGCCACTATCAGTATTTAAGAGATTTGTACATTGTCTATATAAGTACGGAAGCCGACGTGTGCCACAACAATAGGGATGCACTTGACTCTTACTGAAACAGGCCTGTGCCTGAGAGAACTGGCAGAACAGTCACTGTCTGTCTGTCAATTTCTGCATTATAGTGTGTGACAGGTATTCTTTAAGTCTAGAAAAGGGAGCGGTGATTTTCTACCCAAGACTGGGGCCAGACATGACGGATGTGTAACCATGGAGATAGTAACGTTGTCTAGATGAGCGTCAGGAATTCCGCGCTAGTGGCAGCTATGGGGTGCCGTTGGTTCCTAAAATCGTTATTTCTACATAATTACAATTTTCGCGGATTGCCCCAAAGACACAGTTTTGTGTAAATTTTAATTTACAAATTTCCGAAATTTGGCACTTTAGCCCTTTAAGGATGGCTTACCACATTAATGCATGATGCCCCTTGTCGTCATGATGCATTAGTAACTCGTAAGTGTTGCATTCCTACATCATGCTGACCCTATGAGGATTGACACCCTCAAAGGGTCGGCATGATGCACCAATGCAGGACTGGCAAGTTATTCGCCATGAGTGCATTGGTGCATCATGAGGAGAAATTCCACCTTTTAGCAACATGCATCCTTAAAGGTTTAATTCAATACTGGATAAATATTTGAAGGTGAATTATACATATGTACATGTAATTATATTTGTGATATTCAAAATTCTGCTTTTGTAATATATCCAGCAATACAAATAGGCCGTGCGTATTGACAGTTCAAACTGTCAATAACGGAATAGCATTCCCTTATTAACAGTTTGAACTGTCAATAGCGTTTTTGATACAGGCCTTGATATTTCAATGCCTCTTATATGAAAAGGAATTCTACATTTGTGGAATTCGAATTATATATATTTGAAATGTTACTCCGAATTTTACATATGTTTATCTAATTAAACATGATTATGTTGAACTGGAGATTTTAGAAACCAATGGCTCCCCATAGGCAGCGGGGAAGAGGGGCGGGCGGGCCGGGCGGGCGCCAGAGATGTCCCGCCACCTCTTTCCCACGCTATGGCCTGGGTGACAATGTCTGACGTAGACTTGCTCAGGACGGAACGTACCACTGTCTGAATGTTTATCATAACCTGTCGGAATATACCCCAGCCCAGTGGGCACAAAATTCTGTCCAACATTGAATCCACGTTGATCCAACATTGAATCAACATTGACAACCATTTATCAATGTTGATTCATTGTTTTGTGCCCACTGGGAGTGGTAGACACCAACATTTTTAACCATGGGACCACCCGGGCCCGTAGCCTGATAAAGTTGTGGGCCCGGAGATAAAACTGTGGGCCTGGAAATTTCACCATACAAGTCAGTTCCAGTCACAGAAAACCAATCTTGTTTTATGTGCGTTTTAGTCCTCGCAAGGGGTGGGGAGGGTCTTCTTTATTTATCATTGAATTAGAATTTAAGAATTCAAAAATATGAATTTCACTGGGAGTATAGGACACCCCCCCCCCCCCCCAGTCTTCTGTTTTATTAATACCATATGGAAGTTGTCGTGTCCTCAAAGTAGGGATGCCCATATCAATGTGAGGATTGACATCAATCACACTGTGACACTGCACATGTCTCATGGGGCCTAATACAGTAAGGGTTAAACAATGGATATGGTGGATCTCATATATATATATATATATATATATATATATATATATATATATATATATATATATGCTGGATCATATATATATATATGAGAGTTATATAAATATATGAGAGTTATACATATATATATATATATATATATAAATATATATATATATATATATATATAGATATATAGATATATATAGATATATATAGATATAATTATATAGATCCCAGATGAGTGAGGTTTTTACCAAGTTCCATTAACTTGAGGTCAACGGGGTACGACTGTGTGCTCGTATTTTGTGAATCTATCCTACTGGTCAGCATATAAGGCAAGACCATAGTTTTCCCTTTCCAATGATATATAACGTGCCTGTACTTCACTTCAGAAATTCATTCAATGGTTACCTTTACATGAAACTTGGGATGGATGTATAGCTACGGGCCACCCAGGCCCATAGCTATGGAATTATTCTGAAAACTATGGGCCCGCACCTAAAGCTACAGGCCATTGGCTCCCGGGCCAGCGTTAGTGTCTCCCCCTGAGTATTATACCCCTCAAATGGTTGGAATATACCATCCTCCAGGTCGGAATGAACCATTCAAAAGGCGAAAATATACTAGTCCTTATATCATGTTTTATGATATACATTGTATTATGATCTAGCATATATGTATTTGGAAAAGAAAAAATTGGAACTGTAATTTTGCATGAATGTTATTTTTGGTATAGGCTATGGGGCGTTTAAAAGGGTTGAAACCTAGAATTGTTCATAAGTATCCAAGTCTTGCTGTAAAAGACCTCATTAGCAACCCATAAAAGGCTGAAAAAAGGGAGAGAAAATGTGAAATGTATGATGTTTTGGTACTTAGAGTTAATTGCCGTAGAATCTGAGGCTTTTGTTCTAGTCTTAAAATGCCCCAAAAGGGAGTGGGCGCTTATTAGAGGGAGGGCGCTTATTACGTCAAATACGGTATACCATTAAAACTATTTTTATATTTTCTCTGTGATTATTTGTCTTCTGTGTGACGTCATAATTATTAAGCCTACTGTACGATATAACCTGTGATAGTGCCCCATTTTACCCTGCTTCTTAGTGTTTCTATCTTAGTGTTTCTAGGCTTGAGGGCTAACTGCCAGAAGATTTAATACATATTGACAGACAGACAGTGCCTGTATTCCCATTTAATCCTTGATAAAATATGTACATGTAGTATGTATAGCTATTACAGGTATCAACGCAGAGGCCTTTCTCACTAGAGCCATAGTACATGTCTATTGCTGCTGTCACAGGGTGCAGCTCAGGATGGTGGCACACGTCGGCTTCCGTAATATAAGAGCCTGGGCGGTTTTATGTGTATATTGTGTAGTATATGTGCCACGCCCCCTCATGTAGGCCGCCGCCGCGCCTGGGGTCGTGCTAGTTCCTTATTCACCCACCTGGGACAGGTAGGACGTTGCTAAGGACGCCTCTGTACCCACCACAGTTGGATTTCAAAATTCATACTAGTTTGATACCAGTGGCTACCACAAGCTAGAGCCACTATCAGTATTTAAGAGATTTGTACATACTCTACAGTTCTGATTCTTATAGAAATGTCCACGATGTCTAAATACTGTGGTTAAGGTATGTCAATGGAAAAGCTTTTCCAGTTAACTAATGCAAAGAAATTCTGGGCCGAAATAAATAAACTAATTAAAGGTCCAAAGTCAAACATCTCACCAACTTTACATGACCAAGTGACCAATGAAATAATTTCAGACACCCCAAATTTTATTAATGACTTCTTTAGTACAATTGGAGAAACTCTATACTCAAAATTAAATTTACCAACTCACCTTTTTAGTATGGAAGATACATATGAAGAAACGCTCCCTCCTCCTCCTACTTTTACTGCCGAACAGGTTGAAACTATCTGCAAGGAAATTGACACGTGTAAGCCTTCTGGAGTTCATAATATCTTAACAAGGGTTCTCAAAGACGCTTTTTCCACTCTATTACCACAGATCACCTTTCTATTTAATACATCGGTGAAATTGGGGACTTTTCCTGTGGACTGGGCAGAGGCAGTAGTAACCCCGATACCAAAGTCTGGGGACTTACATAACGTTACAAACTGGAGGCCTATATCCATACTGCCTCTGCTCAGCAAAATGCTAGAGAAGCTAGTAAAAAACTATTTCATGAAGGTGGTAGAGGATTTTAATATGCTTTCACCTTTGCAATATGGTTTTAGAGCAAAGTCTGGTACAACTGATGCGGTTCTTGATCTTGCTGAGGATTTGTTTAAAGCTAGAGATGAATCACAGTATGTCGCAGCTTGTTACATCGATATATCCAAAGCTTTTGACTCGATAAACCACTCCCAGCTTCTAAATCAGATAAAAAAACGCTGGATTTCCTGTACATATTTTACATTGGTTTGAGTCTTATCTTAGAAATAGAACCCAGCACACGAAGGTCGAAGGTAAATTATCTGAACTCAGGAAAGTCCCATACGGAGTTCCGCAAGGCTCGGTGCTAGGCCCAGCTCTCTTCATTTTCTTTGTAAATAGTTGAATAGAGGTTCCAAAAAACTCACAGGTCAAAATGTATGCGGATGATATTGTTTCATATTCAAAGCACTCCAATCCTAATGCAGCTCTCCGTCAACTTCAGGCCGATCTGAACAGTCTCTTCAATGCCTGTAAGGAGAAAGGTCTTACAATTAACTCTAATAAGACAAAATTTGTATGGTACTGCGCTGCCAACATGTTTCACAGATGTCCTGACACTCTACCTCATATAGATGGCAAACCTATAACATTGGTAAATGCTTATACGTATTTAGAGGATACTATAGATAGGAGTCTAACTTTTGTGGACCAGGCAAAGTCGGTCAGAAATAGCACAAATTTCTTGAATTTTAAACTTGTAAAAATCAGGCCTAGCGTTCCTACTTATGCTGCTATAGATATTTTCAAGCAAACAATACTGCCTAAATTTGACTACTGTTCCTTTCTGCTAGATAGCTGTACACAAATGTGGAAAGACAGAATTGCAGTGGTACAGAATAGATCACTAAGGTGTTGCCTCAAGGTAAAGGTTAGAGGGAACCCAGTGGTAGGCCTACATGAGGGATGTTCAACTCCCCTGCCGGCCTTAAGGCGAAAAGAAATGCTAATATCTCACCTCTTTTACCGCTCAAAAAAGCTGGTGCATAAAGAGGCTCCTAGAACTCGCAATGACTATCTACCGGTATTCCCTCTGTGCAGACCCAAAACTTCTTTCTATAGAAAAAATCCATTCTATAGAGGAGCCCAAGAGTGGAACAAGCTTCCGTCTCATCTACAAACATGCTCTGATAAAGCTAGCTTTAAGTTGCAACTTAAAAAACATTTGGGGACCTACCTAAAGAAACCAAAACCAAGAAAGAAAAATAAGAAAAATAAGAAAAATTGATTACCCCTCCCCCGGAATACTGATAGATAAGCAAAACGGACAAAGCATGCATAGAAAAATGGTTGCAAAGGTATAGTTAAACCCCAGACTAACATGTCACAATGAATTTCAAGCTGTGGTCATTACAAACTCAAATCTGACGCTTACTGTGTTAACTGTATTATGATATATATAGATCACATCCACTCTGTATTAATTGTATTATGATGTATATAGATCACATTCACATTGTACATTCATGTAGTATCACCCTGTATATACCCAAATTTATAAATTCCGACGGCAATCTTGTCTTGAGTAAGCGACACCAAGCAAGAAACAGGACCCAAAAATGTACTGAAAATCATGGCAATAAACTTGTTATGAGTCATAACAAAAAAAACACAAAAAAAAAAAAACTTACCCAATTTGAATGCGATGATAACCGAAACAATACATTCCAAGAACATCAATACTATACATCTTAGGCACCATATCTGAGAGTAAGGAAAATAACCATAAGGCTGGGAACTAACTGTCTGAGATACTGTAAACGTATTCAGGGGTACACACTAACTTTATCAGCTGTGGGCCACCCGGGCACGTAGCTCCAAAAATCTTTGGGCCCGGATTTTCAGCTGTGGGCCAGAGACCACATTCTACTTTTTTTCATAGAGAAAATCATATAATTATATATTTCTGATTTATCTATGTTGAAATGAGACCAAATTGCCTCAATTTCTCACATTTTTCTCTTTCCAACGACATATTACATGACTATACTCATCAAGAATATTCCTTCCAAATATTTTTCAAAATTTCCTGTGGGCCACCTGGGCCCATGGGAAGGTTATTCTAAAGAAAACTGCGGGCCCGGACTCAGAATTACGGGCTATTGGCTCCCGGGTCAGC
Organism: Harmothoe impar; assembly: GCA_947462335.1. Taxonomy (NCBI): domain Eukaryota; kingdom Metazoa; phylum Annelida; class Polychaeta; order Phyllodocida; family Polynoidae; genus Harmothoe; species Harmothoe impar. Next base: position 46,703,032 of record OX381720.1, on the reverse strand, counting down.
GTTAGTGTCTACCCCTGCGTATATATTTTCGCGCATGTATATTTTTGCGATTTGCAATTTCACGTGTATTTGAATTCGCGGATTTTGGCATATGTTAGTTATAGGACTATACTGGATAAATATTTGCACTGTGTAAATTGCGAAAATTATGTACAGTGCGAAATAATAATACGTTTACAGTATAATGTATGGCACTGCTTACTACTAAATATAGACCTATGATGTTACCGGTAGCATCCCCAGCTAACAAAAAAACGTTATTTTATGTCAAAATAACGTTTTAAAACTTTACATAACGTTATGCCATGGTAAGGAGTCTTAGGGAAACGTTATATAACGTTATATTACGTTATAAAAAGTTGTATAACGGTTTTTGTTTACTGGGTCTACTTTGATGCATGTGGCCAATGGTCTGTAAAATGTAGTGTGAGGCCCTTTCACACAAGGAGAGGTGGTGGACATGAAAACATGTCTTGTTATTAACCTCTCTAGCTTGGGAAATAACCTCACCTACTTACTTTTTTCACAGGCCTCACCTGGCTTGTCCACTAATTAGGTACACTTGTTGTCCCACTCTATCCTGACATGAGTACACACTTCACTACCGGCATGCACTTGTGTTTGAGAATCGTTTTTGACTCCCCTCTTTAGATGGGTCAACTGCAGTTGACTCTTCAGGAATGAAGAGTCAAACCCATTCATCGCTCCCCTACAGGTGTCGCATGGGAGACAAACTGCGGCTCTGGCTGTCAGAGTTGTGGCGACTCCTTTCATTTTCTCTGTGCACCAATAGCCACAGCCAATAATAATTATCTCATTTCAAGAAGATGAGATTATAAAACTCGTCTGGCAGACAAACCACTTGTTTTAAGAAAAAATATTTTCTTGAAATAAGTGATTTGTCCGCCAGTCGAGTTTAATAATCTTATTTTCTTGAAATGAGATAATTATTTTTGCCTGTAGGATGTTATTGCCGGCAAGTAACTCAACAGCATTGTGTTAGTGTATGATGCCCAGCTTACAGGAGAGTATCAGCCCGTCGGATCGGTACACCAGTGTTAAACATTCATACACAATGCCAAGACTATCTGTTCTTCAATTAAAATATATTGTAAAGTGCAATCGTGCCTATTCTGCGCAACCAGGGACTAACTGAAAAAAATACCTTGACAAAAAGCATATCTTATGTAGTCCCAAAAAGCATATCTCCCATAGTCTTGGGCATATCTCATGTAGTCTTAAAATGCTACCCACTAACTTTCTGAGACACCTCTAATGCTTAAGACAAGGGTGAAATAATGGGTTCAGTTATGATTGTGTTATTAGTTTAACAAAGAAAAACGAAAGCAAGAAAATGTGGGTTACCCGGTCTATTGGGAGAGATCGAGTTCATTTTGTTGCGCCATCTACACTGATATTCCCAGGCTCCCTATACGACCAATCTCTCAGTCACTAGTGCCTAACCTAGTTAGTCATTTTTTGGCTCCCTATACGACCAACCTAGGTAAGTTATTATTGTCAGGTTGGTCAGTACTGACCAACCCACCTCAGTCTTTTAATTTCCAGGGGGAGCCACTGAGTGGTCATCACAGTTGGCACCAACTAGTGGTATACAAATACAACACACCAGTGATGAACCTAGGTTAGCCACTACTGACTGACCCCTAGGTCATAACTTTGCCAACCTAGGATAGTCTGTACTGACTAACCCTTTCAACCTATGGATTTTCAGTGTAGAGGCATAGAGCAGTAAGACTACGCGAGATACTTATGAGACTACTCGAGATCTTTTTGTCAAGGCACCTTTTTCAGTCAGTCCCAGCATTACACTTTACATTTTATATTTATGGAATGTCCCTCATTTTTGCAGATCGACTTCATAAACTGTGATGGCAGCCCAGACAGCTACTTCGCCTTCTTCCCCCAGAAGAACATTCCTGACAGTGGCAGTCAGGGCTCGGCCCTCGTCAGGAGGTGGCTGCAAACCGCCACATTGGTGCCAAAATCAAAGAAGGTAACTGATTTTCCTGTTACCATTATATTACTTCATTACATCCCATTGGCTATAATGGACAACCTCCTTTCTGTAAATGTCAAATTCAGCCAACATTATATTTAAAAACATTAAACAAAACTCACCATGACCATATCTTTGTATTTAAACTCTATTTCTCTTTCATCATCATGATGTAGCTATTACGATCATATTTTTCATGTATGGTCTTTCCATACGTGGTTTCAATGGCGATCAATGCAATGCATAATTTTGAATCATTATAAATTCTCAGATTGTCAAAACACATATAGACTCTTGCATATTTAATTGAAGCTTACAATATGGTAACTTACTCATAAGATATAATGTTGCACAACATTTTCAATCGGATCAAAATCTGAACTGCACCATTTATAAACAAATATATTATAGCTGTCTCCTGCTTCACCTACAGTTACCTGTGGAGAGTTACGCCTACATGCTGGAGGTAAACTTCGGTGGCTGTGGGGCGTTTGAGATAAGCAGCGAATGGAGAGACGTTAGAGGCGTGGCCTTTGCCATGCCCTTCACATACGGTCAGTATTTGAAACAAAACTTGAACAAAATGCCTTACTTTGTCTGCTGCTGTAGATGTAGGCTACAGGTGATTTGTGTGGACGACGAGACGTGAGCTTTGAATATTGCATATCATGGTAACCGCAGGCTCAGGACATTTGTCCCCTTTTCTTCTTGTCCTTTTGTGCCAGCGTAAAGATGTAATGTTGTTTTTTCGGCAGATAAAGATGTTGAATGTGACATACATGACTAGGCAGAATACAATTCCATATAGAAAGAAAGTTTTCGAAACTATTATAGTTTGATGATGAGAGACGTCCTTTTAAAGCTGCTGTACCACTTCAAATATATAGATAGTTCAATTTCCTTGTTGTTAAGAATCTCCTTGTTAAAGTATACTGGTAGCATCACCCTCAGAAAAGTGAGCATCACTGTCGCCAAAAGCACTCTCACCTGAAAGTCAGACACTGCCTGGCTTTCAGGTCAGAGTGCTTTCGGCGACAATGACTCTCAGTTTCCTGAGGGTAATCCCAACACATTTTGTGTCTTTTAACTATGCTAAATTGAAAGAAATAGATAAGGAGAAATTAAATGCTTCCAGCATTCTATTCAACACTTAATTACACCAACAGGGTAGTGCCATCTACAGGGATATACCAGGTACTAGTAGACTGTGTTTGTGAGTTGGGCAATACAAACCTCCAGGCTCCTCTCCCCTCAGTACTGCCACCTGATGGCTTTTATCAACACTAACTAACCAAACCCCTCCAGAAAATAAATAGTAGTTGAGGTTGGATTCCTGTCTAACATAATATTAAGACTTTCTTGTCAGAATGAATGACAGCTTATAAAAGTGAAAGGATTATACAATCACCTGAGAATCTAATGAGGAAAATCTAGGTCTGAGTGTATGAGGAAGTGTAGCAGCTTTAACCAATATTTCAGGTGGATGTTTATGTGTAGCCAGAATGCCCCTTTGTTTTAGGGTATATCGGCAAACAGCCAACAGAAGATGTCCAAATCGGCCAGACTGGCTCTACAGACATTACCTCATTTACACATACTGATAGCCCCAGGCATGCCTGACTAGACGAGGGACATAATGTAATTCAGCAACCTGACCACCTGTAAACACACTATATTCGTAATTCCAATGTGGAGGTTTGTGTCGGTTTCCTTTCGACCAAAGGTTTGAGCCAATTTCTCTGCAAGGTTTGTAGACATTAAAACTTATGCTGTACAGATCATACGTCTGTACTGCGTTTTTCTACCTCATTCAGACGTATTTAAATGAAATATATCTACGTTATAGCACGTACTTCTTACCTCTACATACACTGTAAAATGTAAGTGTAGGTAAAATCTACTGCAAGCATATACTGTAACTTTACAGATGATTCTACTGCACATCTACAATGAACTGCACACCTTAGATTTGACTGTGTACGTACAAAAATCGCAACCGACCATTTACAGTGTAACCAAAGGTTTATGGAATTAACGGCATTTTGGTTCGAGTCCTGTACCCTGCAGCACACTTTAAAGCCACTCAAAACAAAGTGGTTTTTCATGACCAAAATTTGACATTTTGGTACTTAAGAATTTATTGATCTTTAAAAGTGGAGAATACGTAAGTTATTCCTATCAGTTGTTCTTGTCACTTCTGAGTACCTTTAATTTGATACCAAATATGCCAATATTTGTCCATTTTTATCAGGCTTTTCACTAAAAATTAGCAAAATAAAAAGAAGATTTCTTCAAAACCTGATTTCTATGATGCGTGCGGTGATGAGAAACCTTTTTTTTAAAGTGGCCTTAGCAGCATGTTTTTATTGCAACGAAAACGTGTTGCTGGTTTATACTGGACTGGGGTCGGCTACAACCCCCACACAAGTAAAACCCATCATAGACAACAACAGACACACATCAGTAATTAAGAATCGAAACATTAGAAGTACATTGATTACGCTGGCATGCCTCATTCAATTTCTACATTTGATAAGATTTCACAGTGACAGGCTCTAACGCACTGGGCCCACTCAGAAAGCAGTTGGCATATATGCCTATGCCATTAGAACCTTACTTCATAAATTGATTAATCGATGTCATTTTAAGCAGTCATTAACGCTAGTGCCGGAATTGGAATACGCATCTAAAGTTATGATAATAACTAATTATAAGTTTGTAATTACCCAACGAATAATGTAGATTACTTAATGCATTCAGCAAAAATATGACTGAGGGCGTGCCCCCTATAATAGAAGCGTCAGCTGTCACTACCATACACGACCTTCCAGTCACAGACGTCCCCCTTTATGGTATCAGTGTTACGTGCCTGTCTAGTTGCAGCCCGGTTTCTCGTTCTAGCTAACACACTGAAGTACTACATCACATCTCAGGCAGCATTGCATTAGCAATTAATTATCATTAAACCTTACAGACTGAAAGGCAAAAGCATGGCTCCACAATGAATAAGTAATTAAAGAGGGTGAAAATGGCTAGTGGTACCACCACTTAGCAGCCACAGCCATTACCGCCCATAACAAGGGACAATAAAGCCAAAATGGCCCTCTCCTCAGTGTTGAGAGTGAGGGCTTTCAGTTGCGATGAAAATGTCTCATCAGATGCTCTCTACTCCTGCACCTCCTCTGTAATTGTGTCCTCATCTATAGGGGATATCACTCATGTACTTTTGGTGGTCCCGGTCGGGCAATACACGACCACAGGCTATTGTCTATCAGTCTATTGGTAGAAATAGGCTTTGGTGTCTGCCCTTTTCCTTGGGCCAAAAAAGAAGGTTTGTTTCAGGTCACCCGACCGACCCTATCAAAACAGGGTCGACCCTACTTTTCTTTTAATGCAATTTTGGAGAAATTTCCGTATTTTTAACCTTTTCGGTCAATTTAGGGTCTTCGGAAAGGCTGGCTAGTACTTTCATGTTTTTTTTATAAAAAAAGTATAAAAAACCATACATTTTCTGCCCATGTTACCTAAAACAAACCTTCCTTTGGCCTTAGCTTGAAATGCAGCCATACCCAGTGAGGAGGGTTAAATCTTCTTGGTGATGGTACAAGAACGTGACCGAAGTTGCTAGTGGCGCTGTTATCCCAATTCAAATGCATTGTCGATCCCTTGTTGCCAATTAAAGCAAGCAAACCGAGAATAAATACAATGTCAGCTCCTTAAGTTCAAACACTGTACTGCTCATTCCTACCGCATTTAACCCAGAAAGGGGATATGCTGCTATGAAATTGGTCTAAATCATGAGAATACACTCTGGCATCACTAGATCTCCATGGTTACTTCACTGTATTTTCCTCAATTGCATAAATCATTCATTGTACACCAATGGACACCTAGTTGCTCTCGACCAGGACATCTATTTAAGAACGGACATTTTGTGTTAGAATTGATTTTTCATGTGACAGACCATTAGTTAGGCAACATAAAACAAAGGTGTGTTTCAGGTTAGATGGTCGAAAGATCTAGGGTATAGTGAGGTTGGATTTTTTTTAAAACTTAGGCTCTGACTCGGGAAACCCGACCTTGACTCGTGGAACATTGAATGGACACTGAAATAAATCCAAAATGGCCTTCAATAATGGTCTTTTAGCAAAATTGAGAAAAATATCTAGGGTCGGCCCTTTTTTCTGGGTCGAGTTGGGTAACCTAAAACACACTGTTTGGCCTTACATATAATATATGTAGTGGTTGTACGTTCCATCAAACCAATATCTATTGATTTGGGCTGCAGCTGGTTCCCGTGAAGAGTGGCTTTGTATGCAATATTCATCTTACCCTCGTTGGCCGTCCTCAGTAGTTCAAAGAAAAGATCCAATATAACATCTTTACGTGAAGGCATTTAGACATTCTAGCATGATATAGATGGGGTCTGCTATATTAAACAAAAATATGTTTACCTATGAATTTTGGTTTAAGTGGACAGTTTAGGTCAAATTGATATGGATTGCACTTTATTCACCCCCGCCCCATTAGACCTGTGTACACTGTTTTGACGCCGAAAAAAACATTTTGGCGGCGACAATACGGATTTTCAGCGACAAAATAGCGTAATAAATCCTAGTGGACATAGGCCTATTAATGGATTTTCGGCTACATTTTCCACTGATGATCGCAGACCAAACCAGACAGTTTTTGAAGGTTCGAAAATATTTTATTGATAAGTTTCCACGAACAAGACGCAGCTCCAACATAGTCAAAGAATACATAAAAAATGTATGAAGCAACCATTTTAAAATCGCTCGTATACTGATGAAGCAGTGAAAGAGGTAGAGAAAATACACTACCCATTAAACACAGACATTCAAATAGGTAACAAAGGGAGCCTTATCTATATACAGTACATTGTCAGTGGGGGTTGTATTGTATGGATTCATAAAAGCACAGGCCTAACGTAAATTGTGTTATAGGTCATCTAATGCTAAGAGGTTTTGATAAGGCCAAATTAAAAAAAGGTTTGTTTCAGGTGACATGGGCAGAATGTCTAGGGTCGGTAGGTCAGACATTTGAAAAAAACTTTTTTTACATCCCCTCTACGATACCCTTAAATTGAACAAAAAAGTGTAAGATTTGTAATTCTTTGTAAAGACTAATACTGCATAGTATCACCCTAATTCAACATGCTTTCACCTTTTCATGAAGTGGCCTTAGGTTTACATTAACGGCACAGAGACATCTCCAATGATAGCGGACTGTCCCCGTATATATGTGTCTGTATCACTCTGGTGTATCATACAGTGGAATGATAGAGGCTAGATCCAATTGTGAAGATTGCTTGGTAATAACTCTTTACACACCTTGTTACGATTTACACATACTTGACAAGATTGTTCCACCCATAAAGCTCTCCTCATATTCCAACGATAAGGAATGAAATGAAAATGTCAATGGTTATATTATCGATCGATGAGTTATAACTTTTATTCAACGTTTATGCATTCAGGAAGTTAACCCTGACTATGTTGGTCGCAAGGCATTGTGCTACGGTTGAAATAAAATCCATCTATAACTTATACATATTATCATAATTTTCACAAAGGTAAGGATCTGGCCACTTGTACATTGCATTTATAGTTACAATTTATGAAACATTAAATCAACTTAGAAATAGGACAGAACAAAGTTGCTTAAAATAACCAAGGTGCAGATATATAATGGACAAATAAACCATAATTATATCAATTACATTTTGATATAATGTACTAGCAAGAAATTAATTTGAACCATTCTCAGAGAAAACCAGATATTTTTAGTTCTGGCTTTGGCCGTCAGTGTACTAAAAAAGTGGAAAGTAGACCCAAATATGCTTTGAGGTAAAAAAAATTAAAATTGAGAATATGCTATTCTCCTGAGAATTATTCCACTTTTGATGTTAACATTTTATATTTGGAACTTAAATGTAAACGTTTTCTATGATAAACTTGCACATATGCCACTTTCTGGTTGCCATGGAAACAATTCTTTTGTCCTAAATGGAACATGTTAGTCCTAAACTCTTGAGAATTAATCAGTTACTCAAAACTAAAAAAAAGACTACAAAGATTCCTCCTTCAACCAAATCTACACTAAAGTCACACTGTTTGAAGTTATTTTTGATTAATCTGACTTTTCGATCTTTTTAGTAGTTATTATGGGATACAGTGTAACAGACTTTAACTATTGATTTCCCCCTACATACCTCTTTTCACTGGCCTGATCACATATTTCTATATTTATATTTCGAAATAGCTTGTAAATCTGCCTGACTAGTCACCGGGTTATCATTGTTCCTCCTCATACCTACCAGTCCAGAACTGGTGGAAGGTGACCATGGATAGGCGAGGTTTCATAGCTCAATGGTACGGTGCTTGGTCCGAAATTTGAAAGAACCCAGGTTCAAACCCTGGTGAAAGTCCTGACCATTACACTATATTAAGTTTGATCTTTCTAGCTACATTTGTAGCAAGTGATCCATTAATGTGCTTCACAGCCTCACTACAGCCATCTCTCAAATTATCTATTTTTGGAGCGCTTTTAGCTTTTTTCTAAGTCATCCTAATCTCTTCCCTATGGCTCCCACCTCGACAACAAGCCGTACCCCTCAGCCCTACCAGGGTCACCAACAATAACACACACCCTGCCGCCATGACCGTCACTGCTGCTATCATCACGCCTCTCCCATCATAGCCTGCTGGTGTATCTGTAATAGAGAATATAGCTGGTATTTTATGTTGCATTGGGGGCTGTTTCACCCCAACTGATGAAAAATGTGGAACATCACAAAGTATGTGCGGGGGTCCATAAAGCATTTGTGGGGAAACAGCCACCAGAAAAATAAAAAGTGCAGGTTGCATAGATATGCTAATAGCTGGGCAGAGGTATTGCATATTGCAAGTACTCATTAATGTGCAAAGGTTTGGTCTCTCACCATATGTATTGGCAGGAGCACTATAGTTATTCTATTTGCTATCGAAAGTTTCATGTTGAAGTTGAAGGGAAAGCTAGGTAGGGATTAAGCTTTATAAGAGCGCTTTGGTATAACACGTGATGGTTTTTAGTCCTATTAATAAGTGACTCTGCAGTCCATGGGTGACACCGCCGATGCTCTATTCTTAAACCTTTATACTTGTGGTGTCAAAGTACAATTCTCCCCCATAATGTTGTACTCATCTATATAGTGCCAATGAAAAACGGTACTACTATGCATATAATTAGTGGTAGGAGGCCTTAAATCTGTTAGAGAATCATAATATGCGGCCCAAATTGTTGCCAGAGGCCTTGTAAGAAAAATGTAAAAAGTTGGTTGTTGCCATGGTAACCCTGGGTTGTGCTTGGAGGGGTCAATGGTCAAGGTCAAAGGTCGCTGGACACCTGTACAGTTTCTCCAGTCTGGGCAAGTCAGTTTGCATGGCAACTAGCGCTAAAGCGGAACAAACTTTTTTATGGTGGATGCAAATAAATTGACATCTGTTAAGCTTAAATCAAGGGGTCATTCCTTACTGCACACTCAAAAGAACCCAACCTTTTGCCCATCTGAAGGAGGAAAATAGGGTCAGAACCAGAAATCTTGTCGGCTATTTGTACTGTGACACCTTATACCAATACTGGATTTGGACGGGCTTACCTTCTGTCGGAGGCTGTGGTGTACTGGCCCCAGTGTCTGTACTGTCTTGAACCGTAGAATTGTCAGCTAGACTATCGGCTGTGGTGACAGGCTCCAACGTACCGGCCCCGGTCTCTGTCCCCACCTGTCCACCTGTAGTACCTTCGGCTGCACCCCCACCTGTCGTGACACCAGACCCAGCCCCGGCCCCAGCCTCCGTCCCTGCAACTGTGACACTACCCGCTCCTGCAGTAGTCACCACAGCACCTGTAAAGAGTCCAAGCACACAATGAATATTCCTTCATTGTGCTGCATCAAATATCAGCAACTGACCACCTTTAGTACTACCAGATTATAATGTACATGGTATTGGGAAATGTAATTATTAACTGATAGATTAGGACCTGTAAATAGCATGTAATTACTATTTAAATCTGAAGAATCCCTAAATGGGGCTCTAAGATGGGGTATAAATGATAAGCCATTGGTATGGCTATATTTCTGTATCAGTGTTACACAAGGACACAAAAAATGGCAATTGAATGGGTTTACCTGCTGCTGGAGGCTGCGTAATGTCCCCAGGTCCAACCGTGGAACTGTCAACTGTAAATATTCCAAGCATCATTGTTTTAAATGCCCTCTGTGTCATGATACATGAATGCAGCCTCGGCGAGGACCCTAGTAGCAAGCCAGTATGGGGCCGATTCGGTATTAGGTCGGTTTTTCTGTTTGAATTTGGGCAAATTTTACATCGTTTATCTGTTCTGTTAATACTTTGATTTAAGCTCCTAGATCATATTTTCGTGTTCTTAAGTACATTTTCTCATCATAAAGTGTTGGTTGTTCCCACAGTTGGATCAGAATGGCCAAATTAAATAATACTAGATACCATAGGGTTTCATGTTGGGCAGATGATTGGGCGTGTTTGCAACTGTGTTTACTATGGGACAGACCAACCCAGTGACTCTATTCACCAGGGCTGCATTCATGCATCTTACCGACCCCTCCGGAGCGTATTTGCCCCACAGGTTTGGGATGATGCTTGAATACAATACTGGGGATTCACTTGCCAGCCATGGTAACCATAGTTTTGCACGTCAAAGCTCACCAAATCCCACACCTGCATGGTCACTATACCCTGTTTTTATAGATGGCGTCACACACACAAATGTCCCCATTCGATTTTACAAGTCGTCATGGTGACATGGTGATTTTGTACAGTGATGCCTAATCATTGAATGGATACATTGTATGGCCATGGAATAAATTCTATTGTATTCTGTGGTGGTAAATCCCTATATTGTCACAGGGCTGGTCATTTCGTGATATGCTGGTGCAAACTTAGAAGTCCGTGGAGCAAATTAAGTATATCGGGAGGGCAAACATTAACCGCGCCTACGACTAAGAGTCTTCTCCCTTCTTCTAGGACTACCCAAAAACAGATGATTGATTTAGACAGGAATTAACTTGGAGCATAGGAGGATGACCTCCTCCCCTACATATTGCTCCTGGAAATTCATTTTTAGAACAATTACTTGTAAATTGGTGCATTCTGAGGTTTTGCAGGTATTTTGGTCTTAGAAAGTTTTGTAGAACTTGGGGACATATTAGTTCAAGAAATTTTGGATTCATAATTTTTGACTGAGGGTTGAGAAACATTTTGCTCTAGGATAATTTTGAAATTCTACCTTTTAGCTTGATATATTCTGATGGTTCTGGGAGCATACATGATACATAGGGGAAAAAAAAAATTCTACCTTAAGGCCAGAAATAAAATTGTCAATGGATTTTTTTTTAAAATTGTTGGTCTAGTTATTCCCCCAGATCAACCAATAAATTTTGAATTTGGGGGTCCACTAAGAACTTTTGTCGGAGGCTGGGTCGCTCGCTCCACTTTTCCACCTACAGAATCCGTTAAAAAAAAAGAGAAAAAAACTGATTTCGCTCGCTCTCACTGTTTTTTGAAAAGTGTAATCCATTGACAAACTATTTTTTTTGGTGTGGCCTAAGAGTTGTGCGGGTTTGTTTGGGAGCATATCACGCCAAAAATTTAGTGTTTTAAAAAAAATTGGTATCTTCTGACATAATTGCTGAGGAAATTTCCATAATTCTGCTTTTAGATTGGTGTGTTCTCTAGAGTTTTGGGGGCATACAGCTCCAAGAGAACTCTATCTCTAGATTGGTATACTTGGAGGCATTCGGAGACATATTGCTTGAAAAAAGAAAGAAATCTAATGTAGGTCTAGCTTGGTGTATCCTTTAGATTTGGGGGCTCCTGGATATTTACAAATTTGACCCTGATGGCTCTGAAAGTATGCTGCATCAGGAAGATTTTAAAATGCTACCTTTAGAATTGATATATTATGAGCAGTTGAGGGAACATGTATATGGGTCCAAGAATTTAGATTTTCTTTTGTTAAAGTGGTGTGTTCTGGCGGTTATCAGAACATATTGTGCATGGAAAATTTAGAAAGTCTACCTTAAATTGGTGTGTTCCATGCAGTATATTGTTCTAGAAGAGACTTTGAAAGGCATGCTATTGAAATGCTCCTTTATTTGGTTCTAATTGGAATATTTGCAAAATTCTTTCAGTTTTGGAAAGCCCAGAATATTCCTAATGTCACTGTCGCATTTTCTAAGGTCCTTGTCGCACATTTTTTGCCACATTGCGACAGTTGCCCAGCCCTGAATTGACTGAAGTATATATGTCGTGCTTTATCAGAAAGATGGTAATTTAAAATGAGCGTTTTAAAATATGTTTACTATAGCCACATACACCCTCCATCCATAAGCTGAATTACAGACGGGGATTGACCCCCACATCTCCTGTACTTGGTGAGTAATTAAAGTTTCAAAAGTAGCATAGAAACAATTGTTCAAGTGAACATACAGTGTACTTACCTAGACAGATCAGAAGAAATAGGACCACGGTCAGCATTTTAGACATAGTCTCAGTTGTGTTTGGACATCCCATGTCTCCGTCTTCAGTGTAAGATTCCAAGTAATGACAGGGGAATGGTCGTCTATTGTAACTGTAACTAGTCTTGGTAAGGTGGAGGTAGTTGCTATACTGAGATAACCTACATAGCACTGAATAGGTATGGAGAATCATGTGGGGGGCCTAAGGGAACATTCTCTCACCCACTCTGTCCAATAATACAAGAGGTGTAAAACAACATGATAGTATGGCTTGTGGGGGGACATTCATGTTGGGTGTGGTATATGGAGCATCCCCTGGGGCCTTGGCACTCTCAGTCTCACTACTCCAGCGACAGGGCTTAATAATTCCAGGTGACTAGAAACATAGCGATCATAAATATTATAGGTACTATATCGGCCGGTAGTACCTCAAAGTTGACTGGTAGGAAATGGACCTAATCTTAGAAATGTGAGACACCACATGGAAATGTATTCTAAAAGTATATACTTTGACGTGACTTCTTTTTGAGTTGCAAGAAATAGTTTTCTTCTAAAGGAATCGAAGAAAAACACATCTGGGAGGGTTGGATACATATTGATTTTAAGGGTACAGAAAAAGCCCCTGCCCCCTGTTCCACCTCGATCAATTATCAATATTCATTACTTGGGAAAGGAGATTTCTTTTTGGTTTCCTTAGATTAACTTGATATTGACAATCGTATTTCTGACTTTGAGTCTTTTATGTAGTCGATGAACTGATTCATTTCCTCCTGCATCTTCCTTGATATTCAATTATAAATGACTCCCTTTTACCTACTAAACATATGACAACATTCCAGTCAATTAATATTTCCATTATTATTACTTTAGTACATTATTAACACAATTCTCCTTAAAGTATTATTATATACATTACTGGAGAGTCAAGACAAAGATATTTATCAGCTGTTTATTATTAAGCTACAAATGCCCAGTTGTACTATCACTTACCAACCGCAGACATTGTACAACATCGAATAATAATGCGCAGTGAAACAAAAACATTGCCTTCCCTCATCATTGAGACTTAGACTTCCGGAGGTACTGGGAATATCTCCTCGGATCCCCATCTAGTCCTCCATCTTCTCGATAAGTGTGGTCATATCTACAGAGGATATCACTCATGTCATTCGGTACCCAGTTGGGGTATTATAAGGGACCAAAGGTTATTATCTATAGGTAGAAATATGATTTAGCACCATCATAGAGGCGAGGGTTCTCTCCTTTAGGCCTGGACGGGCATTTCTATAGGTGAAATCGCATTTCAAATCCCACAAACCAAGAGTGAATTGACTATCAAAAGCCTAAAAGGGAAAATGCTGGTTTGGTCTGTTTCACGAGTTCCACCATATTTTATTAACGTTGCCAGCCGCTTGAGTGCATGTTTTTATTATATTGTCAGGCATTCATGCTATGCCAACAATTCGATATAATATACATGGACATATCCCAGAAACATTCCAATAGACATCATACGGCTTTTGCAAGTTTGATTATGTATAGATACACGAGTCAAATATACTTATTCACTTCTTGTGCCTTATCAGAAAGGTCACACAATATGTCAGTATGTATCGGTAATGTGAGTGATGTAGTCGTTAGGGAATAACTGGGGGCTATGACCTTCCCAATGACCTGATTCGATGCACTCACAATTCAATTAGACTAATAGCATTAGTCTATACATGTAGAGTAGCAATGGCTTAGTGTCTGACACCTAAATTCAATTATATCTTACAATTGGGCACATATTGACCATGAGTCCGAGAGTAGGTATTTCCATCTAGGCCTATTGGAGTATGGTACGGCATATAATAGATTCATGGGTATACCATGCACCTTAGGCTCCTTGCCATTCTCTCTCCCCGTCTCACTCAATGCGAGTAGATGTGCGGTTCGTGGTATAGGATATAACTCTATACTTAGTTGAATTGAAGCTACTGCCCTATTAGATACATACTTGCAATGTGGTCCTCCTGAAGTAGTTAATAATATAATTTAAAATCCGCACTTGTAAACGTCATATCATTTTTGTAGTTTGCAGAAGCCTCGTCGGTTCTCGGTAGTATAATACCAATGTCCAACAATGTTTACACTTGTTCATACATTTAGACATTTAGACTTTTTTTTCACATGTCATTGGTTCTGCATAAATTAGTGCATAGTTGCTACCTTTCCAACGAGCAAATAGGGATATAATTGTCGCATATTCATTACTCAGTACACCATTACAGTTCATATCATTATTATTTCGGGGTAATTAAGTCACTGTCGTTGTCTTACTTTGAAAGACTGAAATTAACTCTACACTTTGCAGGATTGAATAAGCACTTTCAACCACAGCCTAATTGCATTGAATTAAAATTGTTTTTGAATTTTCATATTTCACTTCTCCCTACAGACTCCTGTGGTGATCCGGGTCTCGTGGAGGGCGCATCTCGCGAGATGCGGACGGGTGTTATCTTTGATGGTGATGTGGCCTACTCTTGCCTCGTGGGATATCGTCATGCCAGCGGTAATTTAAACCGGAAATGCTCTGCAGAGCAAGGTTGGACCGGAACTGCCCCAGTATGTGAAAGTGAGTATGATCAATGGCGGACCTTGTGGGATTCCAGAAATTATAACTTTCACCGTTTTTATGTCTGTGAAACTAAATGTCACCGGTGATGGAACTTTAGGGATTCCTAAATTAGATTTGGCGCCTACATCATTTTAGAAGTGAATATTTCAAATTCAGATTATCATGATTCTCCATCGCGTCACACTATATGATTCTCTCTGGAGGATTTACAGATGAGTATAGAGTGAAGTCGTCATCAATCCTTTAGTCACATGGGTAAAGGAGGAATATACACTCTCCATAGAGTGATGTGGGAATATGGTTGATAGATCCGCTGCAGATCTCCATTTGGGGAGCCTGTTCTGGCATTCGTTGGGTAATTCGGGTACCACAGCTAGTGGATATCATTCTGTAATTACAATAGTCATCTGTATAGCAAAGAACGACGACCATCTGCCTCGTAGATGCTTTGACTGGAGAAGGCATTCGAATGAATTCGCTATTTTGGGGCTGTTTTATATCTTCGTTTTTGATTATGTATGTGCATATACATACTTTTCATACTGTTTTAAGTATAGAGTGTCTTTATAAAGGTAGGCTACTGGTGTGAACTCAGTATCGGTAGCTATCGTAGTCCATTCTCATAAACAAAAGAGCTTAATGCTGCTAATTTGTAGTTGATAAATTCTTTTGGGAGTATTAAAAGGCAGCACGTTGTAGTTTCTGATATGTAAGAAGGTTTTGGGTTTATTTTATCTGTACACATCATGATTTATTAGAACTTGCTCACATCTCCCTCACACCTCACCCATTGTACTCTATATAGGGGTGAGATGTCAGATGGACGCGCTCACCCCCCTGGGAGTGGAGTGGAAGGTGGAGCCCCCTGGTGGCTACTACGACAGTCGGCTCACCTCCTGGTGCATCTCGGGATACCAGGTCCTGGAGGGCAATGAGTACCGGAAGTGCCTTCAGGAGGGGGTGTGGTCAGGCCAACCCCTCAACTGTACACGTGAGTAGCATCGTCATCCTTTTAACCGTGGTCTTCAAACAAATATCGTATTTCCGTGTTTATAAGCCCAGGATTATATTGATTTCAAATGGTAAATTGACCCTGCATATAAACGGGGCAGGCTTAAATTCGAGGTAGGCTTATGTATTTTTCATCTCCTATATTTCTTTAATTCAAAGAACCACTCTGGCAATTTGGCTAAAATTCTCGAATATATCCATAATTTTAACACATCTTTCTGGATATTTTCAATGACATCATGCCAACTTTAACCGCTGTCTCCCTAAATTATTCCGAGCCTAAGGGGTGGTACATTGGGATCGTTTACATGAAAGAATTATGAAAATATTCCACTTAGAAGTGGAGTTATGCCCCTATAAAGAAAGTGTATTTAGGTTGTCTATAATGACCAGGCTCATATTCGGGGCCTTATATAAGACCTTGTACCACTTTTGACCCCGCTTATAAAAGGGGCAGGCTTATATTCGAGGCCCGCCTTATAAACGGGGAAATACGATAGGATATGTCTACGTGTTATGAGCTGTCAGGTTTGCTAAATGCAAGTTGCATTTTGCACATTGGTAATCTATAAGGTGAGCAGCTGGTTCTGTGGTGTAACGGTTAGCACTCAGGACTCTGAATCCTGCGATCCGAGTTCAAATCTCGGCAGAACCTACCTTTTTTGATTAATGCAATCTGTACAGAAGTAAGGGAGATAACTTTTATTTTTCATGTGGAAAATGGGGATTTCTATAGTTAATCGTAGGAAGGCTCTTTCTCCACAGAGGCGTGGAAAAACAGGAACAATGAAGCAAACCTTTAGATGCATGTTCCGATAGGATAATCAATAAATTACATGATATAGATACAGAGACTCACTCAAATCAGTTCAACTCAAAGTTTCTTCATTCGCAGGACCTTTATTGCATTTCACTCGGCTCTGCCTCGTGAGATACAATCTAAGGTCCTACTCTGTATTATATGTGTCAGAATATCTGTAGCGGAATACATTAGTTTTCCCTGATCATATATGGATTATATATATTACTCAAGTTGGAGTCAACTAGAATGATATTGGAGTAAATTAGGAGTGTTTTGCATGAAATCTAGCATCATGGCGGCTAATTATATTTGGTGTTTGTCCAGTAATGTTATAATTTCCAAAGTGGTTCAGGCATAGATCCGCTGTATTGAATTCAATATCCACTTGTTCACCGGTGTCCATAGTTACTCCCGAAATTTGAATAAAACCAATTAAATTTACCTAAATGGATTAATGAAAACAAGCTAATGTTATCTCCGGGGCCCTGTGCCATGGTCTGTTTGCACAGTGCTTCAGTCACAGCATTGGGATAATGCTGCAACAGCTGGTAAACAATTAAAAAGAAGTGCCAGAAATCATTGGGCAAACATTTGTCTGTTTACTACCATGGTATCTAATGCATTCCTGCCAATATGGACAGAGTCGTCCATGTTTGGGTTCTGCCTGTTCAGAGTCCAGACTCATATTGAATACCAATGCCTTTGTCTGGGGTTTGCTCTATTCGATGTAAACTTTGGATTCATATAACCCACATGCCAATGTGTATGGCAACTGAATATCACTTACCCCTTGAAGTTCATGGTCAAGTTTATGGCTTCTGCATGGTATTGGGCGAAGGTCACAAATGCAAAAAGGATAGATGGCGATTATGGGAGTATCAGTTTTATCCTACATGATGTCCATCAACATTGAAAGCAATTATCCCTTACTTCCGTACAGATTAATAAAAAAAAAGGTAGGTTTTGTCGAGATTTGAACTCGGATCGCAGGATTCAGAGTCCTGAGTGCTAACCGTTACACCAAAATGCAACTTACATTAACAAGGGAAAAGGGACCTCTGTACGGAATATTTAGTACCGACTTTGGCCACCAGGGGGCTGTATATAGTCAAAAAGGTTTGAAAAAATTGATCTATACAGGACTTTTACGTAGGACCTTTAGCGTATAGCAATTGAATTGAATTCTACACTACAATACTTCACTCTAAAAAATGTGTGTTAACTTAACACACTTTTGTAACACACTTTTTTGTATACTTATTTTACACACCCTTTTTTTCAACACACTACACACTTTTGTCAAAGGTGTGTAAACCTTAAAAGTGTGTTGAGATAAAAAGTGTGTAAAATATAAAGTGTGTAGGAGAAAGTGTGTAACAGATAGATATGTGTGTTGCTTTATAAAGTGTTTGAATATATTAAGTGTGTTATTCAACATTCCCTGGCACTGGCTGCTGACAGAATCCCCCAGTGCACCAACAAGGAAAATTTCATTAACCACAGCATGTATAGCCACCAGTGCAATGGTGGCTAATTGTGGCAGTCATCCTACATAGCAAAGCCTTGTACAGATTGACCTTATGAAGGTTTCAATTACACATTGACTTATAAATATCATAGCTGAACACACAGGAAAGGTGTCCTATTCCTTCCACATTTGTTCGAACTCCATAGGACAGGATAATCAGTAATCAAAGGGAATACAACTTTTTAGATTCATGCATCCATTGAAGTTACACTTAATAACATGTTAAAATTTGATATCAAATCATTAAACAAGATCAAAAGTGCAATTACAATCTTGAAGTGTGACTGAAATTTTTTAAACAATGCTTGTGGTGCCATCTGGTGTCAATAGAAATGTGTGTATATCGTACACAATTTTATTCCCTACACACATTTGACAAAAAAAGTGTGTAAGTGTGTTGAGAAAAGTGTGTTCACGCTCAAGTGTGTTTAATATATATGTGTGTTATGCTTTATCCATGTTCCCGCAACACACATTTTTTGCAGTGTTGAGTTATGTAGTCTTGTATATAGTGATTTGATCTTCCCACACACTGAGGCTACTTCATCACATCACTGTCATTCATTATTTTTGACAAGAGCACCATGCCCCCTCCTCATCGCACATTTAGACGATAAGCCAACTCTTCTCGTTGTCATTAGAACCCAAGATGAAGCAGATTATACGATAACTTGATTGATGCATGTCGTCTCTAACTTCGTTAAGTACGGTCAAGATAAAGATAAGGTGCTTTGTAATGCAAATAAAGCTGTTATATTATTGCTGATAAAAACCTAATGAGACTGTCATCATCCATTTCCCACTTGATATTATTCTCTGATAGCACAAGTGCGACTGGCAGCCCACATCTATGTGAGGGAAACTCACTTCAGATGGCCCTCACGTTCATAGCTTACATAGTAAATGTAATGCAATATAATCCCATGCAGCTTTTATTTTATCATTCATATTGAGCACACACACACCCCAAGAATTGAGAGAGAAAAGAAGTTAGCTACCTCAACACTGCGTTTGCAACGTTATCGGAAAGAATGATATTCTCATCTAGATGTGAGAAGAATTAATTGCCGAACCAATTAGAAGCATTACATTCATTCTATAATTGAGATATAATTATAGCTGTGGTGAATTTATGGTGGGGGGACTGCAGGAAAGATTGTGCTCGAGTTACTTTATAACTATCCTCAGTCAGTGTATTAATAAAACGGTGGTCTTTATGGCGTTCTATCTGTGTTTTGGTCCTTCAAGTTCTACTTTCTCTTTTTCTACCAGATTAATTGTCAAATATACTATTATGGCAAAAGGTCTCCAAACCATAACAGGCCTGCCTTTCCTCGAAAATGGCAGGAATTGCAAGTCTTTTATTCCTTCCTTAACCCGTAGGGAATGCACTCTAGCAAAAGTTGGTGTAGCTGAGCAGTATAGAATAAACTGTAGTTGAATATACTGTAGTTTTACCGTATATGCTAGCCCACGTACGGTATTACTGTACATGGGCAGTAGAATATACTGTTAGTCTACAGTATTAACATCCAACCACACACATACATACATATATACATATTCTGCATGTAACCTACATTGTTGCTCCACCTTGCAGGTGTGTCGTGTGGAGTACCAGACACGGTGGCCTTCAGTAACCAAACAGGTACGTCATACCTGTTTGGTGACGTCATCACATACACCTGTGACAGGGGTTACGTCAGCGTGGGTGGTAACCTCACACGTCAATGTACACCTCATGGCAACTGGTCCGGGGATCTACCTCTCTGTACACGTAAGTAGAATCACAATAATTACAACCACAATGTTTATAATCATGATGTTTATAATCACAACGGTTATAATCACAATGTTTACAATCACAATAGTTACAATCACAATGTTTATAATCACAATAACCGGTTACAAATGCAATGGTTATAATCACAATGTTTACAATCACAGTGATTGTAATCACAATAATTACAACCACAATAGTTGTAACCACAACAGTTGCAACCACAATAATTGTAACCACAATAGTTACAACCATGGTAATGTATACATATATATTTATGTGTGTGTGTATATATATATATATATATATATATATATATATATATATATATATATATATATATATATATATATATATATATATGTATATCATATGTATAAAAACACCTGGTATCTTCAAGTCTTTTGTGGCATCGACTGTGGTGAGGTTTAGCCCCTCCTGTCAATAGGCCTACAGATGTCACTGCATGGCTGCCTGCCCACGCACTACCAAAACCGATAGCTCGCTAGAATCCACTAGATATTCACATGACTTGAATGGAAATTATATTGATAAGTAGACTAAGCATTACCTTAAGGGCCGCATCAATGCAGTCAATTCAACTTTCTAATAATGAACCTTTTCAATCACCCACACTAAAAAGAGGAAACTTAATGATTTTTAGGGTGTGTGCCCCGATTCTCCCCAATTGCAATCGGCAAAGTGCGGGAGATGGATTGGTAGCGAAATGGGTTGGTGGACCACATCAATATGTGACTGCAGAGGGGTTTTCGGCAACCTGGCGACCTGGGCCGTTTTCGGCCGTTTTCCAGGCGACTTTTCGACCTTGGGCAATGATTTAAGCGACCTGGCGACTTTGGCACAAAATTGATTATAGGATAAAGGGTCTAAACAAACGACCTTGCGACCTGAGGGGGGGGGGGCCCTCTGCACCCCCCAATATTGTGGGAGATGGATTCCCTGTAAGTGTTTGGGAACACGATTGGAGTTCATCACTGTGAGATGTAGCTGGTGGGTGTATTGGGCAGCTTTTTTAGCAAAAAAACTAAAAGTATAGGTTCCGCCGAGATTTGAACTCGGATCGCAGGATTCAGAGTCCTGAGTGCTAACCGTTACACCACGGAACCTGTGGATCCCAACACCACCAACGTGTTCAATTTATCTGGTCTTTCACCAGTTATATGACCCAATGAAATATTAGGGACCTTTAGCAACCACGTAAAAGCTCATAAAACGCAGACGTAGCAGTGCTGAAGGGATAGGATACGTCTGCGTTTAATTAGCTACGTCGGGTTTGCTAAAGGTCCCTACTGCCCGAGCTTAGCTAGGAACCTGGCATAATCTGCAGAGCTGCAACTATTCCAATTTGGAGAAGGTTTAAACCTTGAAAGACTGACAGAGGGTAGATTGAAATCTTGTTAATCTTCCCTAAATTGGTGAATGGTCTCTAAAATGAGCGTCAGATGAGTGGGACATATTACCAAATTATCTGCTGTGAAAAGATTTTTTTTACAATACATGTAGCCTACTACCTTTCTTTTCTATTTTGAGAATAGCATTACAAATCAAATTACGAACTGAATAGAGGATGAGATTATGAATGCTTACCGTTTCGTTTTGTGATAATTATACGAGTTCAAAAGTTTGGGATTGAAAGCTCTGTGATGTATTGGATGTTCACCTACACCTGATCCCGTTCAGGCTTAGGACAAAATAAGCTGACACTAAAGTAAGCAGCTCCAGACAGCAACACTACGTCCCCAACCCCCCAGAATAGGGCTGTGTGTGGAGGCTGAGCTGGTTGGAGGTTGAGCCGCTACTCCAGCCCCCATTAACCTTGGTACAGAGGATGCTACCAGAGTCTGAAGGTGCAGGAAGGGCCTGCCGCAGGTTCCCATTCCATTTCCACCCCTTATTAAAATTACTTCAATCTCTTTGGCGTCTATAGGAGTTTCATCCGGCTGAAGGATTGGACTTCCTGGAACTTGCTGTAGAAAACTTTCCCTAGGTTTATGCTCAACACAAGGCTGACATGTAACCTTTTTATGTATTTTATACGGATCTGCGACCACAAAGATGACAGATAGTGCAAAAACCCGATGGATGGGATCTGAAATTATAATATACGTATAATATATATTCAGCACCATCTTGTCAAGACAACATTCATGGTATACAGGTGGGAAGGGGCAATCATACATATAAAGTGTAGGCCTAGTTTCACTGAATTCATCGTTTTTACAAACATATTCTCATAATTATGAGCATCTATATTTCTAAATGTAGGCAAGCGATAAAACTATAGGAATGTGCTGTAATCCCCTTGTTAAGTGTATCATAGTAAGTCAGACCCACTAGTAGGGACCTTTAGCAACCACGTAAAAGCTCAATAAACGTAGACGTAGCCTATCCCTTTAGCACCACTACGTCTGCGTTTAATGAGCTACGTTGGGTTTGCTAAAGGTCCCTATTATCAGACTGCACAAGTACTCTGCGAGGCAAACTCCACAATGCAAATGTCAGGAAAGATAGTCAGTTTAGGAAACGATTGTGATATGGGTAAAAAGCAGACCCTATTGCAAAACTAAATTAACTCATTGTCTAAGTGTTGTAGTTAAGATTATAGAAAGTAGATCTGATTTCCCCCCCCCCCCGAAGTCCTGCATTATACCCTTCATCATTGCACGGATTACAGCCATTACATTATTCATACTTTTAGCTCACAAATATTCACAAAGCATTTCAGTTTAAAACGCAGGGTTTTACTACCCATTAGATTAGAAAACAGCCCCAGCTCTTAACTGTCCCAAACGTCAGAGGTTTCAGGGTTATAAATTGCAAAGTGGACTTTGGGCCCATTTATATATATGCTCTGGCTGCAATCTGCTGCTATTGCTCCTGACAGTGATGCCTAGTCATCACTGCTATAACATACCACACCATGAATGCACCTATTTTGGTCCCATACTCAGGAAGTGTTATGGGGTGATGGTTGTCTGGTTCAGCTGCATGGTCTATGGCTATTGGCAATAGGACACTGCATTTTCTATTGGCTATATGCAGTAGCACCTGACCTTTATATGTATTGCAATATGTACATAGTGATGGGAATTGGACAGAATCCATTTACACGAGAGTTAATGCAATTTATGCACTCCCGAAGGTTCATAATGACTAGGACTAATGTGCCAGCTGTATATACATTTGCCTAATTTCTTCCTTATTGGATTAACTCGCAATATTTATCGCAGTTGATATGTGAAAAATGTGTGCATGTTCTCAATATATCACATCCTTTAATACTTCTATCACAACGTGCACAGTTCAGTTACAATATTGTACATATTGCTTGGTATCCTTGCATGGGTTACAATACGTCAATGCATGACACTTAACATAGTAAATCCACCCCACTATAGCAGGTATAGCATGCTGACCCCCCCCCCCCCCCCGACACAAACGCATGTACAGACAGAACAGGGTGGTGATTTAGTGGTCTGGGGTTGGGGTTGGGGGTTGGGGTGTACATTCTGCTCATGGTGCACAGCAGCAGCAGCTTGGAACAGCTCACAGTCAGCATGTGCACGGAAGACATGTCCTGATCATCAATATCATAATAGAGCATATCACATACCACGGGTTCACTTGTAACTAGGCACCTTTAGCAAACCCAACGTAGCTCAATAAACGTAGACGTAGGCACTTAAACTTTCATTGGCGGCAA
This sequence comes from Harmothoe impar, assembly GCA_947462335.1. Classification (NCBI taxonomy): domain Eukaryota; kingdom Metazoa; phylum Annelida; class Polychaeta; order Phyllodocida; family Polynoidae; genus Harmothoe; species Harmothoe impar. Next base: position 46,678,995 of record OX381720.1, on the reverse strand, counting down.
TGGTAAAGCACTACATTGCATCTACGTGATTGGACCTGGTTGCTAAAAGTCCAAAATAAAGAATTGTGTGTTAGATTTAAGCTTTTGATGCCAAATGCCCCATCCCTACCCAATACAAGTTTGCATCCTTATCATGTTTCCTTTGTATGCAGGCCTTGTGGCCTAATGGATAAGGTGTCGGTTTCCGGAGCCGAAGATTGTGGGTTCGAGTCCCACCAAGGTCGCACATTTTTGTGAGTTTTTGCAAGGTACAATCAGAATCTATAGCCCTCCAAAGGTCAACTTGTGTTGTATTGAAATAATGTACAGGATTTCGAGCAGATTCAATATAATCAACAAATCATCAAGTATTGCATGGTGATCTTACTTTTCTTCAGATTAGTAAAGGAACCAGAGACTAGCCTACCAACTGTTGGTCGCAATGCACCAATAAGTTGGTTTTCCTAATCATATTTCCACTGGTGCCCTGTATTGCTTTTTATACAACTGTTGGTTGGAAGAACACAATAAATTGCCTGTTTGTATAATACGTACAAATCAATCACTACTTCTGATCTTGATACAATGTAAAATCAAATTACAAAGACATGGGGTACATCATAATATGTCCAAATTTAGAATATAGAACTGAATAGAGTATTTATCGAAAGAAAATAAGTCAGGAGAAAAGCAAAACAGGTACTGTAAAGACAGATATTTAGTTAAGCGATTAGCTATACCTATGCATATATAATGTCTGTAACATAGTGAATCCACCCCACTATAGGGTATAGCATGCTGACACCCACACCCCACCCTACACACAGCGCATGTGCAGACAGTACAGGGTGGTGATTTAGTGGTCTGGGGTTGGGGTGTACATTCTGCTCATGGTGCACAGCAGCAGCAGCAGCAGCTTGGAACAGCTCACAGTCAGCATGTACACGCCTGTATAGGGGTGTCACAGGTACACGGTAGCGCCCTGTTGTTAAGATATACCTGATATCTTAAGTGATTAATAAATACTATTGCTTTACTTCGCTCCTCATAGCCATTAGTGCCAGTCTTCATTCCATCTACAATACGGAAGTCTCATTGCATGTAAAATATCGGGAAAGCTGTATCGCATGGGGGGAGGTATTTATTTCCGATCTGCTACTTCGTGATATGAATACATACAAAAATGAATGCAATGCCTCACCCAGCTAACAAAAAAAACCGTTATTTTACGTCAAAATAACGTTCTAAACTTTACATAATGTTATGCCATACTAAAGAGCCTTAGAAAAACGTTGACACATAACGTTATATAACGTTATAAAATGGTGTATAACGTTATTTGTTTTACTGGGCACTCCGTCATTTAGCCCCGTTCTCTATTTCCATGTACCTACTGATTGTGAACCTCTGTCTATACCATGGTTACCATTCAATGATGGTATATGTGGGGGGGGGGGGGGGAGGGGCAACATGGCAGCCTATAAATCGTCAGCCTTGATCAATTCAGTTCCCGTTGCTGCTTCTATAGGGTGGGAATGAGCCTGGACGAATTCCTATCTAAAGAAAATGATCTGGAATCCTGGATCATATTTTAATGAGGTTGTGAATGGCCTTGAGAAGATATTGGTTGTCCTCTATGTTTTTCTGACCTGTCCATGATGATGTTGATAATTACAATAAGGCGTTGTCAGTCGGGGACCAAGACTACTACATTGTGAGCAGTTACATCCTTATTGACAGAGTTGCTCAATCACAACCAGGCTCTGTGTCCTGCTCCAGTCTGGAGCAATGGGAGGTGGCGAGGTGGGCGGGGGGAGGGTGGTGGATGTGGATAAAGGCAGCTTACTCATTCACTCTACATACTCCTCCCACCCATCAACCATCATATAACCCTGATACACCCGCCATAGCTTCCAATCAGCAGCCACTGTTAGCCTACCAAAGCCACTATAAACCCTGACAATCAAAAGTACATAAATATATGTAAATGGCGGTCTCAATGTGTATTGTGATTAGTTGGTTATCATTTCTTTGTGCTGATTCCATAGTATAGAGGGTAATTCAGGCCGCTCTGCCATGGCACAGACATCCAGTTAGTTCTCACTCTCTTCACACTAATGCCCGATTCATATATACTATAGTGTACTCCAAAAAGCATAAATGTGATGATACCAGTGAAAACCTATGATCTTATCCTATACAATAAACTTTTCTGCAATGGTTTCTACCTGCTGAAGAGTAGTTTGATATGAATGAGTATATGGGAATTGGGAAGTGTGTGCTACTTGTGTAGGCCAAATATTTGGCAGTGTTAATCAATAGCTCCCTAAAAACACTTTGTACTAGAATGAATTTCTGGTGGAGGCTATTGGAATAGTCAGTTCAGAATACATTTAATTTGAATGCTAGAACATAGATCTACATTTAAATGTAGTCTTAAAACCAGAGCTACAGCAATATCTGTCCTAAAGAACATAGAAACACCTTAAAAGTGGAGGAGTCTAGAGGTGTAGGGACTTCTAGCAATCCATTCTATAGTTCCTCTATGAACCCAGTATGCTTCTTACTGCTTTGTGGAGGCCTTGTGGCCTAATGGTTAAGGGATCCGTTTCCGGAGCCGAAGATCGTGGGTTTGAGTCCTACCAAGGTCACTCTTTTTTTAGGGAAATCAGAACCTTAGATGGAAGGATGGAAGGAGTTTTAACATATTAGGGGACTTTTAGCAAACCTGATGTAGCTCATAAAACATAATTTTTTTACCGTTGCCACCAATGCACTAATAGGGGCCTACATCCACGCTTAGTGCGCTATGTTTGGTTTGCAACCTGCAAGCACCAGCATAACAGCCTTTGTAGACAACCAAAATATCTTGTTAGTATGGACCTTTAGCAAACTCAATGTAGCTCATTAATTGTAGACGTAGGCACTTTTACGTGCAATGGTGGCAATGGTAAAAACCTACGTTTTACAAGCTATGGTGTGGTTGTTGAAGGTCCCTAGTGAATGATCATGGCTCTTTTGTGTTGGCCTTGTGGCCCGATGAATACGGTGTCGGTTTCTGTGGCCGAAGACTGTGGGTTAGAGTCCCACCAAGGTCATATCTTTTGATATATCACATAGCCCATTCCAACATGGCGGCCTATACAATCTGAGCAGTTACATTATTATTGACAGAGTTGCTCAATCACAGGCAGGCTCTGTCAGTCTGTGTCCTGCCGAGCAATGTGAGGCAGGGTCGTGGCATGTGGATAACTGCAGCTTAGCTCGTCACTCTATATACTCCTCTCCCCCTCTTGCACCACAATATAACACATCACCCTGATACGCCAGCCATAGCTTCCAATCAGCGGCCACTGTTAGCCTACTAAATCCACCATAAACCCCAACAATCAAAAGTACATAAATATATGGAAATGGCACTCGCAATGTCTGTAGCGGTTAGGTAGTTTTACTGTTCTTATTTCTGCCCTTGCCCTAAGTACTGTATTGCAGTCTTGTCATCCATCCTTTGTCTAACTCATTCCTCCTCCTTGCTACTCCTTACTGTCCCCACCTTTGGGTTATTTCATTTCTTTGTTTTCATGTTTGATGGGAAGAGCCCAGGGTGTCCATTGCTTTAGAAACAAACATAGAAGGCCAGACGAGTTTTGGACAACTTTCCATAGCTGACGGCACCTGATCGATTCCACAGTTCTTCTGAGAAGCTTTATGACAAGATTTAGGCTGATAGTACAATTTGTCCTATCTAAAGGCAGACATGCTTGTGGAATGAGAGTAGAAGCCCACTACACAATTAGAGCCATGTTACCTTCCATATTCATACTGCTATGTGCCTTCCACCAACACAGCAACCCTGCATGCAGAAGGAGACAGTCATTAGTGATATTTAGCAACCACGTAAAAGCTTATTAAATGCAGACGTAGCCTATCCCTTTAGCACTGCTACGTCTGCGTTTAATGAGCTACGTCGGGTTTGCTAAAGGTCCCTATTAGCGAGGTTTAGATTACAACATGTACGGCAACGTGTACGTCTACAGCATTAGGGACCTTTAGCAAACCTGACGTAGCTCATTAAACGCAGACGTAGCAGTGCTAAAGGGATGGGCTACGTCTGCATTTAATGAGCTTTTACGTGGTTGCTAAAGGTCCCTAATGCTAAAGGATGGACTAGGTGTTGCCGTACACGTTACGGGCAGATCTAAACCTCGCTACTAATGGTGCAAGCTCCCTGAGTATGGAGCCTTATGCTATTGACATGTCTCTTGAACAGTGAAGAGGAGCTACTTATTCATTCACACAAACTCCTTGAGCAGCATTCAGAAGATTGCAAATGGTCCACCAGAGAAACCTCTGCTTAGGAGCATATAACGGTTGGTCCTAGCGAGACAATAGGGACTTTAGCAAACCCGACATAGCTCATTAAACGTAGACATATCCTATGCCTTCAGCACTGCTACGTCTGCTTTTTATGAGCTTTTACGTGGTTGCTAAAGGTCCCTACTACCGAGGTCTAGCTACACTTGGTCGGTCACATGTTGGGCTTACGGACAATGAGAAGGCAAATTCCAGATAATGAGGATTCTTAGAAAAAAGTGCTTATAGAGAAAGAAGTTCGGGATGAAGCTATAGAATCCCAACCCCCAATCCAGGCTATGGAATGCTCTTGCACACTCAGTAAGTCCTGGCAAGTCTTGGCAATCAGCAGCCATCCATATTATTTGAATAAACCCACTTTAATTCAAATAAACTGGGTTCATTTAAAATGAACTGGGTTTCTTTCAGCTTCACCCAAATGGCGTGCCATAGCTGTTTCCCACTCAACTACAGGAGAATGGGTGGGGGGGGGACATTCCCAACAGTCCGATGGTGCCTGTGGAGAAGCCCCATTCTCTGTGGCTCACATACTTATATCTTATACACAGGCAAACAGAAGGTCCATATATAGCTCATCTGGGTGACCCTATTTATATCTTTCCCCACCTCTCAGAACGTCTAAGAGCTATTCTGGCAGCTAAGATGGCAGCCTCAATACTTTCTGTCATTGTCCATTTTGGCCCTCACTCCTACACTCAGTGGGCTTTATGTTTTTGTTGTTGTTTGTTCTGTCCTATCTTTTTGTCCTTGTTATGTGTATGCCATACATTGTCCTACCAAAAAACAGGACCTTCATAATCCAAAGGTAGGGCCTACACATACAGTGTTGCCTTAATGACACAAGTTCAAAATTCTACAACATCAATAACCCTATTTCTCCATCTCTTCATTTCTTGAAGTCCCTTACATCACTCCAATTCCAGTATCATCATAACTGCCATGTATCCTGGGTGCCACAGATACAGAACTAATACGGACCTTTACCAAACCTTACATCATTCATGTTGCCATTGCATGCAGGCCTTGTGGCCTAATGGATAAGGCGTCGGTTTCCGGAGCCGAAGATTGTGGGTTCGAGTCCCACCAAGGTCGCACTTTTTTGTGGGTTTTTACAAGGCACAATCAGAACCTATATAACTTTTAGCTGAGGTGGTAGTTGGATAAATCTTTGTACCTTGAGCATTGTTAAGTTGCTGATAAAACACTGTTTATGGACCCGTAATTTGTATTATGTGATTATAATGTTATACACCCCTAGGAGGTGGTTATATTTAAGAGCTCTTTTTCTCTTTGAGAGCCCGGGTATCTAGCGGGATCCCTACCCACAACCTTAAAACTATTGAGCCCACCAGCTAACCAACTGCTCCATTGGGACTCATGTAATGATACTCATCACCCAATAGTATATGTACCGCTTCTGCCTTTTGAGACCAATGAGTAACTCTATTTAAAGATTTTGAGGGGTTTGAACCACATTTGTCCCAATTCCAACAAGAATTACCCTGTATGCTAGCAGCAGGTCCACGCAGCCACACATGTTTGAGCTTGTTAACTAAGGCCTAAGTTGGTGAGTCATTGTCCCATTATACAAAAATAAGGGTGCTGTTTAGTTGGTGCTGCTGTTGTATAAATAGGGGGCTCCGCCCCCGCAGCCCCGTGTTTTTTCTTCTTCTTTTTTTTCTCTTTTTTCTCTTGAAATATCAGAATGGCCAACTAGCTAAATAGGGCCAATGGTGGTCAGGCATTATCCTATTAGACAAAGTTAAGAGTACCGTTTAGTTAGTGGTGCTGTTATATAATTCGGGGGCTCTGCCACGCACCGCCTTTTTTTTTTTTTTTCTTTTTTTCTTGAAATATCAGAATAGCCAAAGAATAAAAAATGTCAGGCATATCAAAAGTTCTGCTTGACATGGGATTCAGTTTCTGGAAGTCCAAACCAGAAGTACCACATACTCAAGGATGTTGACCACTATGACTGGCTGTGAGTCTTGGTTCATGATAAGTATTGTATATGACTAGGTTGTATCAGAATGAGGCTACACTCTTCAAGCATATGCTTTGGTCATTGTATTTCTATGAGAACACACAGAGCACATGTTTGATGATCATATAACCTCCCAGGAGGGTTATTCAGGATATCCTCCTAGGCCACATGTGTGGAAAAAGAGCTGTAATCAGGCTATTATACATAATCAATCTATCCAACATATGAGTTGGCCTAAGGTCTCCTCTCCCATCTTGCTTTCTTGGGGACTACCTTCAGTTCCTTTAACCTCTTGGCATCTGCCAATGTCTGCTCCCGAGTGGAGAGTTTATAGGGGACCATCTATTTATTTGGTATTTGATCTGTCAGAAGATCTCATCTACACCTTGGTGTGCCTTTCATGGCAAGTGCTATCTGCACGCCTGAGGCATGTGATGAGGCACTAGGGACCTTTAGCAACTACGTAAAAGCTCATCAAACGCAGACGTACCCTATCCCTTTAGCACTACTACGTCTGTGTTTAATTAGCTACGTCAGGTTTGCTAAAGGTCCCTATTGTTATTACCAACTCCAGTAGGATGCAGGATTTAGAGAAAAATGCTGAAGGCATAGGACACATCTGCGCTTAATGAGCTACGTCAGGTTTGCTAAAGGTCCCTATTATAGGGACCTATAGCAAACCGGACGTAGCCAATTAAATTTAGACGTATCCTATACTTTCAGCACTGCTACATCTGCATTTTATGAGCTTTTACATGGTTGCTAAAGGTCCCTAGTGTCTAGTATAATAATGTTTGAGTGCCCCTGCCCCAGTGCTATTGGTTCTTCTTTCACTTCCATGGAGGCCTTGTGGCCTAATGGATAAGGCGTCGGTTTCCGGAGCCGAAGATTGTGGGTTCGCGTCCCACCAAGGTCGCTCTTTTTAAGGAATACTAGAATTTTATTTACTTCCAAAGGTGAGGTGGGGTAAGAGGTGTAAAGATCCATAGAATTTTCCTGCAGAATCAATAGGGACCTTTAGCAACCCACGTAAAAGCTCATTAAACGCAGACCTAGCAGTGCTGAAGGCATAGGATACGTCTGCATTTAATGAGCTTTTACGTGGTTGCTAAAGGTCCCTATAATCATCAAAAAGGGCATATGTATTGCGTGGCGATCTAACCTTTCTGCAAAACAGCAAAATATATTTTTACTGAATGATTATTGCTCCTTTGTGTTGGCCTTGTGGCCCAATGGATAAGACGTCGGTTTCCGGAGCCGAAGACTGTGGGTTCGAGTCCCACCAAGGTCGCATATTTTTATATTAGCAAAGTTCATTCCAACATTCCAGCCTATACATTGTAAGTTATTAAGCATGTACAACATTATTGACAGAGTTTCTCAATCACAGACGGGCTCTGTGTCCTGCACAAGCAATGTGAAGTGGGGTCGTGGCATGTGGATTACCTCGGCTTAGCTAGGATTTAAAGAAAAATGCTGAAGGCATAGGATACATCTGCGCTTAATGAGCTATGTCAGGTTTGCTAAAGGTCCCTATTATAGGGACCTTTAGCAAACCAGACGTAGCCAATTAAATTTAGACGTATCCTATACTTTTAGCACTGCTACATCTGCATTTTATGAGCTTTTACATGGTTGCTAAAGGTCCCTAGTGTCTAGTATAATAATGTTTGAGTGCCCCTGCCCCAGTGCTATTGGTTCTTCTTTCACTTCCATGGAGGCCTTGTGGCCTAATGGATAAGGCGTCGGTTTCCGGAGCCGAAGATTGTGGGTTCGCGTCCCACCAAGGTCGCTCTTTTTAAGGAATACTAGAATTTTATTTACTTCCAAAGGTGAGATGGGGTAAGAGGTGTAAAGATCCATAGAATTTTCCTGCAGAATCAATAGGGACCTTTAGCAACCCAAGTAAAAGCTCATTAAACGCAGACCTAGCAGTGCTGAAGGCATAGGATACGTCTGCGTTTAATGAGCTTTTACGTGGTTGCTAAAGGTCCCTATAATCATCAAAAAGGGCATATGTATTGCGTGGCGATCTAACCTTTCTGCAAAACAGCAAAATATCTTTTTACTGAATGATTATTGCTCCTTTGTGTTGGCCTTGTGGCCCAATGGATAAGGCGTCGGTTTCCGGAGCCGAAGACTGTGGGTTCGAGTCCCACCAAGGTCGCATATTTTTATATTAGCAAAGTTCATTCCAACATTCCAGCCTATACATTGTAAGTTATTAAGCATGTACAACATTATTGACAGAGTTTCTCAATCACAGCCAATATCATAATAGAGCATATCACATACCATGGGTTCACTTATAACTAGGGACCTTGAGCAAACTCAACGTAGCTCAATAAACGTAGATGTAGGCATTTATACATGCATTTGTGGCAATGGTAAAGCCCTACATTGCATCTACGTGATTGGACCTGGTTGCTAAAAGTCCAAAATAAAGAATTGTGTGTTAGATTTAAGCTTTTGATGCCAAATGCCCCATCCCTACCCAATACAAGTTTGCATCCTTATCATTTTTCCTTTGTATGCAGGCCTTGTGGCCTAATGGATAAGGCGTCGGTTTCCGGAGCCGAAGACTGTGGGTTCGAGTCCCACCAAGGTCGCATATTTTTATATTAGCAAAGTTCATTCCAACATTCCAGCCTATACATTGTAAGTTATTAAGCATGTACAACATTATTGACAGAGTTTCTCAATCACAGCCAATATCATAATAGAGCATATCACATACCATGGGTTCACTTATAACTAGGGACCTTTAGCAAACTCAACGTAGCTCAATAAACGTAGATGTAGGCATTTATACATGCATTTGTGGCAATGGTAAAGCCCTACATTGCATCTACGTGATTGGACCTGGTTGCTAAAAGTCCAAAGTAAAGAATTGTGTGTTAGATTTAAGCTTTTGATGCCAAATGCCCCATCCCTACCCAATACAAGTTTGCATCCTTATCATTTTTCCTTTGTATGCAGGCCTTGTGGCCTAATGGATAAGGCGTCGGTTTCCGGAGCCGAAGACTGTGGGTTCGAGTCCCACCAAGGTCGCATATTTTTATATTAGCAAAGTTCATTCCAACATTCCAGCCTATACATTGTAAGTTATTAAGCATGTACAACATTATTGACAGAGTTTCTCAATCACAGCCGGGCTCTGTGTCCTGCACAAGCAATGTGAAGCGGGGTCGTGGCATGTGGATTACCTCGGCTTAGCTAGTCACTCTATATACTCCTCCCACCCTCCTGGACCATCATATAACATGTCACCCTAAAACACCTGTCATAGTTTCCAATCAGTGGCCCCTGTTAGCCTACCAAATCCACCATAACCCCAATAGTCAAAAGCTCATAAATATGTGGAAATGTTGGCAGCAGTGCACAGATTGAAGTTTTCCCATCCCTGTTGCTAACCCTGCTCTTATTATTGTTTACTCTTTGTAGCCATCCATTTTTTGTCTACTCTTCTTTGTCTCCTTACTGTCCTCATTACAGTTATTTCCCTTCTTTGTGCTGACTTGTTTAAAATCCTTATTCCCCATACAAAACCTTCTGAGGACATAATATAGTATGATATTACTTGTTGGCAGTTAACTTTTAATAAAAGCAGATCTATCTAGCCACAGAAAGAAGAAACCAACTAAGGTTATCACAGCCATATTATCTTTCATACCACTATGTGCAAGGGGCCCTGCAGCTTTAATTACAGAACAAATAACACTTCATCCAACAAAGCAACATACAGATTAGATGTCCTGATCATTAATATTGCTTGCACCGTATATCACATGATGCATGTTCACTTAAATAAAGTGGTGTGTTCCGATATAGCTCATTGATGTTTGACCCCCACCATAACAGAGCATATCGCCTATTCCATGTTCACTTATAGATATTAGGCTTTAACACGTTAAGGGGTGGTACCACCTGGTGGCACACATCAGATCTAAATGGTAGGACAAGATGTCACTGAGCCTCTTTGTGTAGTCTACTTTGGCCACTTCTCACAGTGTATTCTTTATTAAGTAATGTCTGATATTTGCATGCATGGCATCTGAATACCATAATGTATGCATCAATGAAGTCAGATCTTAAAATTTATAATCATAAAACTGAAATAAATGAGAATAAAATAATTAAATTATGCTAAGAGAGTGACCAAACATATGTGTGGAGAGTGAAGGGAAAGTCACTAAACCTTGACTGAGTGAGCCTGTCTTGGAGCTACTTCACACCTATGCAGCCCTTATCTCTCCCAGCTGGGCCCTTATCTCCACTATCTAGCCTAAGATAACACTGATAAGCTGGCCAGAGACAATGGGAATCTCATGGAATCTCATGAAATCTCACTCCTAGGATGAGAATGAGCACGAGAGTTTGTGCCCTACCAAAATGGCAGCTTCCACATAGAGCTCCATTGGAGGATCGTGTTAGAGCCTTATAAAGTAGTGTGTTGAATGTCAGCTTTTGATGCTTAATGCCCCATCCCAAGCCAATACTAGTTTATATCGTTGTTTTTTTTACCATTACATGCAGACCTTGTGGCCTAATGGATAAGGCGTCGGTTTCCGGAGCCGAAGATTGTGGGTTCGAGTCCCACCAAGGTCGCTCTTTTTAGGTCTATTGATATTTTTTCAATCAGATAGATTAGCCTAGGAGTTATTCAGATATGTTTTAATACACATATTACATAATATGCAAGCACCATTTTCCAAAGGAGCATTCACACAAAATCAAAATCTTCATGTTTTTACTTTGAGTTGGCCTTGTGGCCCAATGGATAAGGCGTCGGTTTCCGGAGCCGAAGACTGTGGGTTCGAGTCCCACCAAGGTCGCACATTTTTATATTAGCAAAGTTCATTCCAACATTCCAGCCTATACATTGGAAGTTACTAAGCAGGTACAATAATAGGGACCTTTAGCAAACTCCAAGTAGATCATTTAACCTAGACGTATTTTATGCCTTCAGCACCACTGCTTCTGCGTTTATTCAGCTTTTACATGGTTTCTAAAGGTCCCTATTATTGACAGAGTTGCTCAATCACAGTCAGGCTCTGTGTCCTACACAAGCAATGTGAGGTGGGGTCGTAGCATGTGGATTACCTCGGCTTAGCTAGTCACTAGGGACCTTTAGCAACCCACGTAAATGCTCAGTAAACGCAGACGTACCAATGCTGAAAGGATAGGATACGTTTAATGAGCTTTTACGTGGTTGCTAAAGGTCCCTACTCTATATACTCCTCCCACCCTCCTGCACCATCATATAACACGTCACCCTAAAACACCTGAGATAGCTTCCAATCAATGGCCACTGTTAGCCTACCAAATCCACCATAACCCCAATAATCAAAAGCTCATAAATATGTGGAAATGTTGGCAGCAGGGCACAGATTAGAGTTTTCCCATCCCTGCTAACCCTGCTCCTATTATTGTTTACTCTTTGTAGCCATCCATTCTTTGTCTACTCTTCTTTGTCTCCTTATTGTTCTCATTAGAGTTTTTTCCCCCTTTCTTTGTGATGACTTGTTTAAAATTCATATTTCCCATACAAAACCTCCTAACAACATGATATAGGATGATATTACTTGTTGGCTGTTAACTTTCAATAAAGCAGATCTATATAGTCACAGAAAGAAGAAACCAACTAAGGTTATCACAGCCATATTAGCTTTCATACCACTATGTGCCAAGGGCCCTGCAGCTTTAATTACAGAACTAATTACACTTAATCCAACAAAGCATCTTTCAACCTAACAATGCCTATTAACTACCCCATTACAAGGCACCATATAGATTTGATGTCCCGATCATCAATATTATAACACTGTATTATCACATGATGCATGTTTACTAAAATAAAGTGGTGTGTGGATATCAGATTGATGTTTGATGCCCACCATAACAGAGCATATCGCCTATTGCATGTTCACATATAGATATATATGATGATATAGTTTTAAAACCAACACAGCCGAAGGCTGGTCAGCAGGTCCACAGGGCCCATACGGACCGAACCTGGTATAGATATAAAGTAGTGTGTTGGATATATAAGCTTTTGATGCTTAATGCCCCATCCCAAGCCATAACCAGTTTACATCATTGCTTTTTTTCACCATTACATGCAGGCCTTGTGGCCTAATGGATAAGGCGTCGGTTTCCGGAGCCGAAGATTGTGGGTTCGAGTCCCACCAAGGTCGCTCTTTTTAGGCTTTTGATATTTTTTCAATCAGATAGAATAGCATAGGAGTTATTCAGATATATGTTTTAATGCACATATTACATAATATGCAAGCAAAGTAATATTCACAGAAAATCAAAATCTTCATGTTCTTACTTTGAGTTGGCCTTGTGGCCCAATGGATAAGGCAAGGCGTTGGTTTCAGGGGCAGAAGACTGTGGGTTCGAGTCCCACCAAGGTCGCACATTTTTATATCAGCAAAGTTCATTCGAACATTCCAGCCTATACATTGTCAGTCTCGGGCCCTGACTGTACGTTTACAGTCTGGGAGAGTAATTAGACATATGTAACTACACTGGCCTCATACCCTGCTATACTGTATAGGCTTACTTGTATATGCAACCAGGGGAGTGTGGGTTCGAACCCCACTCTGGCTTGATTGCTAGTACTGTTGATATCTGCATATTGCACCTGCATTGAAATAATGTACCTCATCACATATCTAATAGCTAATGTAACTATGTCAATAAAGGTGGATTTATGCTTCAAATGGGCCAAATAAATGATGCAAAAAAACGAACCTATGTTTTTGCCAAGGTGGGATTCGAACCCATGAGGCCATACACAACCTCATTCATGATCATGTGACCATAGCTGACCAATCAGTGAGCTACCTATCTCATTAAGAAATGATCCAGGATCCCGGATCATTTTCTGAGTAGGATACCTTTCATTAGATACAAAATTGTCCAGGCCCATTACAGCCTGGCGGCTGTAATGGGCCTGGAGAGCTCGAGGCTGATACATTGTAAGCAGTATTATTGACAGAGTTGCTAGGCCCTGTGTCCTGTGGATAACCTCGGCTTAGCTAGTCACTCTATATACTCCTCCCACCCTCCTGCACCATCATATAACACATCATCCTGATACACCAGCTATAGCTTCCAATCAGTGGCCACTGTTAGCCTACCAAATTCACCATGAACCCAATAATCAAAAGCTCATAAATATGTGGAAATGTGGGCAGCAGTGCACAGATTGGTTGATTTTCCCGCCCCTGTTGCTAACCCTGCTCCTATTATTGTTTACTCTTTCTAATCTTGCCATCCATTTTTTGTCTATTCTCCTTTGTCTCCTTACTTTCTTTATTAGAGTTATTTTCCTGAATTGTGCTGACTTGTGTATAATCCATATTTCCCATACGAAACCTTAGGAGGACATGATATTCTCCGTGTCTGACAGTTACTTCCTGTGAAAAATTCCGCCATTTCGTTGGGGGACGTATTACTTTATTGTGTCCACACATAGCATACAAATATGTTGATTCTGGTGAAATATGTTTGTAAATTTGTAAATAGTTTCAGATGAATCGAGAAATATGTATCTATCTTGATAGTTTGAATATTTTAGAAGCCTAACATAGTGTTATTTTGTCACAATCAGCAATATTTAGTGGGCCGTTGTATCAAATTCAGTGCATTACGTCCCCCAATAAAATGGCCGCCGATTCTGCGCACAGCGCCCCCTACAGCCTTGGGCAACTCAGAGAATAGGATGATATAACTTGTTGGCATTTAACTTGTAATAAAAGCAGATCTATATAGTCGCAGAAAGAAGAAACCAACTAAGGTTATCACAGCCATGTTACCTTTCATACCATCATGTGCCAAGGGCACTGCAGCTTTACAGAACTAATTACACTTAATCCAACAAAGCATCTTTCAACCTAACAACGCCTATAAACTATCCCGACCACAAGGCGCCATACAGATTAGATGTCCTGGTCATCAATATTATAACACTGTATTATCACATGATGCATGTTCACTTAAATAAAGTGGTGTGTGGATATTGCAGATTGATGTTTGATGCCCACCATAACAGAGCATATCGCCTATTGCATGTTCACTTATCAATATAAAGCAGTGTGTTGGATGTAAGCTTTTGATGCTTAATGCCCCATCCCAAGCCATTACCAGTTTACATCATTGCTTTTTTTCACCATTACATGCAGGCCTTGTGGCCTTATGGATAAGGCGTGAATGGATAAGATTGTGGGTTCGAGTCCCACCAAGGTCGCATTTTTTAGGGCTAGTGATTTTTTTAATCACATAGATTAGGATAGGGGATTAATCAGAGATAGATGTTTTAATATATACGTATGCAAGCACACCTTCACAATGGAGCATTCACACAAAACCAAAATCTTCATGTTCTTATTTTGAGTTGGCCTTGTGGCCCAATGGATAAGGCGTCGGTTTCTGGAGCCGAAGACTGTGGGTTCGAGTCCCACCAAGGCCGCAGAACTTTTTCAGATATTCCCTGCTTCAAGATGGCCCAAAAAAGTTCTCCAAATGCAAGAAGTAAACCTCATTAGCAAATATAAATAGACCTCCTAAATAGTATATTGTTTTTCTATTTTCCCTCGTTTTATTTTAGTGTAATCACCTTCATGTGTTTGTCTGTGTTGTTCCTCATCTCATTTAAGTGTTAACCATGGACCCTGTTGTCCCAGGTTCGGTCCGTATGGGCCCTGTGGACCTGCTGACCAGCCTTCGGCTGTGTTGGTTTCAAAACTATATCATCATCATCAGCTGACAAATATGATTACGCATCATCTCTCTTTATTTCTCTGATGGACTATACCAGTAAGGAGTGTACATCAACAGTCATCGCCTTGGAAAAGCAGTTTTAAGGAGTTCTTCACTATTATACATGATATTGATTTGTCCTCTATTTCACATGTGCTGTTCTGCTTGATCCCACCACATAGTCACCGCTCAAATCCAGTGTCTAGTTTCTTACTTGATCCCAGAAGTCATCAGTCGGGCCATGTGTGCTTTCTCTCCCTGACACCTACCACGCATCTGCTGGACTCCTGGTGGCAAACCCAAACCCATCTTTTCACTTCTAGAGTGACGGAATATTTATCGAAACACGAAGAAAGCTATACCACATTCCCAAGTGGAAGACCCGGGAACTGTACACAAATCCCATGTCAATCGAGACAAGGCAAAGCAGCACGGCTGAATTTAAATTTTCTTTACTTCTTTCCTCCCACTTGCTCTTCAACTGTGCACGTTTTAGCATAATTTCGTTCGAGTTGCCCAAATGTCTTGGGTACGTTCTAATACAACCCCCGTGGAGTGAAATGATTCTGTATGTTGGTCAATACCAAGTAGGCCTAAATTCAAAATTTGGAAATTTTATTATTCAAATGGTGATACCATCTTAACCTATTGGCTGCATTATGGTTGTGTTTTATTACAAAAGAATAGGTATAACACATAGTTTGAGAAAAAAATAAGATCCAAATGAGTCACGGGATGTTATAGGTTCCCTGAGCTGACAGTATGACAGCAACATAATTCCAGCTCAAAATCACTTATGACATTTCATTTAACATACTGATGCCTACAGAACCCCAAGGTTTGCATGAGTTGGCAGTTTGACAGAAACAAATTTCAGAATCAGCATCACCGTTGACATTTCATTTTATAATTGACTTCAAACTATGAAAGTTTAAAACAAAACTTTGTCTGCCCTCGTGGACCACCGTCTATCAGTGCAGCTTTGGACTTCCCCAAAAGATCAATATAGCTCCGCACAACTACCCTAAGGTCTGTAGAAGTTGGCAATCGCAAGGGAAAATCATACTCTATACCTAGCGGAAATTCCTGATACTATTGGTAATCCTCCAGCACAGTTTCAGGTCAATGTGATAAGCACACCCAATAACTTCCATATTATGCCAACTAGATATGTCTGTCCCAGAAATCAACGATATAATATCGACCTGTAATCCCTAAAGCAAAAGAAACAAACAGCAAATACAAGTCGACAGCAGAAAGCACAATGACATCGTCCCAGATAGCTAGAATAGAGCCTTGTGGGACACCGACTTGCTACAATAAGAGCCAATCAGCCATACACAAAGGCCTTAGTAGAGTCTCTGGGGGTTGGCCTATGGTGGCCGTCTACCATTAGTTCACCGCGGGGTAATGTAGACTGTCTGGGGCAGGGTGGGACTTGAAGAGGGTGCATACTTCTTTCTGAAGCTGAAGCTGCAGTGTGGCCCCAGTGTATTATATCTGAGTGGCACTGGGAGCTAAAGCTGCTATTAGACTTGGTACAGAGGTTTTTAACTTTTTGCATATTTGTACTCAGCGCTGCTGAGCCATCACAAACCAATCACTGGTCTACATGTATTAACAGAAATCAATTATCACACATCTGTTCTCTTAAATTTTGTATGAGTAATGCTTACATGATAGGTTGATTTGTTGGCTCGACATCTCAACAACTGTAGACATTGCATACCCCAGGTCTTATATCAGCTTTAAGAAAGTTTATATGGACGTTTGGGGTATAAGCGATATGAAAAAACATTCCCACTCCCTAGAGGGCTGTATGCCTATTATAGATTGTGAAGTAGCTCGATCCTATCAGATAATGCAATGTAGATGATATCAAATCACCTGGACCCAGTGCAGTATGAACCCACAACCAACCCAGCAACGTATAAAGTCTAGACAAGGTAAAACAAATATCTAAAGTGCATATTTTATGTCCATGTACAGGTTTTTATTTTTTATGGAATACGACAGAGCCATTGCTTTAACCAAGTATTTAACACCCCGTATTTAATGGCCCGTGACGTCATCAAAAACGGCGGTTTGTTTACATTTGAATGGTGTGTGAGAAGGCTATTTCAGCCAAATTAGGGCCTGCCCCCCTATAATAATTTAATTTGAATCGAAAAACATAAAAAGTAAACACAAAGGCACACTCGTTTTGGTCTGTTGATTGGGTTATTTCACTTGTTGAATGTCAGGCTGCATTTCACTTGACCTACGGCCTCGTGAAATACGGCCTGACATTCAACTCGTGAAATGACCCAGTCAACAGACTAAAACTTGTGAACATCTGTCTATATATTAGATTGATTGACTTTAAAGTGGGCATCATCTGGTCATGATGCTGGGAATCTTGGCCCTGTCCTTAAACTGCACATCTCATGTGATATAGAAAATGTGTCAGCATAGGTCAGGGTTTCTTACACTGCTCTAAGCATGCCAGGGATGCCTAAGGGACAATTTTGAGTGAGAGATTAAAATTTTAACACGTTCACAGACTCGTCCCGAGCAGGACCTTTCTTTCCTATTACTACTCACGGGCCTAGCAGCAACCTACGGCTATACATATGGACTGTCTCACCTTGTCAAGAGAGAGACAATTCGCCAATATGACTCCCCTTTGGGTGGGTACTGGCAATCCACTAAGGTCTTCCAAAGTAAAATAACCAAAAAAGGAAAATGTGTTTGTTCTATTTACATTCCAAAGATATCAAAATGCCAAAAAGGCGAAGAAAGTGAAACAAAACATAATATACGCGGTCATAAAAAAAGGTATAAAATGTAATACTCTGACTGGAACCCATTGGATTATACATTATTAGTTAGTGGCTGCTGCTAGGAAAGAGAGAAGGGACCCTATACCTAAACAAAAAGGTATGTATAAACTCGAGATGAGTATCAAGGTTTCAAAGCTATACCAAGACATATGCACCAGGGAATGGTTGATGGCATTTGCCGTCTATTATCCTTCTATCTAGAAAGGAATAAGACAAAGCATGCCTTATGTACCACCAGTGTATATACAAATGTACAGCTGGACTGTAGCCGTTTATAGAACCCTACTCCTCCATGGTGTGACATTGATCGCCTACCCCTGCCTATACTGCTGGTCACAGGAGGAAGGCACACCCCTGTACCCCTCCCCTGCCACCCCTAGACACCTCCCACATGGGGCCTTATGAATAGTGATGGGCTCAGGGAAGCCAGTATGATCTCCTCTACACATTGATATGGTCTAGGGTTACCCATTGAAAAAGAAATAGAAAAGTGAGAAGTCTATAAATCCTCGCACAAATCCAATACGATGGCAAAACTGTCAGCTTCTAAAGGAAGAGTAAAGTAGAACTTATGGGTTTTAGCTTTTCATTGCCAGTGCAATATCTGTATACAAGAAAATGCATATAAAGTATCTCCACACAGAAATAAGGGGTTTATGGAGGGTTTATTGTTAAAGGTCTCCTATTCCCAAAACTGATGAATATGGAATAGAGCTCCATCGAGGGATTTTCCATATAACCTCCAGGGAAGGAGCTGATCATTTGAAAGGTGACATAGGCTGAAATACGATGATATCAATAAAGTCGATACTCATTTTCCAGTCCCAATGCCCTCTCTGGTGACCACCTCCGGTCATCCATTAGCATTGAGTTGAATCCCCATTGGGTTTCTACTAAAACAGATTCAAATAATACTTCCTATTTATACAGGATATGCAGTGGGAATCAATGAGTCATACACATTTAAACACCCTTGGGTGCTTCCCATTCTTATACGACGATACATAACCATACCCACAATTGTCTGAGCGTCATCCATGCGGCATCCCATGAAAGGTCAAAGCAACGCCAGTATACCCAGGGGAGCACCCCAATGTTGGGGGTCAGGGCGGGGGCAGTTCCCGAATCTGACACTAGGTGGCGGGAGGCACACATTGAGCTGCTCCTCAGGGAGCTAGGATCACGTGACCTCTGCCTGTTGAGGTGCTCCTTGGGTATGGGTAGATCTGCAGCAAATTGCTAGCAGGCGTCAGGCAACAGGTACATCACTATAAAATATCGCACTATGTAATATCAGTATAGATCTACCTGGTCTCTATAATTTTGTTCATTTTCAATTTTATTTCTAGAGAATCTGATTGCTTCCCTTCGCAGAATGACGACACAGAGTATCTAATTCAATGTTCACGAGAGTGAAAGAACAGATTTACTTGTTATCGTTTTCAGGCTTTGGATATTAAAAATAGATGAGATGTATCATATTTGTGTTTGAGAGCCTGCAGCAGCATTATGATCTCAGTATAATATTTCCGAAAAACTAAGGCAATATTCTCCCGAAATGCCGATACAGTGTATCCTTTCTTACCTTGTCTCCATTTCATTTTGTACGTAGGTCTACTGGAAAACCATGATATTCATTCACTTCATCATTAATTTCCTAGTAATGTTGGCTCAAGGTCAAGCCAGGTGTTCAGATTATTCAGAAAATTATCTTAAATAATTAAGTGGAAAACATTTTGAATATTTCCTATCTCATTTCAGGTATATCATGTGGTCCTCCTCCATCAACCCCCCATGGCGCGCCTCGTGGGAATTCTCACCTTTATGGTGACGTCATCAGACATGAGTGTGACCCCGGCTACACAACATCTGATGACGTCAAACTTATCTGCTTAGCCAATGCTACCTGGGAAGGACGCCCTCCCACTTGCCAAAGTAAGAACATGTTATTATTTTATTCTGCATCATACACAAAAGTGTGAGCCACCACACAGAAGGGATGCTCTGTTTCGGACCATCCTTTCTGCTTCACTTCTCTCCCTTATTCTCCAATAGACAACCTTTCTACATTGCTGCTGATATAATTATCATTTGCTACCTTTCTCTTACTTTCGCTGCTTTTCGTAATCAAATTTTAACCCTAAATACATCATACCCATCTACACAGCCTATGGCATGTGCCTATAGATATAACATCATTTATATTCTCAATCTATGCTTGTGTATTTTTACATTTTTTTTATAACAATCACGTGCATTGTAGTGGCTGCATCACTTTCAACTATCCTCTGTCTATCTGCAGGAATAGCATGTATTCCCCCACCAGTGGTCGAGCATGCCCAGTGGGCTGGGGACACAAAATATGGAGACCAAGTTGTTTACAAATGTAACCATGGATACCAAAAAGCTTCCGGTGATGCCAAGCGGACATGTAACAAGTACGGCTATTGGTCAGGACGACCTTTAGTCTGTGATAGTGAGTAGCTTTACAATGTTCACTTTTCTTCTAACTCAAAATCTTCTGTTCGGCCTTTGATCGATGTTGTGTACATTGGTCCAAGAGGGTCAAAATGGAATTTGAAAAACAAAAAGTGATTTGGAAAAAAGAAATTCCAACTTTCAAAGAAAAAGTTAAAATGCAAAATCGAAATCTCAAAAGGGATTCTCATTTCAGAAATGGGTGCTGTCAGTTTGTCATCTCAGACAGAACAGCTTGTGACAGGTATCCTTCAGCATTGGGCACATTTTCCTCTGCTTCCCCTATGACTAGAGAGTCAGAGATATAGGGTAGATTCACCTGAAGTCGGACACATACCTTGAGACGGACACTTGATTTTGGGGCTATTTAAGCATTTTAAGTCCTCCATTTTTGAACTAGGGTAAAGTTTAAGTTTATTCTTTCCAAAAGTACATACACTAGAAGTCGAAGTTTACATGAATACATTCAAATTTCACCGTCCGTCTCAAGGTATGCGTCCGACTCACGGTGAATCTACCCTAGGGGTGTTGTTTGGTTCATTAGGTTATGCCTTTGCCAGAGCAAATGGACCATTCCAATCAAACACAATGTCTATAGCTGGTCTGCGTTACAATTACTCATCTCCTAACATGCATAATCAATGTGATGAACAGAACAACCCCTAAAGCTATGTATCTCAATGAAAGAGATATAACAGCAGTTACGTCCTTATAAAGTCGTAGAACCTGTCATGGTGTTGAAATCCTTCTATACTTAATACCGATGGCCTCATGTGGTACACATAAAGAACAATTTCCATGTTAAAATTACCCATTTCCAACTAAAGAACCGAGGCCTTCTAGGAGAATGACAAGATTGTATGATATTAGTTGTAAGAATGTTTCTGGTTGCCATAGTAACCCAAGCAAGACATTTCTCTCAAAAAGTAATGGAAAGGGCATCCCAATAGATTTAAAAAATGTGTATTTATAACAAAATATTTAGGTGTTAGTCAATCTGCCAATGATGATCTAAATGATTGACATTTGTCAAATAATTCTGGGCATGATCGGGTTAAAAGCACCATTTATCTTTGAAAATTTTATAAAATATTGATAAGGTCATGTCGATTTTCTGTCAGGTCAGGCAGATCTTCATATAAAGAGAAATCAAGGCAGAGCCAAATCATTCAGGTTGTCTATGCATTAATGTAGCCCTTGTGAATAGATTCACCAGGGCTGCACCCATATATGTGACAAAGGGCATAATACCTTAAAGCACTATATGGATGTAAACTCTTTAAGGACGGTAAAATGCATCAATGCATCATTCCCTTGGTCGTCATGATGCATGAATACAGCCCTGGCAAGTAATTCACCAGTGGTACATGCAAGCATCATGCCGACCCTATGGAGTTGAGACACTCCTGAAGGGTCGGCATGATGCGCCAATGCAGCACTGGCAAGTTATTCCCAAGGGCTGCATTGGTGCATCACAACGACCGATGTCATCTTTTAGCGACACGTGCCCTTAAATAGCTTTAAGAGCTAATCCCCCCACCCCAACCCCATTCATTGCTAGCCCCACATGTACACACAATCTGCTGAATTAGTTAACATTTGGAGCTGCTGTCTTCCATCTGCATCTAGATAGACTCTCCCTATGCCTCCGACCAATTCTGTTCCTCATCCATGGATGTGGCCAATGGTGTGGAGAAGGCAATTTACATTCAGTTGTGTGCAACATCTGCAGTCAGTATCCGATCACCAGAACCTCATTTCTCTGATTAGTAAATAGTGAATTACAAATTCATTGTTTGTGAAAATAACGGAAATAGTAAAAGATATCATAAGTGAACAAGGATAAAAGGAGAGTAGTGACTAAATCCAGCAAGTAACGTGGAAAACTAGACAGATAAAGCAGAGCTATATTAGAAGATGAGTAATTGTAATACAGATAGACATTGTTCTTCATTGGGATGTTCCATTTACTTTTGCACAATCACAGCCTAATGAACATAATAAACCCCTATATCTCTGAATCTCTATAGTCATAGGGGAAGCAAATGTGCTTAATGTTAAAAGATACCTGCCACAAGCTGTTCTGTCTGAGATAACAGACTGACAGCACCCATTTCTGAAATGAAAATCACTTTTGACATTTCGTTTTTGCAGTTAATAACTTTTTCTTTGAAAGTTGGAATCTTTTCCTAAATCACTTTTCGTTTTTCAAATTCCCTTTTGACCCTCTTGGGCACTGAAGTTGTGCTTGTTTACACTGTATTATGGGGACAATAGTCCGAATTACTTCCTTTACAGAAACCTATGTGCAGCATACAATCGTTACTGAGACTCGCTTTGCCCCACCCACAAGTATTCATGTTTAACTTTTACAATCCAACATTGCAGTAAAACTGAGTTATTTCAGTCATAAGGCACAAAGAGAGAGCAGACACTGCAGTGACTCTTTGAGCAGTTCCCACTCCGCCCTTATCAGCCCCAACCGAGCTGCTCACACACACTAAACCTAACCAAAATGGTCCGCCTTATCCCCCACCTGCTCATATCTCTCCCCTATCAGCCAACCTCTACCCTACCATAGCCTTCACATCAGCAGTTTATAACTCCACCAAGGGTCATAAAACATGCCACCAAATCGTGCACAAGATCATTGGGGAAATAAAGATATTGGTAGCGCTCATATTTAAAGTTTTTGGTCATTTTATCCGGATCAATCAGCTGCTTATGGCACGAAGTCATTCTGATGAAAACTTGATTCCTGTTATTGGTTACCTAAATTCTACATATGAAATATTTCGAAGTAAAGAGTTCACCCATATATTCGGTATACATTGCATTTTGGATCTGAACTTGTTTGTGAACAACATAATTTGTAAGCATTACAAGTGTATCATGTTATATTTGATCAGTAGCTTATTCATTTATTTTGATGAGTGTATGACTTTACCAAGAGGATACAGCAAACATAAACAAGCCTCCTCCTACCCCCACCAAAAAACGAGCAAATTCTCAATCTGCGAGCAAAAGGAACTGGGGAATCAGAGTCCACACAGAGTAACATACCGGGGGATCCTCGCATCACTCCTCATTCACCAGGGATGGGGTTGGTGATTAAAAGTACATCAAACGTATCTTTTTGCAAATTGTGTTGGTTCTTTATAGGTTTGTGATAATATCATTGATTCACACAGTTTGAAAAAGAAACCAAAGGCCAGACGCATAAGCCCTCAGCGGAGCAGTGGTATACTCATGGATAATAGAATTCTTATCAGATAGGCAAGACTTTCAAGGGAGTCTATAGCAGATGTGAATGCGCATCAACACTCCCTTCAATCCTTATAAAGATCTAAATGAGAACATCTCAGGTAGACGTTAGATTCCTTAGCAGTAGAACGGTTCTGCTGAGATTTGTTATTCTCCCTTTGCATTTACAATTATGTTTGACACTCCTTTCCAATGGGGATCTTTGATACCAACTGAATGAAGCTGCTCCAATGGTTCTAGCCATCAAAAATAATGGAATAGTTCAATAGCTTTAGTCAGTTAGTTACTATTGACAAAATATCAATGACACTGTCTAGATTGTCCCATCAGGGCAAACTTGGATGCTGGATGCCTAGACAATAGCCAAAGTATTCATAGCTACAGGACCATTAGTACTCTCCAACCATATGGCATATGTCATGCATGGATTCACATGGGACTTTAAACCTATTGTCATTTGACTTCGCAGGGGAACCTCCCCAGCACCAGAAAAATATGATGGTCAGCTGGACACTGGCTATGTCGCCAAAAGGACTCTCCTAAACTGGTCAGGCATTTCAGTGAGGGTCAGGCAATGCTGGACCCATCCAAATGAGGGTCAGGCTTTGCTGGACTCACCTAAAAGGTCTGGGAGAGTCTCTTTGAGCCTCCAAGAGTCCAGCATTGTCAGACTCTGGCATAAGGGTCCAGCATTGCCAGACTCTCAGGTAATGTTGTGATAGTCCAGCCTGTTATTGAAGGTACAGCATAGCCTGACCCTCACTAAAGTGGCCCTTGACGCTCATATTTTCCTCAGTGAGCACACAGCCAAATATGATTTATTCTTGTGAGAAACCTTTTCTTATTACCATTTTTTGCTACATTATTCTCATTTTGTCGTAAATCAAGGGCAGTCTTTGAAAGTCCTTTAATGACCTCAATTCCCAATCTTTATCATGAGTGATGAAAGATGAGTTACATCATGTTAATCATACTGCTACTGTTTCAGTAAATCTTTTGAATATTGATTTCTCTTCTTTTTTCTACTATGATCATGTCATCAGATACCAATTCTCAGGGAATCATAATGGCCTGGGCAGAAGGATCAATTTCCTTTGCTTTTGGGAGGGTTTGCATTGAATGGACCATTCCAGTGAAAAGAGTGCCTCAGCGATTAGGGTGTCTGATGGATTGCGATTGGTAAAAATTAATGTTTCATCTGCGATACACAAGGAAATCTTAGTTGTTGATGGAGTTATGGTCAACTGTATTCTCAATTAGTTGACCAGTATTAGACTAGACTTATATGTATGTGTGTGGTGGAGGGTCCCAAGTCTATTTTGCCAAATAGATGCCATCCTACGGAAATATGCAAATAAAGGGAAAACGCATTATGCTTTCCCCTTTTGTTCCTTTTCTGTGTTTATCTCTTTTGCATAACACCTTGCTTTTTCAGCTTGTGGCATTGTTAATGTTGAGAAGTGAAATGGAAATGGCATCCCAGAGAAGGAGAACATATAATATTATGCATATAAACTATTGCGAAAACTAATTACTTAATCATTGCAAGCTAATCATTTGATCACTTCTGTTGACAGTTGGAAACCATTTGTTGAATAGAACAAAATGTTCTTTTCTATCCTATCCAGGGTATAGTTTATAAAACAAAAACTATGTCTCTTATTGAAGAGCCTGAGCCCATCATTGATGCAGGTTCATCAAAAATACTCTAAAGTACTGACTTTCTGAATAAACTAACACTACTGTCAAACTGCACTCTTCTCAATTTGTATCCTGTAGGAAAGTTGTTTAAGATGCTACGATAGATCATTTTTTCAGTTCTAGAAATGAATGTTATTACTAAGATTTATGTGGAGCCAGTCATGAAACAGTAATAATGAAATAAAAGTTAGTTGTAACTTCATTAGAGGAACTTGGCATCAGATGTTTACATGACAGGTTTACAGTCACAGAAGGTGCTGAATTAATGATGCCTTGGATTAATTATTTCGCTCAAAG
Source organism: Harmothoe impar (assembly GCA_947462335.1). NCBI lineage: Eukaryota > Metazoa > Annelida > Polychaeta > Phyllodocida > Polynoidae > Harmothoe > Harmothoe impar. The sequence continues at coordinate 46,653,327 of OX381720.1, read as the reverse complement.
CTTGTTATCCAGTAATACTAGTCCAGTAAACGAACGAATTTATGTTTTATTTCATGCATTTTAACGACTTTTTGGTGGCCATTTTGAATTTTACGCTATTCTTTGAAACTTCAAAACATGTTCTAATGGATAGATCTGTCCATGCTGATGTTAATAGAGCCATCATATGTGTGAATATGATGATTTGTTCCATTTTTATAGCAGTTTTCCTGTTTGACCTGGTTTAGTGGCGGCCATGTTGGATTTGGGGCACTTCCCCAGGCGGGATCGCCGGAAACAATTTTTTTCTGGAAAGTATATATTTCAAAGAGGTGAAAACCACTGAGAAACCTTTTCTTGCAATTTTGTTGAGACTAGGCTATATATTTCCTTTCGTTTACTGGACTATACGTACAATATGTAGTGGTACAAATTCCCCAAGGACCTGTCCTTGAGGTTCTCTTCTGAGCATAGTAAACCAATAATCAGCAGCACAATTTGAATGAAAGAGCAATATTTAAGAGCAATTAAATTTGCATTATCTGAGTGGTAGTGGGGGGAAGCAAAATAATGCCGAGAGTAGGCCTATAACTGAGGTTAGTTATGATGCATAATGTGAAGATTGTTGCAAGAATAGTTTAACCTGGTCCAAATTACATTGAGCATTAAACCATCATAGTCTATGGCACCCTCCAGATTCATCGCCAATGACTCAACCAACAAAGTATTGACAGATCCGGGGCACATGTGGCCATTCAGAGATATTACTCTGGCACAGAAACAGTCAATACACTCTGGACATGTATAAAGGAGCCAGAGACGTTCTTCTGAGTAAGCTTGGGAACTTCACAGAGTGGCAAAGATAGGCAGAGAAGGCAAAAGAGAGAGAGAGAGAGAGAGAGAGAGAGAGAGAGAGAGAGAGAGAGAGAGAGAGAGAGAGAGAGAGAGAGCTGCTACTCACACTGAGGTGCTCCTATACAACTCTTTACCATGCACAGGTGGGAAGTGCTTGTTCAGTTCTCAGACAACAGCCCTCTTAGCTGCTCACCACCCACTAATAAACTATGCAATAGAGCTCATACACTGCACAATAGGAAGGATTGCTCTCTGTGTGTTGGAGAGCCTTCCCCAAGACGTTATGGTGAGGACACAGATTCATCTATGCTTGGATGATGGTAATCTATCGATAGATGAAACAGAATATCGTGAATTCTCTACTTCATTATCTTGACTGGAATGAATAGTCATATTTAGATGCATTTTGTGCGTTTGACTAAACTAAGAGGAACATATCAATGTCACTTGACTGATACATTGCAGTTTAAAGCTTGAGGATTGGGAGACATTTAGCAAACGCTTCAGAATTTGTTTTATGTATGAGATGACAGGCACTATGATCAAGTGCATGGCAGTCTGTATCCCATGGGAGGCATGCAATGAAAATACCCACAGCCTCTTTGCTCCATATATTTAGATGAAATACAATTTTGAAATTCACTCAATAAGTCACGCCTGCATTGTCATGGGCAATTGAACATATTTCAAAAATCTGAATACTTAGCCTGTGGCCTCATGTTCGGGAACTTCTTTCCATAGTATATCAACCCACTGAAGGTATTGTACACGTGTGTATTGCCCACTGGAGAGCATTGTATATGAAAATGACTGTTTCCTATGATCTAGATGGGTGTATTTCACCACATTGCAGTTGTTGTGCCTTTACTATTCCATACAGACCTATAAATGTCTACAAGGGTCAGGTGGTTGTGCCACATGGGTCACATGGGGCAGAGAATGAGGGACTGACCGTTTGCTGTTCTCTAAGGTACATTTTGTAAAATATTGGCATCCTACCCTGGTATAGTTAGAACATACCTTACAAGTACTGGTTTGAGCAGTAATATTTATGCAGTCGAACCACTGGGGGTTTACCATATACATTGCGAGGTCCCCCCTGGCCAAGTCTTTCTCTCATGGTGTTCCCTAGAATCTAAACCACATCCACACTCTGATCAAAGTGAAAGCTTTTGAGATTAGATTAACATCAATCAGCCTACCAATACCAGGTGCGAGTTTCCGCGAAGAAATGGAAAATGTGAGGTTAGAAAAGTATACACCAAGTGTGCTATATATCTGTTTGAAATGAGAAAGAGAGAAAAGTTGAATTGGATACAGGAATGATGCAACAATGGGATGAATGGGGCGGGGGGGTTATGGCGACTAATATTATATAGGGGTTACAGAGGAGCAATCATACCTCTCCAGGCCTGACACTAACTGTCTTTATGCTCCTAAGCTCCTTTATCACCTTTCCATCTATGCTAGAAGGCAGCAGGTCATGCAGAGCCCTTCAGTTCCAGAGGAAAAGACAATGAAATTACATGTATTACAATAGAATCCCTAATAGTTATTTGAGACATATTTGCGTGTGTACACTTATGCAGGGTGGTCTGCATGCTGCTTATTATTATGGATATAATGCTCGCAATTGCGTCCATTTCTAGTCCTCCAGTGGCCTAAATTGGGGGATATTACTGACAGGGTGAGTGGCCTAGTAGTACTCTAACGTGATACTACATGATGACAGCCCACAGGTCACACTCTGGAGGAATGCAGTCAGAAATGCAACAAACAACCAAAGGTCAATGATAAGCTTTAGTACAGAAAATAGCATAGCAACATTTGATAGGAAGGAACAACTTCATTTGGCAAAGTTTGATATGGTAAACAATATTTCATCCAGCTATGAGGACACTAAATCGTCTATAGTGGTTGCTTTATGTCCCCCAACTAACGAGACCACATCCTGGAAAAATGATGGCCCTCATTTACCCTTCGCAAATGCTTTTGTCTATTGTTTATCATGAAAGGCATGCTACTTTATCCTTGCAAGTTTATAGTGCCACAGGTGATATGCCTTTAGTCAGGCCACTTAGGCTATGATAAAATGGCAATTTGATAACCTATGATGCTCTTTGGGTGGCAGCCTCCTCATACTAACCATGTTGGGGTTCAGATTGACTTTCTCCAAACCTCAGAAAACTATTCCATGGGTTACTTTTGTGTAGCTTAGGTCCATTTGAGAATGCCAGTGAACATGATTATGGATATTAGGCACCCTTAGACTAAGTGCATAAATTCCATATGAGGGTTACTAACATCAAGCCAACACCACTATATTTATCTGAAATATGATGATTAAGTACTATGTATTTACGTAGAGACAAGTAATGTGGTCACAATGGTTCGGTTAATTAGGGTCACAGTTTGTCTTCCACATGATGCATTACTGTGCCGAGGCGAGCTAAAATTAACCCTTGCATACCTCGAAAACTGTAATGTACACAGCCTGTCTGGCTTGTGGTTCCAATAGTACCAAACCAGTGTTATTTGCCCCATTACTAAGTGCAACTGTATCATTACCGCATATAGATAGGATTACATTGAACTCTAGAATTTATAAACTTATAAACAAGTATGAGTTTGTGTAAATGTCTACAGTGCAGGATTCCTTTAGGAGGTTATGGCGACTAATGGTATAAAGGGGTTACAGAGGAGCAATCATACCTCTTCAGGTCTGACACTAACTGGCTTTATGCTCCTATGCTCCTTTATCACCTATCCATCTATGCTAGAAGGCAGCAGGTCATGCAGAGCCCCTCACTCCCAGAGGAAAAGACAATGAAATTACATGTATTACAATGGAATCCCTAATAGTTATTTGAGACATATTTGCGTGTGTATACTTATGCAGGCTGGTCTGCATGCTGCTTATTAGACCAAAAAAAAGAAGGTGTGTTTCAGGCAACATGGTCCAAAAATGTAGGGTAGGTAGGTCGGATTTTTTATTTTTTTATTTTTTTATTTTTGAATGTTGGAGGTACCTGGAATGAGTCGCAAACTGCCACATCGACTCGCGGGTCATCAAGACGACTCACCAAGTTTTACTATAACTAGGAATATCATGAAATTATTGAACATTCTTGTTAAAAAGCAATCTCTTGAGGCTGGACAGTTAATTGGGCATGTGATCTGTGCTTCCTGACCAAAAATTTGCTAAAATTTCCGAAAAATATGAATATTTTGCAAAAAAAAAAAGAATTCTCCAAAACTGGGAAAAAAAATGCTAGGGTCGGCCCTTTTTTTAAACTAGGGTCGGGTGGCCTGAAACACACCTTTTATTTATTTGGCCTTCTTGTGGATATAATGCTTGCAATTGCGTCCATTTCTAGTCCTCCAGTGGCCTAAATTGGGGGATATTACTGACAGGGTGAGTGGCCAGATAGTACTCTAAAGTGATACTACATGATGACAGCCCACAGGGCAAACTCTGGAGGAATGCAGTCAGTAATGCAACCAACAACCAAAGGTCAATGATAAGCTTTAGTACAGAAAATGGCATAGCAACATTTGATAGGAAGGAACAACTTCCTTTGGCAAAGTTTGATATGGTACACAGAAAACAATATTTCATCCAAAAATGAGGACACTAAATCGTCTATAGTGGTTGCGTTATGTCCCCCAACTAACGAGGCCACATCCTGGAAAAATGATGGCCCTCATTTATTCTTCGCAAATGCTTTTGTCTATTGTTTATCATGAAAGGTATGCTACTTTATCCTTGCAAGTTTAAAGTGCCACAGGTGATATGCCTTCAGTCAGGCCACTTAGGCTATGATAAAACGGCAATTTGATAAGCTATGATGCTTTCAGGGTGGGAGCCTCCCCATACTAATCATGTTGGGGTTCAGATTGTAAACTTTGACTTTCTCCAGACCTCAGAAAGCTATTTCATGGGTTATTTCTTGTAGCTTAATTAGGACCATTTGAGAATTCCACTGAACATGATTATGTATATTAGGCACCCTTAGACTAAGTGCATAAATTCCATATGAGGCTTACTTACATCAAGCCAACACCATTATATCTATCTTAATTTGATTGATAAGTACTATGTATTTACATAGAGACATAAAGATAGTAGTCACAATGGTTCGATTAATTAGGGTCACAGCTTGTCTTCCACATAACTCCTTACTTTGCCGAGGGGAGCTAAAATTAACCCTTGCATACCTCAAAAACTGTAATGTATGCAGCTTGTGTGGCTTGTGGTTCCATTAGTACCAAACAAGTGTTATTTGCCCCATTACTAAGTGCAACTATATCATTAATGCTTATAGATAGGATTATAATGAGCTCTAGAATTGAAGGATGTGAGTAAGAATTTGCTCATAATGACTCTATGTACATCTCTTACAGTTGCATTATTCATTTTGTTATCATTGTTATTTCCTTTTATCATCTTTGTCACAGAAATCTGCAATGGACAGATGTGTATGCCAAATTATTGTCGCTGTTTAGTATAGGCCTAATTATTTATATGTAGTTTAACCAATAAAATAGCCTCTTTAACCATGTTATCATAGGCTGGATCACCAATATTGCCTTGATTGTTAACTAGAGCATAAAACAACTGTAAACTTGCCACACTCTTATCCCCATCCAAAAAGAGAGAAACACTTTTTATTCATTTGGAGGGATCGGCCTCTCAACTTATAAGAGAAAGGATCTGGGGCACCAATATCCCAATGGAAAGACAGGGATAATACTGCTGGATCCTCACATCTCGTTTTATTCACCAGGGATAGGATTTGTGGGCAAAATGACATGAAACAAACTTTTGTGAATGAAAATAAGTCAAAGGTATGTGATTCTATCAGCGATGTCCACAGTTGTCAAATCCTCGAGGGACAATTTCATAAGCCCTGAGTGGAACTGCTATGTTTTCATGGATATTGGAATTCTCATCAGAAAAGACCATTTGACTGACAGGACCGTTGGGGTAGCCTATGGAAAGCAGTCTTTATCGCAGTTTGAATGAGAATATCTCGAGTATTACTGTTGTACAAGAAAGAAAGTACTATATTTAGTTTTTTATATACTCTAGCAGGCCATTAATACTGTCCAAACAGTATGTATTATTTCATGTGAGAAGCACCGTTTGCCGTTGGATGTCAAAGGAAAAGCTCCATCGTGTGTGACCAAAAATAACTGTTCCTTGTGATACTTTCTTTTTCATGATCGGTTCTTGTAAAGGGTAGCCTTCAAAGTCTTTGAATAATTAACTGTACTACACAGATGGGACTCTAGCCGTCCATTAATACTCTCTGATAATATGGCATGTTTCAAGTCTGAATTCATCTGGGCCTTTAGGCGTATTGTTATTTGGCTCCACAGGAGCAACTCCCTAGCACACAGCAAAACATGCTTTATTCTTTGTGAGAAACCTTTTTCGCATCACCACCTTCTTTTATTGTTAATTTTTAAAAGTCTTAAATCGAGGTTACTGTTTGAAGATTTTCGACTCCTATTGATTCCTAATCTGTGCCATGGGTGATCAAAGGACTACTGCTTGTGTCACAAGATATCAATCTTCAGAAAATCAAGTTGGCTTGGGTAGAAGGATCATTTCTCTTTGCTTTTCGGAGGGTCTGCTTTGAAGAGAACATCCCATTATAAGGAGTGTTTCAGCGATCAGGGTGTTTGAGGGATTGCAATTGGTAAAATGTTTCATCTGAAAAACAGAATGTCCATAGTGTTGCTCAGAGTGTATAGGCCTTGTTGCAAGAATAGATTAACCAAATCCAAAATAATGTTGAGAATATCCTATGGAACCTTTAGATTCGTCATTTAACACTCAGACAACAACATATTGAGAGATGCATGGCATTTATGGCCATGCAGTATTATTGCTCTGGTATGTAGATAGTCAACATTTTCTGGCCATGTATATGGGGGTATCCAAGAAGCTCTTATGAGCAAGCTAGGGAGCTTCACACTGTGAGAGAGATAGCCAGAGAAGGAGAGAGAGAGCTGCTACTTACACTGAGCTGCTCCAATAAAACTCTTTGCTGCACACACAGTGGGTAGGACCTGCTCAGGTCTCAGGTAACAGTCCTCGTAGTTGCACTCAACCCAGTGTAGGGGCTAGGGTTATACGGGGTTGTTATATGACGAGTGCTGTTGGATGCTGTGTTGCGAGCTCAGTCCGAACCCTTCAGTCCGACGGTAGGTGGCGACACCTACCCCGGGCTTGGGGTATGGACAGAGGTCGCTATAGGCTTCCGGTCTGCGTGTGCGCACGCAGGCTGGCTGCCTATATATACCCGGCATCTGACGGTACTCGTCGGTTACTCTGAGCCACGCTGGCAGAGGAGACCCTGTGATCATATCGGCTGCTTAGCCTACTGACCCGTTCCGAACTCTATAGGGAGTTCGCACACTTAGTGACTGCTTGTCTAGGTTCTCTGAATAAACCTGATATTGCAACCTGTAACACTTGATCCGAACTGTGTCGACTTTGTTCTTTAATTGATACTCTACCAATATCATAAAGATACAAAGTATCGTTTATTACACTGGTGCCGTGACCAGTTCTGAGTGAAACGCAGGTTAGCCTGTGCAGTAGCACAGACCTCGGGCTCTGGACGGAGCAGCGAGGTCTCCTGATGAGGCAGCAGCCTTGTCACCGGAGGGGCTAGATGCCAGTTATGAGGCAGATACCCACAGTAGGGCGAATGTTCCATCCGGAACAGACGCAGCACGAGGACCCAGGGGTCCTACCATAATGAGCCGCTCATTAGAAGAAATGAACTTGTCCTTGTTCAACGTTGGTGGGTCAAGGTCAGCCGCGCCGACTCCGAGGAGGTTTGCCCTGTTGGAGGAGCGTCGCTTTGACGACATGAGAGAAGCCCGAGTGCAGGAACGTGTACAGATGGCTCAAATGGAATTGTTGACCATTCAGAAGCAATCCAATGAATGGAAAAGCAGTCTGATTGCATTGGAAGGTGCAGTCACACACAGAGCTTCCAAGATCAAGGAAAAGGACGCAAGGCTGTCTACCTTGTTGGAGGAGAATGAAAAGCTGGTACAATCCCTCAGCAGAGTCCGAGCGGAATACGATCAGAAAGAAGCGGACCTACGAGGGATCCGGTCCGAGTTTGTCGAGGCAAACACGGAGCTGAACCATATTTGCGCAGCTCGAGACGCTGTAATGCATGAAGCAGAAGGGGCCCGATCAGCCATTGTTCGGGACACAGAGGACTTACAGGAGGTCCGCCGAAGTCTAGTGACGGAGTGCGACATTCTGAAAGCAAAAAGAGCTGCTTTACAACAGTTTTTATCGGAGACGCGAGAAAGTATGCACGACAGCAGTACCTCATTCGCATCTGCAGACAATGGTAGTCCGGAAGGCCTCCATTACATGAGCTTTACAGACACTCCCAATCAGCCTATGGGACGTGGAGTAACCATTGAACCTGCCTTGTCAACCTCGACACCGGGACGACCACTCCGAGTGGGACGATCCAGGGGCAGAGGCAGGGGGGGTGATTCCTCACCGAGGGTAGGGATCAGTGGTATCCGTCCGATACCAAAGCAGGTATTTACAGCCCCGACCGGTCTAGCCTCAGTAGGCAGGGGAAGACCATTGTCGGAGTTGGTTCGGAGTCCACGATCGCAGTTGAGAGTGGACGAGCAAGAACTAGACGCGGTACGCTTAAAAAAAGCGGCCGAACAGGATAAGGCGGCGAAAACCGACCTGACTCCTTCAAGTTTGTTGCAATGGCGAGAATGCCAAGCAAACATATTGTTCCAGGAGCAGAAAAACTTGGAAATAGAAAGGCGAGACGTGTATCGCAAACAGCAGGCTGCTTTAGAGCAGCAACAGAAACGAATGAAGGAAAACGCTGCTCTCGCAGAGGAGTTAGCGGAGCAGGAAGCGGCGGTTCTGAGGGCTCGAAAGGAAGGGCTCCGAGCTGCCGGAGAGGCTGCTAAAGCTAAACTGGAAAAAGCTCAGCAGGAGGAGGAGGCTGAGAAGCAGGCCAAGGAGTTGGAGAAAGAGAAGTCAGAACATCAACGATTGCTTGCTCTGGCCCAGCAGTGTCAGTATATGACTGATCAGGAGAAGAACTGGTGGTTCGGACAGGGCGTAGACCCCACTACGGACATAGTGTCGTATGGGACCTACCAGGCTTTTCTGGACAGACAGAATAGTGTGCCAACCACGGGTGCTACTCCGGGGGCGACTCCTGGTACGAAGAGTCCGAGGAAGGCTCCCAGGAGAACAATGCTGAGTACAGAATTGCAAGAATTGTACGATACGAATCCCATATAGCGGGGATCGGATTGCACAATGTAGGTGCGGAAAAGGACGCGTCAGCATCCATTTCTAAATGTCTGGCGATAACCTCTAAAATTAGAGGTTCGTCCAATGCTGCTAGACGCATAGCTAGCGAGCCATTTCCCTACTGGCAGAAGAATTCTTGGGAAGATTGGTTGGGAGCCACCGTTGAGGATATAAACCTCAGCGGGTGGGACCAACAGGATGCAATCCCGTACGTTTGTAAGGGATTACGCATGGGAGATGGTCTTATGGCAGTTGAGCAGTGGAAGGAGGAATGCGGACCCCGCGGAACTTTCAAACAGCTCGTTGAAATCGGAACCATCCTGTACGGAGATTCCGCACGGATCGATCCGATGGTCGCTTTTAAGAAGCGTGTGCAAGGCAAGAACGAAGCTCCAAGGGTTTTCGGACTTGCATTGATGAGACTCCTGAAGAAGGTACACCCTGCTTCAGGAATCCATGATGCCTTATTTTCTAAGGAATTGTTCTCTCAGTTCGTTGCCGGACTGAGAGACCCAGACATACAACAAACGGTGTATGACACGTGGAGAGCAGATACGTCACTAGATGACCTTTTTAAGGCCATCGACATACATGCTCTCAAAAAGTCACTGTTAGGGGACCGGATGCCTACCCGGGCCTCGGCCATTATAGAATGTTCTCCGGAACAGTCTGATGGTTCGGGCAGTGATGAGGAGGGGGCGATAGCTTCAGCGGCTCAGTTCAAGAGGAATGGAAATTCCTCTAAACCGCCGTGGAAGAGTAAGAAGCCGGAAGGGGGTGGAAACCCCCCTCCAAAAAGGGAGTCATCAGAGCCGAAGGCTCCGGTGATGGACGCAGCGTTTTTCACAGCGCTGTTTGAGAAGATGACGACTTCCATTCAGGGGGCTACACAGCCTAACAGAAGGAAGATCAATCGGAGAACCGCTAAGTGCTATAGGTGCTTAGAGATCGGTCACTTTGCCGCGGAGTGTACGGCTCCGAGTCCGAAAGTTCCCGGAAAGGAGGGAAACTAGAGGGGGTAGTCCGAGAAGGCGAGCGGACAACCCCTGGAGATGAAGTACGCCAACATACCAGAGAGGTAGAGCCTAGTGAAATTCAGAAGACAGGAAGGGAATCAGGGGTGGCTTCGAGCCTGAGGGGCTCGGATGCCGGCCTGATTAACATTCCAGTCTATCAGTTGCCCGGCAATGAGGCAGGGAGGCCCATTACGGATAGGAACGAGGAAGTTGCGGCTGTCACAGACACCGTGTGGGTAGGGAGTACCCAGCTTTCCCCGGATCATCCATGTTTCGACCATTTGAAGAAACATGGCCTTGATCTGGCTGCTCCGAAGGATTTCAAACGCTTCACTGTAAACCCGTCTCCGCTGGGGGGGAGGCGGTGGTATGTGTCTGTTACTGTGGCCGGTAGGGCGGGCGAATTTTTAGTAGATACGGGAGCCAGCCACTCCTTTATCTCCTCCAAATTCTATGCTCTTATGCCGGACAGTCGTGATAACTTCAAAACGAGGGTAAACGCCTGTTCGGCCGATGGGTCAAGTATGCAGACGTATGGGCGCGCGTTCATACCGGTCCGGATTGGAGGGAAGGAGTATGTGGCTTCTCCCACAATTGCGGATATTGCAGACGACGGTATACTGGGGTTGGATTTTTCGGCGTTGTATGACGCGGTCCTGAATCCTGGTACAGGGGTACTCCGAATAGAGCACCCGTACCGTGCGGTGGAGCAATGTGTGCTCCGACAAGTATCGACAGTGGCAACGGTGGTCCAAACTGTTAAGATTCCTCCCGGACAGACGTGTGACGTGCTGGTCCGAAGCAAGGGGCTTAGGAGAGAGGAAGAAGCAGTTGTGGAACCGGATGTGGCCATGTTGGGAAGCATCGGTCTGACGGGCATGGATACCCTGGTGGGGGATGGTGCTTGGACCGTAGTGCCGGTTTCCAACCCCGGGTTGGAACCACAGTATCTTAAGAAAGATACAGTGTTGGGGAAGGTGTTCACCAGTGAGGCCATAGTGTCCGCTGGACAGGTGAGCATGAAGGGTGACCCTTCTCCGACCCCGTTGAGTGAGGGACTCGAGAAAATGATATCCGAAACGGATCTGACGGATCGGATGGATCTCGATTCTCTAAGGAGGCTGGTAGTGAAGTATCAGGATGCATGGCAAGTGGAGGGGGAGCCGTTAGGCCGAACCGACAAAGTGTTGCATTCTATCAATACTGGAGATGCACAGCCTTTCAAAATGCCTTACCGACGTTTGCCGTTGGGTAAGAAAGCTGTTGTTGAAGAACAAGTGAAAACCATGCTGGAACAGAAGGTGATAGTGCCTAGCACTAGTCCCTGGTCCAGTCCGGTTCAGATGGTTACTAAGAAGGATGGGTCTATCCGATTTTGTATCGATTATAGGCGCCTGAATGGGGTAACCAAGAAGAATGCATATCCTCTCCCCCGAATTGATGAGACTCTGGACTCGTTGGGTGGGAACCAATGGTTCTGCACCCTTGATCTGCAGTCCGGGTATTGGCAGATCGGGATGAAGGAGGAGGATAAAGAGAAAACGGCTTTTACGAGTCACATTGGACTGTATCAGTTTGAACTGATGCCTTTCGGGTTATGCAACGCCCCGGCCACATTTGAAGCTATGATGGAAACTCTGTTGAGTGATCTACTGTGGCGCAAGTGCTTGGTATACTTGGATGATGTCATTGTTTTCGGCAAGACGTTTGAAGAGTGTGCGTTGAACCTCGGAGAGGTGTTGGAACGAATTCGGTCCAATGGCTTGACATTAAAGCCAAAGAAGTGTGAACTTTTTCGGAAGTCCATGGTCTATTTGGGCCGGATCATCTCCACCGAGGGTGTGCAGGCTGATCCGACTAAACTGGAGACTGTGGAGACTTGGGAAGTTCCAAAAGGACCAAAGGATATCAGATCCTTTCTAGGGTTCTGTTCCTATTACAGGGACTTCATCCCCGGATTCTCTAGGGTGTCTCAGCCACTCCAACGGTTGAGCCATTGGATTCCGGGGAGGAAAAAGGAACCCTTCCCATGGGGGATGGAACAGAATGAAGCCTTCAAAGAGATTAAGGCGTTGTTCCGGACCACCCCAGTGCTGAGATACCCTACGGAGAAGGGGCATTTCATCCTTGACACTGATGCGAGCAATGAGAGCATCGGGGCCGCATTGTCCCAAATCCAGGACGGAGTAGAGGTCCCGTTGGCGTTCGCTAGTAACAGTATGAACAAGGCACAGAGAAATTATTGTACTACCAAGCGAGAGTTGCTCGCAGTGGTGGTATACACGAAGAAGTTTCGGCACTTCTTATATGGAGGGAATTTCACACTTCGCACTGATCATTTGGCCCTCAGGTGGCTCCTTAACTTTAAGGATGCGGAGGGAATGATTGGTCGATGGTTGAACCACCTCAGCGAGTTCGGACTGGAGAACTCTCATATCCAGCACCGAGCGGGCACAAAGCATATTAATGCTGACTGCCTGAGTAGACGTCCGGTACGCCGTTGTGTGCGTCCGGAATGTGGGGATTGTGGTGCTCACAATGCTGTGGTAGCGAGTGTGCGTTTGCCTTATGATGGGTTGTTGCAAAACCTGTTGGATTGGTCCACCGACACTATAAGGACGTACCAGATGGCCGATCCTACCATAGCACGACTGAGGGAGCTTGTCCCTACTGGGGTCTGTCCAGTGAGACCCGAAATATCGCTGGAAAACCGTGAAATGCGACGTTTCTTGGCACAGTTCCATGAACTGGAGGTCCTAGACTCGTTGTTGTGCAGGTGGAAGACTTGTCCAGGAAAGCGGAGGGTATTACAAATGGTAATCCCTGCTGCTATGAGGAAAGACATCCTGTACTACTGCCACGGCCATTCCACTAGTGGGCATTTCGGCAAGAAACGCTCTTTGGAACGGCTGAGTCGGAGGTATTACTGGCCCGGAATGTCTGGCGACCTTTTGAGGTGGATCGAGACATGTCCGGCATGTTGTTTAGGCAAACCTGGTCCTGGATTAGGAAAATTGCCACTGCAGCAGGAACTATTCGGGGTGAGATTTGCTCGAATAGCCGTGGATATTATCAGTGGAGTGAAACCCACTCCTAAGGGTAATACGTGTATGATGGTGGTCTCGGACTACTATACGAAATACACCCGAGTGTACCCACTAGAGGATCATACTGCTGCTACTTGTGCGGAAGCACTAGTAAAGGGGTGGATCCTCCATCTGGGGGCTCCCTTGATGTTACATAGCGATCAAGGGAGAGAATTTGAGTCCAAGCTTTGGGCAGCTATGTGTCATCAGTTGGCTATATGCAAAACTCGGACCAATCCGTACCGACCACAGTCCGACGGGCAGGTGGAACGGTTCAATCGGACCTTGATCCAGGTTTTGAAGCCGTTAGTGAACTCCCATATGGATGATTGGGATGATCAGTGCGAATTTGTGGTACATGCGTATAACAATACGGTCCACACTTCGACAAATTGCACACCAAACCTCTTGGTGTTCGGAGAGGACTTGATCATGCCGGCGGATTTAGTATTCGGGGTGGTAGGGATCAGTCCGGAAGCACCATGTACGGTGCTATTTGTAGAATCTCTACGAGAGAGGTTCAAATTTGCCTACGAAACAGTTAGGGCGCATTTGCTCAAAGCTGCGAATTGGCAGAAGGTAGGTTATGACACCGGATTGAAGTTGCGACGTACGCTTCGTAGTAGGGGATAGAGTGATCCGCCTGCACGAACCGCTCTGCAACGTCAAGCTGGCAAATAACTGGGATGGACCACACACCGTGGTTAAATGTATCAGTCAGACGACTGTGTTGATTCAGTCCGAAGCAGGGCGCATCCGGACGAGCCATGTGGCTCGGTTGCGTGCTTGGGCTGGAAGGGAGCTCACCCCGGAAACGGAGGTGGAAAAGGGAACTTCGGAGGCTAAATTTGTACCTTTGGAAGGGGTGTCAGCGGATACCCCTAAGAGAGTGGTACGAAAGAAGCCCCAGAAGACCGTGAAAAAGAAAGTCTCGGCAGGCGAAGGAAGAAGGGCACGGAAAACTAAAATCAAGGCTGGAGTTTTAGTTAAGAACGAGAGTCCTTCGGCCAGGTTACGAGAGGTGAACGGGAAACCCGTTCGGCGAAGCCCAAGGCTGGTGGCCAGAGGGGCGGTAACCTAGCTTGTTTACACAACGAGTGTGGTGTCCTGTGTTGTTTTATATGTTATATGTGTGCTACCAACAGGGGCGCTCAGAGTCAAATAGAAAAGAATGTTGGAGTGCTCCCGAGGGTGGTGGACGGATAATCCGGTGGGGTAATCTTCGATTTCCCATATTAATCCACTAATACTCCTGACGAACTCTTTATTCGAAGTATATTTTGACTTTTGCGAGCCGCCTACGTGGCAGTGTGATCCCCCGAGCCCGAGCTGCGGGCGGGAAAGGTCGTGACCTGATTAAGCGATAATTGGGTCACACCGGGTAACGGGATCGCGTCCAATCACGCGAGACGCTGCGCATGCGCTTTGTTTTAAAAACAAAAGCGAGGGAACCGCCATATTGATTTTGGGGCTCTCCCGGATCAATCGTGCGTGTGTCGGCAGCGGAGAAGTCGGTGTTTTTGGGCAGCTAGAGGGGTAGAAAAGGCATACAAAGAGTAGGAACTGTGAGTACTCTTTGCTGGTCCGTCTAAGACAAAGAGGGAGACGGGGAACTAAGTGTTTCCCCGTCAAACTCCCGTCGCAAGACACTTGAAGAAGTGAGGATGGCCGAGCAGCAGCTCCGCCAGTCCGAACTCTCCGGTCACTCCGAGGTGGTATCCGCCACCGAGGAGCACATGGATGCTCAGAGCCCCAGTGGTGATGAGCTTAGCCAGACTCTGTCGGAACTACGTGTGGATCCGATCGTGTCACCGATTCGGAAGTCTCCGTCACCCGATGGCAGCGAGGACTCCGGAATGTTGCGAGGGATCGCCTACAGTGCAGTAGAGTCGAACCCCTCCGAGTCGACTGGACATCTGTCTCGGATGTGCAGTCTGAGCATTTCGCCCAGCCTCAAGAAGACAGTTACACGGAAACTGTCTATGGGAGGCGACAGCGACTCCGACACTTCACGTCCGAGGACGCGCGGTGGTAAGGGTGCTACCCGAGATCGGTCCCGGTCGGCCGATGGTAAGGTTAGTACCAAGGCTCTTAAACACGTAGGTGTTGGAAAGAAGCCTCCGGGAAAGGACGAGCCTAAAAAGCCCGATCCGAAGAAGCCTAGTACTCAGGGTACTAAGAAAGCGGATCTGAAGGTTGCCACTGCCACGGTAACCAAGGATCCGAAGACGGTCACTCCCAAGGCTCCGACTCCAAAGGTGCCAAAGGATCAAAAGAAAACTGATCCGAAGCCAGCGGCTAAGGACCAGAAGAAGAAGGGACAGACGTCCGGCGGCACTCAGGCTGTCAAGACTCCGGGCCCTACCAAGTCAAACATCCCGATCCCTAGCAAGGAAAAGGATGCCAGTAAAGCAGCTGGAACGTCAGCTGCTCCGACGTCAGCCGTGGATGTGTTGTCCTTCTCGCGAGAGTTGGACAACAGCTCTGCAGTGGCCGCTACGGCCGCAGCCATGGCTGGTACGTCCGGGCACGGGGGAGCTCGTCCGAAAACGACAACTCACCCAACTGAAACTAGGACCGAGGAGACTATGGATACATCATCCGCAGCTCATACGGTCAAAGTTGTGCAGGAGGTGCTGTCCGGCATCACCTTCCAGCTACCGGCTCCAGTGGAGCCAAGAAGAGAAGTACCCGTTCGGGTGGAGAGGCCTCCTCCAGGAGCAACCCCCGTCCGAGTGGAGACTCCTCACCAGCCTGCCGAGCCCCGTCTGGAGCCATCCAATATGGATACTTCGGATGAGGCCGGTAAACTGGACCAAGCTGCAGGCGGTGGTTCAGGTGGATCGGGGGTACCGATAATTCCCCCAGTCCAACATGAAGTATGGGATAAGGAGGACGCCGACGTCCCATCCCTGCTACGAGGAGCCATCATCGCACAGATGAGCAAGGAGGAGATCAGGTCGTTTGACTTGGTCCAGATGAGAACCTTCCGGGGCCTGGACATTCTGTCCGACCGGTTTCCGACCTGGTTCCCGGCCTACGTGACGGCTGCAATGCAAGGCCTCAGTGAATCGGCGGCTACAGCTCGCTTGGTTGCTGAGACAGAAGGACGCCCCGAACTTATCGCGGCCCTTGAATACGAAATGCTACTCGCAGACGAATTCAAGGTCGTGCATAATAGAAGGGAGAAGAGGCGACAGCTGACGCCCGCCATGAGGCTGGCCCGGAACATGGAGAAAAAGACTAACGAGTCTATTCTTAATGATACTCTGGAGGAAGAGATTGTCCAACAGAGCACAGCTGCGACTAGGTCTGCTGACACTAGTCGGATGGAGAAGGCCAGTCGTAGGCATCAATACCTACGGGAGACTATCCGGTTGACATCTCTGAATGCGGGTCAGTCCCCTGAAGAGGTAGATGAAGTTCTGAAGGGATTGGACAAGAACACAATCCCGGACAACGAACTGCAGGAATTGGTCCGGACTGCACTCCGAGCCAATGCCGCTGGTGGGTTTCAGTTCTTTAAACCCATGTGTGTAAATGACTGTGTTAAAGATAAGCGGTCATCCAAGGTTCCGGAGGAAGTGGGTCCTGACGGTCTCTCGGACGACGAAGAATGGATCAAACCTGATCCTCTAGACAAGTCGGTACAGCTGTACCACTACGAATTGCTGGAGAAGGTCCGAACTGGTAGCACCAAATACCATTCGCTCCTTCAAAAGACGAAGTTGGCATGGGCAATGTCTAGATGGCATTCATTTAGTAAGTGCCCATTCAAAGCTTGTCGAGACATCGATGAGACCCTGGAGAAACCCCGAACTTGGCCTACCAAGGTTCGGTATGCAAGGCATGTTACCCGCCATCATGTACGTCATTTCATGCGATATGACTGCCTGAGTGTGGGTTCGAAGCAGAGCAAGGGTTGTCCGAATGGTGGTCTGTTCTACACCAGAGCAGACATCATTCGACACCTTGCCAAGTTCCATAGCTTGGCTCTGGAGACTGCAGCGGAACGCATTCAGACCGCTCACGCAGAAGTCTACTCCCATTTTGGGACCCTAGTAGATAAGAATGACAACCTCGAGGTGGATTTTGGCTCCAACGAGAAAGGGAAGGTGCGGGTCTTCTACAAGGTGAACCCGGATCGCACGTATCTCCATATTCCGGAGGGCGAACTCTACGATGAGTTCGAAGAGTACCAGCAGCGTACCAGTACGCGGAAGCGGCGAGCTCCGAAACGATCCGATGGGTCCTCGGAGCCCACCGACCCGAAGAAACAGAAAACGGATGAAAGGCAATCCGTTATGGAGAAGGCAGATCCGGGGTACAAAGGACCGGCATTTACCTCTCGCACGACCGACTGGAAGTCGGGTCCCCAGGGCAGGCCACCTCGGCCTAGTCTGGAGGATCCGAACTCCAGTACGGGGGGATCGTTCGTTGACGAATTCCCCAATCTGGATTTGGTTCCGGGAGGGGAGTCACAGACTCTCACCCAGACCGGGAAGGACAAGGCTTCGGTGAAGCAAAAGCCGAAGCCAAAACAGACTCCGGATCCCCCACAGGAGACTCCGGAGGAGGGGCACTTAGTCTTGCGACTAAGGGGCCCTCCCACGTTTCCTCCCGCCGACTTCAAGTCCTACGAAGCCGGACAGGAGGCCTTCGACCGGTGGCAGGATAACTTCCACCGATTGCTTACTGGCTTAAGTCAGGAGGTGGCGATGTTGTCCCTGGACACGGTGCATCATCTCCACCGGAGTGAAGTCGCTACTCAGAAAGCAGCGGCCATGGAGTCGGTTCAGGAGGAGCGTGAAAATGCTCGGACTGAGCGAGTTGCTGCTAAATCCGAAAGGAAAAAGCAGAAGCTGGCAGTCAAGAACGCCGAGGAAAAACTGGACCACGAACGTCGGAGGTTCAGAGACTGTTTCGCGCACGAGATGCACGAATGGGATGGGACTCGGGCTCAAATCGAGCTCTGGCTCCAGGAGCTGACTCTGGCGGAAGCTGAGTCAGACTCTGAGGATGAGGAGGCTGCGGCCAAGTCGAGCCCTAAAGACGACTCGGAATCCGGATAGGATTATCCTATCTTAGGATCCGATCAAGGAGAAGGGGGGGTATTTTAAGGATACCACCCCTACAGGCTAAAAACACCCTGCTATAGGGTGTACAAGTATCCGGACGAAAAGAAGCGGCAGGCTGGCTACGCAAGGAGGCAGTCTGCCAGGCAGAACGGACGGAGGAGGACGAGGAGATCCGGAGAGAGATCAAAGCTCGGGACAGGAGTACGCTACCACCATGGATCCGATACGAGATGTTTTTTTATATAAACTATATATATCAGGACCGAGTGCTCCTAGTTATAAGTCCGAAGATCGCCTGGAGGCAGGACTTGGAATTTTTTTTATACTACTATAAGCTCCCGAGCATGAGCTATGAACTTTCTCGTTCCGGTGAGTAAGAGCTGAATGAAGTAGGTTCTGAAAGCCGGGCGGAATGCAACATCATCAACAGAGGATCCGGATCTTCGCTATAAAATCACGTATGATGTCTTTTTGTAATAATACTTTAATATGTTTCTAAAACCTTAAAAGAAGTGATACTGTTCATCACTTATAAGTATTATTTATTACGAGTATAATTAGCTCGGGGTCCTGAAGGGACGAAATTTTTTTACTGTGATATTGTACTTTTTCAAGTGTTGTGTAAACTATATGTATAGATTAACTCCATCTATCCTAGGGAATGGGGCGTAATTTTAATTACGGTCTATATATGTAGATATGTGTGTAATTAATACCTTTTTGTGTTCAACAGTAACGTCATATTGTTTGTAAGGTATAACTTTAATAAACCCCTAAGGTGGTATTTATAAGATAATGCCAGTCCGAAGTGTTTTCGGACTATAACCTTAATAATTTACCTCCCGGTTATTATCTGGTAGGGGGTAGTGTAGGGGCTAGGGTTATACGGGGTTGTTATATGACGAGTGCTGTTGGATGCTGTGTTGCGAGCTCAGTCCGAACCCTTCAGTCCGACGGTAGGTGGCGACACCTACCCCGGGCTTGGGGTATGGACAGAGGTCGCTATAGGCTTCCGGTCTGCGTGTGCGCACGCAGGCTGGCTGCCTATATATACCCGGCATCTGACGGTACTCGTCGGTTACTCTGAGCCACGCTGGCAGAGGAGACCCTGTGATCATATCGGCTGCTTAGCCTACTGACCCGTTCCGAACTCTATAGGGAGTTCGCACACTTAGTGACTGCTTGTCTAGGTTCTCTGAATAAACCTGATATTGCAACCTGTAACACTTGATCCGAACTGTGTCGACTTTGTTCTTTAATTGATACTCTACCAATATCATAAAGATACAAAGTATCGTTTATTACACCAGTAATACATTCTGCAATAGAGCTCATACAACAAGCAATAGGTGGAATCCTCCAGAGCTTTGAGGGAGTCTCCCCCTGATATTTCTTTTACAAGGAAATAGATTCATGTCTGCTTGGTTGATGGGAATTCATTGACAGATGAAACAAAATTCGTTAATTTTCTACTTCATTTAGTTTAAGTGGAATGAATATTTAATTCTAGATACATCACCAGTACAACAATGGAGAATGTTGCTACCATTGTGCTCCTGATGAAACTAAGAGTAGCATATCAATGCCACTTGATTGATATGGTGCAATATAAAGCATGAGCATCTGGAGACATTTTGCATGGGCCTTAAGCCTTTGTTTCATACATGAGATGAGTCACTATGATTAAGTGCATGGAAGTCTGTATCTCATGAGTGAGCCGGGATCTTGGGCATTTCACTACTATGGAAGCCCTTGTGACTGTTTTATACAGACCTATACATAAAACGGTCAGGTGGTCGTCCCCCACAGGGGAGCATGTGAGGGATATAAACTGTTTACTGTTCTGTAGGGCAGTTATTAGTAAACTATTCACATTCTACACTCATGTATGAGCATACAGGGTAGTACTATATCAATAATATAGACTCCACCTTGCAAGTATTGACTTCCTACTATTAGTTGAGCCACTGGGTGTTTAACCTACACCTTGTGAGGTCACTCTTGGCAATTTTCCCCTGGAATACAAAGCACATCCACATATGTCTGAGCTGAATGTTGGACCTGATATGAGGAGGTGGTAAGCTACAGTTCCTACTCTGTCATAATTTAAGAGAATCGATGAAGACACCTTCTTATATCAAATCCAAGTTTTCACAAAGCAGATGTTTAATGCTGAGATCTAAAAGGAATTAAGCTTTAAATAAAAAAATGTGTGGTTAGAAAAGTAGGGGAGAGAGGGGCACGTTGAACCACTTCTGCACATTTATTTTTTTCCTGACCATATCAAGGTCATGTGAACTTTGATGTTGCATTTAGCAGCTACCTCACATCGTTGTGCTATATGATGACCTATGGCAGAGCAAGTATCCATGGTCATTTTTTGCATTTCTTTTGATTTTTTGAAAATTAAATCTTTGGGTGGTTCAATGTGCCCCATGCCCTGGGCAGGTTTACCCACCCACTGAGGCACATTGAACCACTCAAATTAAATAGTTCAAACTATAAGTAATATGGATAAATTATTAAAAGTTTAGGTGGAATTATTTGCTGTTGATACTTTTGCATAGGAATGATTGTAAAAAACACTTATCTAATGTACACAAGCCAGTCAATTATAGTTTCAAGAGTAGTGACTGGGTTGGTGCGTTACAGGTTTCCCTTTAGGTCAATAGAAACCATCTTAAGAGGATTGCTGTTGTTTGCAAGGTCTATATAGATCTTTGATTATATTCTTGTATCATGTAACAGGCTGTCCTGCTTTTGAAAAATGATACCTCTAGGAATAAAGACACTATGAATATGTTACAAAAGAATCTATTACCACAATCAGCAAATTATATATTTTATCATAACCGTAGTGTCAAATCGTAACTTCTTTGAGTGTGTTTCTCTGTGAGCCCTAATTCTGATAAACTATGGGTTTATAAATATGAGGGCCCGATTGTTAGGCTATGCTATGGTAGACCCAGAGGTTGAACTGAGTAATATCTTTTCACCTCTCACCTACAAGCTGACAAGGTTAGGCTGCCCTCTGGTGAGGAGCAGTGATACCTTGTCCCTCTATGCACTGCAATGATCAGGTGCATTGTGTTAAATAATGGAACTAGTTCTTCAAGGCAGAAGTTGGGGCACCTTGAGCATGGTTCAAGGTGCCCCAGTTTTTGTGGTTCAATGTACCCCATGCCAAAGATTGTAGATCAGGTTGATGTAATTCAGATTACATAACACACACAGGAGTAAAATCATGTTCTATTCAAGCATTGAGATGTATACTTTGACCTGTATAAAGATCTCAGGCCAGCTACCTTTTTCTATGACATGAGAACAAAAGTTCGACAATTGCAAATATCTACTTTCAAGGCCATAAATACTTTTATGTTTTCCCCCTGGCATTCCAAACCAAACATGATGCTGCTGCTCTGAACTGTCTATAAAAAGGGGTGATGTGGTAAGAAAACTGCTGGAAAATTCCCAAAGGAATAGCAACAAGAGCGAGTGGTTCAATGTGCCCGGGTGGCCAACGTGCCCCTCTCTCCCCTATGCAAGCACATTGAAGTGATAAATATCATCTTAAAATGAGAAAGAGGGGTAAACTGTATAGAATATGATGAGTGATGCTGAGATGGGGTGAGTGGGAGAGTAGACGCCCCATCATGTAAAAGCCTGTATGATAGAGAGGGGTTAACTTGGAGTGGTTCCAAGTGTGAAGCTGCTGGTTGCTAGTACTGGTGGCTATGGCTAATGTAGGAGTTAGTATGAGCAACCACATTGCAGAACTTAAGGTTATGGCGACTAATGGTATAAAGGGGTTACAGGGGTGCAATCATACCCCTCCAGGCCTGACACTAACCACGCTTTATACTCTTTCATGATGAGGATTAACCCTTTATCTCCTATCCATCTAGATTAGGAGGCAGCAGGTCACCCCTGCCTTAGTGTCTCTCACTCCCCGGGGAAGGGACAATGAAATTATGTGTGAATAACAATGGAATCCTTAATGATTATTTGAGATATTCTTGTGGGTGCATACGTTTATACAGGATGGTCTGCATACCAGTAATTGTTGTAAATATAATGCTTGCCATTGCTTCCATATGTGGTCATTGAGTGGCCCAAATGGAAGGATATTACTATTAGGGTGAGTGGCTTAATGGTACTCTCACGTGATACTACCTGCTCACAACCTGTGGGTCAAGGTCAGCAAGTGGACAGTCAGGAGCGCAACCAACAGCAAATGGCCGATATAAGCCCTTTCTTTTTTATCAGGGTTCCCATGTGTCATGGACTTTCAGGGAATGTCATGGAACAAAAGGTTGTCATGGGAAGTCAGGGAAAGCAATGCAAAATTGGACAAAATGGGACGTATGAAGCATATGGTGTCCCCACAGCCCAGAAGTGGGCGTGTGGGGGGTCACTGACGCCCCCTGGAGAAATAATAGCGAAGTTATTTGTATACTACTTCTACACCTGGTGTATACACAATGTATTAATTCTAGGAATCCCCCCTCACCTGTATGACATCACTTCCTGTAAACTGGTTAACTCCGGTCAACCCCCCCACTCATTTCCTCCTCTCTCACACAAAGTTCAAATATCATTCCAACCGTTTCTGTCAGAGAGAGAACATCTACTTTAATTCCTGCCCACCAACCTTTACAATTGTAACTTCAAGAAATTATTATCCATCCATTATGTAATACAAGTCATAATCACGTATTCCACATGTAATTTTATTCAAATACCGTACACATAAATTGTCAAATGTCTACCGGTATATACAATATTACATTTAAAGGTTATAAACAAAGTTAAGTTTAAAAATTAATAAACTTAATATATCCAAATCAACTGTTGTCTATTCATTTCGCGGGGTACGGTATTGAATAAAATAAAGAATTCTATTAGAATGTGCCATTTGCTTTTGAGATATTAGAAACTTACCCATAAAATTGAACGCTACAGCCAGCACTATATTAGGACTTTACAGTAAATATTGTCAGGGAAAATGGTATTTGGCAAGTCAAGGTGTTTCATGGAATTCTAATCAGAAAGTGTTGTTAAAACCCTGAGCACAGAAGATGGCAGAAACACATTTGATAGGAAGGAACAACTTTGATAAACAAAAGAAAACCTAGAGCCTGAGATTTTCATTTCATAGAAATAACACTCAATCATCCATTTTGGCTGCTATATGATGTGATAGCCCTCGTTTATTCTTCACAAAGGTATTCTTTTATTGTGGAAGTATGGAAGGCATGCTCCTTTATCGTTGCAAATTTGCAGGGCCACAGGTGTTATACTTTTCAGCCAGGCTACTTAGGCCATGATAAAATGCCATTTTATAAGCTATGAGTCTTTTTGGGTGGTAGCCTCCCCATACTAATTTATGTTGGTGTTCAGATCATAAACTAAAACTCTCTCAAAACCTCAGAAAGCTATTCCATGGGTTATTCTGTGGGCCAGAGCCATTAGAGGGTAACACTGAAAATGATTATGGATATCAGGCACTGATAGACTTAGTGCATAAATCTCATTGGATTGGACGCTTACATTGAATCAAACCAACATCAATATGTTGATTAAATGCTAATTTACACTGAGAAAAGTAAAGGAGTCACCATTGCTTTCTTTGTGAGAGTCACAGTTTGTCTTCCCCCCCCCATAACTCTGATCCAAAGGATTCATGAGATATTGCTCTCCTTAGCTTGAGAAAGGGGGTGAAATTGACCCTTGCAAAACTGTATTGTATGCAGCAAATTTCTTTTCCACTGGTACCAATCCAGTGTTGCTTATCAGTAAGTGCAAAAGTACCATCAAGGACTGCCTCCCGATCTCATGCTAAATGTCCAAAGCAGCTAATTATACTAGTCAAGCAGTGCTAATATCAAATAGATATTATTTTTCACACTTCCTTTAGTTGTATCAACATTTACAAACTGAATTCTTACTTTAGGATGGTACTTGATGTAGTCTACTTAATTTAAGTAAGATGAAACATTGCTCCACAGATTCATCTGCCCCAAATATCTAACCATCCTCCCAATATAATTAACAATTAATAATTTAACTTGTCAGGTTTCTGTTGATCTTAAGTTTGACCAAAGATGTTTATCTTAATCATAGCATGATAACTAAGTGCTTATTGATCCTGGCTTGTTCTCTCTCACACTATGGTGGTAGAGTGGGGCACCTTGTGTATGGTACAAGCCGCAGGCGGGCTAGAGTATGTATAAGGGCTTTGTGCTATTGTAACTGTGCAGTGAGTATATACACTCTGCATATACACAGGACGGCTCAGAGATTGAGGTCTGTGAGCAACAATGATGCTCATGATGACAGAGGTCTATGCCACACTATTGTTCCTGTTTACTTTACATATATGTGTAGTATGGCACATAGAATACCCCCTTAATGTCATAGGTTGACTCACTAACATTGCCATTTAAAGCACCTTGGTAATTAACAAGAGTATAATAACAACAGGCATACAACGCTGTCTATAGGCCAAGAACTTAAAAACCATGTCTAAGTAACTCGGGAGGACTCCAGTTGGAATTAAAGTGATGGAAGGGACTACAAGATGTGACAAGATGGAGAAGTAGAGTTATTGATATTGTAAAATATTGATCCACTAGGGATGTGGCCAAAAGACATGAAACACATATTTTGCAAATGAAGATTCTTCAGGATTCTGTGATGTTTATAATGATGTCCACAGCAGTCAAATCCTGAAAGGCCAATCGCATAAGCCCTAGGGGAACCCTAACGTTTTCATGGATAATGGAATTCTTATCAGAAAAAAGACCATTTGCCTGGCAGGGAGTTACTGGAGCCTATAGCAAGATCTGAATGAGAATTTCTTGATGTCATAGTGGTAGAATAGTTGTGGTGATATTGTCTTTGTTTCCCATGTTCCAAGACTTGCCATTATATCCAAAACTAGTGATATTCTTAGAAGCATCTTAGAAGCCGTTGGTAAAACATTTCACAATACAGAGGTAAATGTTAGTTGTAGATAATGTTGAATAATTGGTAAATCTGTTTACAATATACAACATCCCAATATGAGCTACCCTGTGCTTAATTAAAGCACCAGTATTGGTATAGAGTTTCAAAGGACCTTAAGTCAACATTGAAAAACAGATTTTGTCCTATGGCAATATAGATGAAAGGAAGCACATTATATTTTCCTTTTTAGTTCCTTGTTTATTTTCTTCGGTTTTCTATGGAAATGGTATCACAGAGTGGAGGAAATACGCATTTAAATTCAAACTATTGACAAAATAGATATGACGAATAAAAATCATTGCAAAACTACCGTACAAAACACATTAGGAATCGATTGATTTTCCATAATCTTTGTTGACAGATGCCAACCTTTTCTTAAATAGGACAACATGGATGTTTTTGACCCTGTCCAGGGTATTGGTAGTTGTAAAATAAAAAGTTATTTTGTTAATGAAGGCATATTAAGCCAATCAGCCCATTCCCGGGGATATGATATGACTAGTATAGTTAACTTCTTTGGACACCATGATAAGTCACACATAAAAAGGATGTGAGCATCACTGTCGCCCAAACCATATATACCTTTGAAAGTCAGCCAGTGCCTGACTGTCAGAAGTAGGTGGTTTTGACGATCGTGATTTCCCTGAGTGCATATAGTGGATCTTCTCAACCGGAGTATATACAGCTCATTCAGAATATGGGCTTTGAGAAATACTATATATGGTATGGGTCACTAGATCACTGACCAATCGATATCAATATATTTCTCTATAACTGTCCTACTTATAAGTTATCTGTCTCATGAAGGTGTCCGTTTGTCTTGTATACTTGACCATTCTTGGTATTTGAAATAGCTTGAACAAAAAGAAAATCAGTACATCCAAGTAATGCAGACATTGCAGGGAATCTGTGAGTAGGTCCCACAAGGCCTTTATCAGCTCCAACCGAGCTGCACACACACACTAAACCTCACCAAAAGCGCTTGCCTTATCCCCCACTGCTCGTATCTCTCCTCTACCTCCTTACCTCCACCTTACTCAAATCGCCATACCAATAGCCTTTAACCAGTTAACTCCACCGGAGGCCATAAACTATACCAGCCTTCCATGCACAAGCCCATGGGGGGAAATAACAACATGATAATGGCTCACATAGTGATCCTTGCATAGAGACTTATCTTTCAGAAGTTACAAGATGTGTATATGGTGTTCATTCATTCAATGTAAACTGTATTTGTTCACATACTTCTTTCTTTATTGTCATGCTGATATTGTTTGTTTAGAATATATGAGCTGTGTAGGATTAAGTATCTATATTTAACAAATCATGAATATGTGTTGCCTGCTCATCAAATTCTGCTATTGTTACTCCCGGAAAATTTAAATCATATATATACATGTCACATCCATTTATAAAGTGTCCTAATTTAGGGAATCCAAAGCATTGCAGTACAGGTCTGCTCCCGCACCTTTTTGAATTTGAGACGTATCCTTAGTATTGCCATTATAGGCACCACACATACCTACAGGTGAGGTCTCACCCTCCACAGAGATGAGCCTTTTCTATGTCTGCAACTCACTGCCACAAGAGTTATCTTACTGTTATCTTTTGTTCTAGAGTAGTAGACATGTTGTGAGTGTTGTTCAGATTTCTAGAAGGGGGTTCATTAAATAGTAATGATGGAATGGAATAGATTCATTTGAAAAGCTAGACATTGGATGTTTAAGAGACTGGGTTACAGAGGCAACGTTAATTCGTTAGAGAGCAATGAAAGCTACTGACTTCATGATTCTTTTTGATTTAATAGTGCACTACTAGATGATTTTGTCACGAATAGCAGCTTTCGAAACAAGGTTATAACTCTTATGAGCCCCTAGAAATAGTAAATGCTATATGAAGGGGTGGCATTTCCCCCAGGGGTTAGGGTTGCTAAATCCCATAGGACTATATCAGTAATAGTCGACATCCCCCCTCCTGGTGTAGTAAATATTCTAAATTCGCCCAGGAATGGTAACAGACTATATTCTATACATTCACCCCTCATGGGATAAATTTGCATGTAAGGAGACGGTACAGTGATATGTAAATTTTACCACAATATCTGATATTTAGCTATTATCTTTTCAGATTCTCTTGGCACTGAATCTACAAAGTATTGAGGGGAAACTGAGTCAGGTCATACCAAGACATTATTGTTCTGGCACATGAGAAGCCAAAAACACTGGTCATTTGAGTGTGCTAGGGTAGTTATATGAGGGGCTAGGTAATTCACTGAGAGTGACTCTCACACTGAGCTGCTCCTATGTAAGCCGTTACAATGTACAGAGTGGAGGTGACCTCCTCAGTTCCCAGGTAACAGTCCTCGAGATGCTCTCCAAGTAGTTAATAAACTCAGGTCATTAAACAGAGCATCAGGGATGAGAGCTGTCTGTGCTTAGGGTGAAACCTCTACGAGGGTGAAACGTCTACAAGGGGGATTTATGATTTAAGCGTGGATGTAAACCTGCTTGGTTGATAATGTTACCTTTAGATGAATCAGAATTATTTACATCATATTCTCTACTTCAATGCATTAGAGAGAAGAAAGTTATACTGACATTTTGTTACTATAGTATAGCCAGAAAGTTTCTAAATGTCATCGGTATGAGCCATTGGTAGACAGAGTAGGGTGATTTGAGATGGTTTCGAGATGGAACTCACATAACCCACATATCTAGCACTATGGAGGCAGAATACATGCTGTATATCACGCTCAGGGAGATAATTGTTTGCCTATGATTCAGAGTCATGTATTTTCCCACCCTGGCAGCCTTTATGCCCATCCTATTGTATACATCACTATAGATGTCTACAAAGGGCAGGTGGTCGTGCCATTCAGAGTACCATATGAGGGATAGACCAAACAGCTTGCTGTTCTCTCAGGGTATGGCTTTGTGGGTCTGTATAACAGGGCTACATTAGAATTCTAACCACAGCCATCGTATTCTACGCTGGGTTGAAGAGCTGAAGAGATAGTGAATTGTTTTAAGTGTGCAATAAACCACTAAAAGCTCTCTAGGCAACTGAACAGTATAGTCTAAGTGTATGGAAAGTACTTTTCCCATTTTGATAAATATGCAAAGTGATTACCACCATCAGACAAGCTCAAGATAAAGCACACTTTCAAGGTGCCCTTTTGGTACTTGCAAACATAAACATATCTAAACTAAGTATGATCATAGAAATATAAAATTTTGACACCGGTGCAGATAAAAAAAGAATTATTTTCACATCTTAATCTCTACATACTACCTATATAATTATATCATTACTGGAAAATTGCATTGTATAGAAGGATGGCTGTACCACTATATCAGTGTCTGATCTAAGACCTGAAGTGTTCTCTCACAACATGTGGTGGCAGAGTGGGGTGCCTCCTGTATGGCACAGACTGTGGCCGTGACGGCAGAGTTTGTATAACAGTGTTGTGTTATAGTTACTCTGTAGGCCAAGCATGTACACACAGCACATACACAGGACTTAGATAACACCCAACTCACAGATGACAGTAGATAAGTAATGATTTTCTCCAACACTAACTACTGACACTGTGATTCCATACTAAAGAACACAGGCTTGTTAAGAAACAGAATGAGGAATGCTCCCTCTTGTATGTATATATATATTTTCATACCTGCATGCAATTATATGGATCATGTAATCAACCTAAAATGTAAAAATCACCTAAACTTAGCTGATGTAGTAGCTTTAACAGATTTATGATTTGTGAATTTGGATTCATTGAATGAATTAGTATGTAAGGCGAAGTAGCATGAGTAGTATAGTATGTATCGGAACGGGACTATAGTTAAGTACTGTTTATTACTCAATCGACCTGCAGCCAATCAGAGGCCTCCATTTGGTCACGTGACCCCCTCATTTGCATAATTACGTAATAGGCCACGCCCCTCATTTGCATAATTACGTAATAGGCCACGCCCCCTTGATCACCAGCCAATCAGAGGCCGCCATTTGGTCACGTGACCCCCTCATCTGCATAATAGGCCACGCCCCCTTGATCACGTGACCCCCTCATTTGCATAGTAGACTACACCCCTTTGATCACCAGCCAATCAGTGGCTTCCATTTGGTCAGGTGACTCCCTTTGCATAATAATGGATCACGTGACCCCCTCATTTGCATAATAGGACCACACCCCCTTGGTCACGTGACCGGAAGCGCTCTTTATTTGGAAAATAGGCCACACCCCCTTGGTCACGTGACCTGACCCCCTCCCTCATTTGCATAATATAGACAATAGACAGACCACGCTTCCCTTTTGGTCACATGACTTGGACTAGCTAATGGGAGGCTTCTATAAGGGGGGAGGGGAGGGGAGGGGGGGGAGGGGGGCACTTTAAGATGCATGGGAAGGGGAGGGGGGGGGAGGGGGGCACTATTTATGGGGTGGGCGGGCACTTGGGGGGGAGGGGGGGCTTTTGGGGTCTGCTCGGGAGAAAAAAAAATAATTATCTGATCTCTAGGGAATCGCTTCCTCTCTACCCCCCTTTAGGGGGGTAGGGAGGAGGCGAGTCGGAGGTGACTGTAGAGGAGTTTTTCGGTGACTTGATGACTTTCAAACGACTGTGCTGATAGTTGATGAATTTGACTTTTTGACTTGAATATTTCATGCGACTTTGTGACTTGTAAGCGAAAGCGAAAGCGACTTTGCGGCCCGTAGCCCCTTAAATAAAGAGGTGACTTTGTAACCTCAGGGGGGAGATCCTTCTACACCCCCACGGAGTAGAAAGGATCTCGGTTGATTGACTGTACTTTGACTTGTTGTTGTAAACAAAAAAAAAAAAAAAAAAAAAAAAAAAAAAAAAATCAATGAATAGAACGACCCCCTCATTGCTAACAAAGGAACGCCTTTTGAATTACACAAATGACCCTCTTTTTGTAGGGGTTAGCGGTAACTCGACTTGAATTAGAGTATTAGGGAGAGCAAAAACGCGACTACACACCGTCTTAGACTGTCGTCTTACGGACCGGATAACAATAACCCTAGTTACCTCGGTTACTGTTGCTCAAGAGACGGCGATGGATCTGGTCACGTGGATACTGAAAGAAGGTCTACCTATAACCACCACGCTAGTTTGAACGCGGCGGGTATGAGTCATCATGGGGGCCCTTGACGGGTGGGTCCTCCCCATGCAGCCGTATGTCGAATTTAAGAAATGCCCATGTCACACGTCACTAAGGGAGAAAACGTTTTTTGAAAATATTTAGAACCCGAATTTGAGCATTCTGGTACATTTTTAAGGACCCAGACACTGCAAAGCCGAGTACCATCCAAGAAAAAAAAAAAAAATTTGGCGAAATGTTTAGGCTTGAAATGGCACTTTTCTGATGCACTCTTTGAACATTTTTTTTTTTCCTCATGTCACTATGGTCCATGGCACATGTGGGACTCAAGAAATGCCACATGTCCCATGTCACTTAGATGTCCGTGCCCGTGTCGTCGTATCGAATTTTAAGAAAATGCCCATGTCACCATATCGAATTTAGGGGTCTAGTGACATCAGCATGTCCGGCTATCCTCCACAAATTTAGCTCTAAAATGTTTACTTTTTTTTGGGGCTGATTTTTCATCATTTTTAAAAAACAATAGGTTGTTTGAAATGTTTGCTGTTGTAAATAGAAACAAAAACAAAACAAAGCGCATGGTAAGATTATGTCACATTGCAAGTGGCGGGTCCGCTCGAGGCTTATTCAGCCTCTTCGTGGATCCGCGACTGCCAATGTGATCATATACTAATCACCGGCGTTTACGGTATTATATACTAAGGTATGAGACGGGTCTTACAGAAAAGGTGTCTAAAGAGCCCTGTGACCTGATTGAAATGACGTCAGCGTCGTCTGCTCGTCAGTGCCCGGCTGTAGCCCGTAGGACATGTTATTCTGCTTTTCTGGATGTTTTGAAATATTTTGATTTAACTGTTAATACCTGATAACAAGCCTCTGAAGCAGATTTTTGATCGAGCACCTGTTCTCTACTCTTCCATCGATTAGCTGCTTCAGCAAAAAAAAAATCGCGCGCGCGGTCTAGTCTATATGACGGAGTCGCTAAAGCTCTGTTTAGAGAGTGGAACTTGACCTTGAGTATAGACTCAGTACTAACTGAACGCCCCGCGGGGTCACCCCTCACGTGGGAATATGTACAAGCTCTGGTTCTTCACTTTACGGCTTGACTAAAACTGAGACGCGTCCATGATAAACTCTAGCCTTTTTTTTTCCTTTACTAGGATCGAGAGAGAGATTTTAAATGGGGCGGTTATCTAAATAGCATGGAACTAAAATCAGGCTGCGGCAGATAGTATCTCTGCGCACCTCAAGACTCAACGTAACTTTCACTCTCCAGCAGAAGTTTAGTTGTGACTAATGATGGGCGGCGACCGTCGTGCACCGGCGGACATTGGAGAGTGTTGGAGAGCTGAACCTTACAGACATATAAATCAATCGCTTTGGTGGAAATATCTCGCCATAGATTGGAACCAAATACTTATCTAATGGAATCGTTATCAGTTTTCAGTTTTCTTGCCGTACAAAATTTATTTCCCACTCTTCACGTGGTGATAGCTGAAGGTCGCTCGTCGTAGGTACGTGTGACCGGAACACCCTTTTTGTTTTTGGCGCGGGTTGACATCAGATTTGTACCGTACTGTCGCGATTAAGAGCTCTGAGGGAGGGCTTTTCAATTCGGTGAAGTTCTTACTCAGGAGCTATATACAAGCTAGGCGCTGGCGCTTATTCAAAGTCGCGATTTTAGTGCTTGAGAAAAAACATTTGGAGGCTCTTATACTCCGGCGATTATAAAAGACCGGTACGCTTTTCAACACTAGTTGCTTTATCGCGACCGTACGGTATGACTTCGGTGTCAAAAGATCCCAAACTCCAAATAAGGAAGTGAAACGACGTCGTCTGTCTACCTCGTGCGCGTCATAGCGTCGTCGAAAATAGTGTGACGTCAGCATCTCTCAGGCGGCTAGGAAGTCAGTTCGACAAAATGGCTCACGGAGTGAACTTCGTGGCCGTTTCTCGATCTATGATCGATGCGGCCGTGGAGAAGGAATTCGTAGCCGTGCAACAGAGAGAGGAGGCGGAGAGACAGAACTTCGTGGCCGTTTCTCGATCTATGATCGATGCGGCCGTGGAGAAGCAGTTCGTAGCCTCGCTACAGAGAGAGGAGAGACAGCGGACTGCTGCTGAAGCAGAGGGTGTGGTGGATGAGCTGATCGAGAACGTCGCTGATCAACTCATCCGCCGGTGCGTGGAGCAGGTCAAGCAGCAAGTCTGCATGGAGGAAGGCCTACCGCCCGCCGTGCTGGAGGAGCTGCTGAAGGACTGCCACGCGTTATGACCACGCCCTCCGCTTCAGCAGCAAGGTCCCTGCGACCCTCTCTCTACCAAACGGTCCTTTTAAGGACCAACCACTGATCACAAAAGTTGAAAATCAATCTCAATATAATATACGCATCAGAAAAACCCCTAATACGCTCTACACTGAAACCCTGTTGAGTAGGTAGATCGAGTTGGGCATTTTTTTTTAGGAAGGGCAATCAGGTCATCGTGTGGAGATCATCAGGTGTCCTGTGTGTGTGTGTGTGTGTGTGTGTGTGTGTGTGTGTGTGTGTGTGTGTGTGTGAATTTTATACAAATACAATTATTCATTCCTTTCAGCAAGAAAATTAGCTCAATGTAATCATATGATTTTAACTGCCCTACTTATCAGGGCCTTGACGACATCTGACCGCCCCCCTTTTCAGGATCTAAATGGAAATTCACCGCCACCGCTTTTCAGAGTACTGCAGCGCCATTACCTTATTCTTTTTGTATGTGAAAAAAAAAAAAAAAAAAAAAACAGCACTGATAAGGGGTTTAATTAGACAGATATTGGTTTCTACACTATCAAAAAATAAACCCTCAGCGCTTTAATGCTAAAGGTGGCAATAGTGCTTTAATGCGCTACGCCCTTTGTCGATATGCCAGTGTATGCATGCATGCAGCCCTGGTGAGGAACTCTGAGTGCTGCATTCATGACTTATGACGACAACGGGCACTGCACATTAAAGCGCTATGCGACTATTAAAGGGTTAGATCCAGTCTTGCTCCAGGCATCCAGAATGCTATACCCAGAGTTGGTGGTCTGGTCCAGACTGCTGTACACAGATTGTAGACGGGATGGCGGGTTGCTGCCAGACTATCCCTCTGGTACGATATGCGGCTGGCGCGGCCGAGCCTGTCTTATATGATGCTGAGTCTAACTATGTATTAGATACCCTACGAGTAACTGAGAGTATGTCAAAATAATCACGGCAAACTGACCGGCGTCTTCATAGGATCATAGGGTGGTTATTATTACATAACTCAGTAACCTTTGGTTATGTGTTAGATAGAGTACACTTGGACACTGTTATTCCATATACCCACTGCCCCACAGGGTCAAGACGAGGTGATTTAAATAATAAGACCCAGACGGGTAAAATAGCCAAAGTCAACAATGACCTGTTTTTTTTTGGTTTTTTTTTAGCCAATATGGACAAAGAGACACGGGGTGCTGTACACAGGTTGTGGACGGGCTGGTGGGTCACTGCCAGACTATCTCCCTGGTCCGATATGCAGCCGGCGTGGCCGAGCCTGTCTTATATGATGCTGAGTCTAACTATGTATTAGATACCCTACGAGTAACTGAGAGTATGTCAAAATAATCACGGCAAACTGACTGGCGACTTCATAGGATCATAGGGTGGTTATTATTACATAACTCAGTAACCTTTGGTTATGTGTTAGATAGAGTACACTTGGACACGGTTATTCCATATACCCACTGCCCCACAGGGTCAAGACGAGGTGATTTAAATAATAAGACCCAGACGGGTAAAATAGCCAAAGTCAACAATGACCTGTTTTTTTTTTTTTTTTTTGTTGTTTTTTTTTAGCCAATATGGACAAAGAGACACGGGGTGCTGTACACAGGTTGTGGACGGGCTGGTGGGTCACTGCCAGACTATCTCCCTGGTCCGATATGCAGCCTGCGTGGCCGAGACTGTCTTATATGATGCTGAGTCTAATTATGTATTAGATGTGCTACGAGTAACTGAGAGTGTGTCAAAATAATCACGGCAAACTGACTGGCGACCTCATAGGTCAGTTATTATTACATAACCTTCGGTTATGTGTTAGATAGAGTGCACTTGGACACGTTTATTCCATGTACCCGCTGCCCCACAGGGTCAACACGAGGTGTTTAAATAATAAGACCCAGACGGGTAAAATAGCCAAGTCAACAATGTCCTGTTTTTTTAGCCAATATGGACAAAGAGAAACGGGGTGCTGTACACAGCTTGTGAACGGGGTGGCGGGTCGCTGCCAGACTATCCCCCTGGTCCGATATGCAGCCGCGGCGTGGCCGAGACTGCCTTATATGATGCTGAGTCTAATTATGTATTAGATGTGCTACGAGTAACTGAGAGTGTGTCAAAATAATCACGGCAAACTGACTGGCGACCTCATAGGTCAGGTATTATTACATAACTCAGTAACCTTCGGTTATGTGTCAGATAGAGTACACCTGGACATGGTTATTCCATATACCCACTACCCCACAGGGTCAAGACGAGGTGATTAAGTAATAAGATCCCAGACGGGGGGTAAAATAGCCAAGGCAACAATGTCCTGTTTTTAGCCAATATGGACAAAGAGACACAGGGGGTGCTGGGAGTTGGCGACAAGGGGCAAGACGGGCAAGACTACTTCTCAAAATAGTCAATGACAATGGCCAAGACCTAGTTCTTAAATTCGACAAGACCCATTGGTATCTCTTATATTCGACAAGTGTCACATGTGCCCCGTCTGTGGTCCTAATATAGAATTTCTAAAAAAAAAAAAAAAAGTAAATTTTCTGCACCGTGTGACAACGACCGATCAGCTACCAACCTATTTTTGGTTATTTTTCTATTCAGTTTTTGATCAGCGCACTTTATTATCGTGGGTTTTTTTTTAAATTTTTTAATCATAAATAATATGTAGACTTGGAAAAAAAAAGAGAGCTGACATGTCGCTGTTTTGTCACTAAACCCAAAGACCCACCCACCCCGTAGGAAGGGTAGACGTTTGTGAACGTTCCCTTAGGTCTCTATTCTTTATTTATTGTGTGGCCCCTAAAGAGGGGCCAACCAACTGACACTGTCAGTTGGTTAGTAGATGCTACTCAACATGGGCGTAATTAATTACACCTAGTGTTGAGAAACAACATGCCTGAGCTCAAAAGGCCCCCGTTGGATGGGGGCCCTTGTGGCACAACGAGTTGATTCGTTTTTCAGATTACCGACTCGGCGAGAGTTTCTGCCTATGTATCTTTTATAAAGCCTTAGATATGGTGTGGTATTTTTCATCTCGCTATAGTTTAGTTGGTATTCGAAGAAACTGCCTCATTTCTATCAGAAATACACAATATTGAATTGTTTTTTATATTTTAATATATTCAGAAGCACACTTTGTTGCCTATATAGCTCATTATGCGTTGAAATGTTCGCGAGCATCGTAGGAATGTACAAATCCCCTATTGTGGCGCCATCTGACGAAAGAGCAAGGAACTATACGTGACCTGAACCCCGCCCTCAGCGCGTTCGTTATTCGCATCTTTGACAGCGACTAAGAGACGCTCAAACTGTCTCTTATTTAGTTTGAACTTATCACAAATTTGTCTTTGATAGGTCGTAGATCGACTTCTGACTTTTTAGTTAGAATAAAAAAACAAGTGACGCCGCCACAGACCCGCGCATAAACGCGCTCCGCCGTCTTCAGAGGGCTGAGTCTATAGTACAGTAGATTCTACTGTGTACTTACACTAACAGTGCTACATATACATACCTGAGTCATAAGTGGGTTTTTTTTTGTTGTTTTTTAGGGGAAAAAAAGTGATCTACTCACCCAAACCGCTATTAGTAGGTAACCTGTATGACCCATACCGCAAACATCTGCCTCGTGACTGATAGTGTACCGGTGGTGAAGTGCTGTTGCAAGAACAATTGAGGCTCTTTATATAGCTGAGAGAGCGAATGGACTAATCTTGTTTTCACCTTGAGCCCCACCCTATTCCAGAGAGGGTATCAAAAATCGCATGTACACGTATATGGGCTTATAGCTGGTGAATAGATAAGGCGGGGCACCTGTGTATACTAAGACTCCAGGGGGCGTTTTAACGACAGGTGTGACGCGCCAGCCCGTGGAGGGAGCTTTTGTTTTCACCTAGAGAGCGTATACAAAGCCTACAGGGGGTGATTAACGCCAGGTGTGACGCGCCAGCCAGTGGCCGGATCACCTCATCTTCTAAGCTTTTGTTTTCACCTAGAGAGGGGATCGAGAGTGTATACAAAAAAACTACAGGGGATGTTTAACGCGGCCAGCTGCCTACATGCTATAGCCTAAGCCTGTTTTCAGCTAGAGAGGGATCTACATCACCTAAGCCCTTTTCCACCCTTAAATCGATCTGATAATTACCATAAAGAAGAGTAATGCACGTTACATGTATATGGGCTTATAGCTGAGTAAGAGCTTAAGATGCTAGTCAACTGTGTATGCAAAAAAACTACAGGGGGTGTCTAAAGTCGATTGTCATGCGCCAGCGGGCGGACAGAAGTCTGCCACTCTAGCTGTGACTACAAGCGCGTGCGTGTGGTAGACAGCTTAAATCAAACACGAGTTAAGCTCCTTATAGCTTCCTACTGTCTGCGGATTCGAGTCTTTTGTTTTTTTCATGTATTTCCTCGGAGGGTCGAACAGGATTAAAGATGTAACGAACCCGCACCTACACAGGTAGACAGCCGGTCGCCTTCCTAGTGAGAGTTTTCCTCCTGAGTTAAGAAGCTTATCTCGGAGCCTAGTACATAAGCGAGAGTGAAACATGAGTCCCACACACTTCTTCAACCACCTTCAGCATGGCGTCATCAGGAATCACTCTACGTTCTACCGAATGTGAGCAATCCCAACACTACTACAGAGCCGCGACAACACCACATGAGGAGACGTCCATGTTTACTGATGAGTCAACAAGTAGCAAGGTGGAGGTTGGTTTTTATCAAGATTCGTACGGGTGGCTGGAAAGTGTGAGGGCTACTTCTGCAGCTAATGCTGCTGCTCGTGCAAAACGTGAAGCTCGTATCGCTGTTCGTGCTACACATGCTGCATACGAAGTTGCCAATGCTGCTAACAACGTTGCTGTTACTCTCGCCGCTGCTGCTCGTGCTGCTAATCTTTTTGCTACTGTTTCCGCTCTTGCTACCGATGCTGCGGCTACTGATGCTGCAACGTCTGCTAAAGTGTCGCTGTTGCGGCTGCTGCTAGGGCTAATGCTATTAATGCTTGTACAGCTGCTAAAAAAATAGCCTGTTTTGCTTATGCTAGTCGCAGTGTCGCTGTTACGGCTATGACTGATGCCCATGATGCTAAGTTACGGGCTTTTGCTTTTGCTGAAGATGCTGTTGATGCTCAAGATGTTGCTGCTGCTGCTGCTACTGCTGCTGATGATGCTGCTGCTGCCGCTGCTGCTGCTGCTGAAGATGCTGCTGCTGCTGCGGCTGATGCTCTAGACACCTATGACGCTGCTGCTCTAGACACCTATGACGCTGCTGCTGCTGCTGCTGCTGAAGATGCTGCTGCCGCTGCTCTAGACACCTATGACGCGGCTGCTGCTGCTTTTGCTGAAGATACTGTTGATGCTGCTGCTGCTACTGCTGCTGCCGCTGCTGCTACTGCTGCTGCCACTGCTCTAGACACCTATGACGCTCCTGCTACTCCTGCTCTAGACACCTATGATGCTGCTGCTGCTGCTGCTGCTGCCACTGCTCTAGACACCTATGACACTCCTGCTACTCCTGCTCTAGACACCTATGATGCTGCTGCTGCTGCTGCTGCTGAAGATGCTGCTGCTGCTGCTGCACTAGTCATCTATGACGTGGCTGCTGCTCTAGACACTTATGACGCGGCTGCTGCTGCTGCTGCTGCTGAAGATGCTGCTGCTGCTGCTGCTCTAGACACCTATGACTGAAAACATAGTAGGCGTTATTTACAAACACTGCTGTTACCTATGCCTAAACTTAGTAGGTCTTATTTACAAACAAGAGAGCCACGTGGTGTTGTTTACAAACAAAGAGAGCCACGTGGTGTTGTTTACAAACAAAGATAGTCACGTGATGTTGTTGTGGTCTATCATGTCAATGAAGGGGTCGCGTGATCAAGGGGGCGCGGCCTATTATGCAAATGAGGGGGTCACGTGACCAAATGGCGACCTCTGATTGGCTGGTGATCAAGAGGGCGTGGCTTATTATGCAAATGAAAGGGTCACGTGATCAAGGGGGCGTGGCCTATTATGCAAATGAGGGGGTCACGTGACCAAATGGTGGCCTCTGATTGGCTGGTGATCAAGGGGGCGTAACCTATTACGTAATTATGCAAATGAGGGGGCGTGGCCTATTACGTAATTATGCAAATGAGGGGGTCACGTGACCAAATGGAGGCCTCTGATTGGCTGCAGGTCGATTGAGTAATAAACAGTACTTAACTATAGTCCCGTTCCGATACATACTATACTACTAGCATGTTCAGTTGTACTCAGCTTCACAATTAAAACATTGACATGACGATTTTGATTATTAGACATAATAGTCCAGCCATGTGAATCACATGACTTAGCTCAAGACAAAAAAAAAGTAGTTGATATCAGTCCTATGTTATCTTGCATGATTATGTCTTAGCTATAAGTATATATATGGGTAATTGGGTTAATTTTGAAAACAAGATGGACTATGTAAATGCAATATCAAGCTTGGTTATTCAACGAGAAATCATGGTTAGAACTGAATTTAAGCTGCTATAGAAAACTGAAAAAACGAAATTAACACGATCTGATTGTTCATTGTGGAATCAATACATCATGGCCGGTGTTCACTCAATAAGATCTTCCGCTCCTGTAGCAGGAAGAATGTATTGTATGATTCCTGAAAAGGCAGTTTAAATCCAATAGGAATGGCTCCAAGGATTCAAACCCGTCATAAATGGTCATTCTCCAGAAGCAATAGTTTCTAGTATCAACTGAATACCAGCAGAACTGTCTAGAATGGTGCATAAAGTCAATAAGCTTTACCTCTCCCCAGATGACAACCCTCCTGCCTGATACACTAGTGGGCCATTAATACTCTCCAAGCATACTGCACGGTTCACGTCTGATTTCACACAGGCTTTTACACCAATTGCGATGGGGTGTCACAGAGGAAATTCCCAGAGGCCCAGATAAAAACCGTTTATTCTTTGTGGGATATCTTGTTGTCCTCTCTTTCATCCTTCCGTCGTCCAATATCAAGGACAATCTTTTAAGTTATTTGATCACATTCAATTGCTTTGGGAGTAGGTATCATCTTTGATGAATTGGAAATGGTGTAACCTTTCCGAGGGAAACGACTGTATTAAAGTTATAGGATATGTATGTTGATAAAGTGCTCAAATATGGGTTTCTGTTTCTTTCATCACTTAGTTATGATCAGGACCTTGGAAGGCAACCTATTACATATCCAGGAAAGACTGGCATAAAATCTTGATTCTCTTTCCATTAAAGAATCTGATTTGAATGAACCACCCCAGTAACATAAAAGAGTAACGCAAAAGAGAATCTGCTTGGTTAATATAATATGTAGAAAGCACTGCTGCAAATGTTTCATATAACACAACCACTGCCAGTAACATTGACCATATATCCTTTGCATTCAGTAAAAAAAAGTTTAATATGGTCATTACATCATATTGATATCTATCATGATTTGTGACTATTATAAACCATAAATTATCAAATCAAAAAGGGACAAATGTCATGTCATAGATCTGCTTACCAGGAGTGCTTAAACATATCTATTAACCATTAGGACTGTAACGTTGCAATGGGGAACCTATCACTGCCTTATGAGTATGAATGAAGCCATATGTGTGTACTGCACTGTGAGGCCTCTCCTAAAAGGTGCAAGGAGGAGATGACTGCTCTGACTGCAAGATGATACTATCTATCCCTCTTGGCAGATGTGTCACAGAATATAGATGTGGTGAAGCAAGATGATTATAATACTAGAAGGGAATCGCACTTGATGTGTTGAATTTAAGATATTTTACATAAAAGAATGACCATGGGTCAACCATTCTGCCTGTATGGTCACACTGAAAGCAATTGTGAGCAGGCAAGCAGGAAGGATAGCCCGTGGGCCCTCTCATGGGCTATTCTTTCTGCTAACCTGCTTACAATTAATATCTATACTAGGACAATGCTAACAGCCAAGGAGAATGAATGATGCACATGCCCAGTGCAAGGCATCCTTTCTAACATTCTGCTACACTATCGCCATTGATTGTACACAGGCTCATACACATCACATATCTGTGTGCTGCGATTTTCCCCTGTAGACATAATGTTGTTATAACGTGACACTTGCTCCGGTGTGAGGCTATACAGTCATTTCTGTATGAATCATAAATGCTCTGTTAGGTGCCAGGTTCCATCTCTTTTTATTCCCCCTTGTAGGCAGCAGATACCATGTCGTATCTCCCCTTATCATGCCATTTATACCTTATCCAGGTCTAAAGCGGCATATCTTGAACAAAGGTTATCAAAAGACTGATGTTAACAGCTTGGCCACTAGATAAGTTCAATAGATAAGCTGTTGTAATAGAAAGCTACTTGGCAAAATGGGATGGACGAAAAATAAGCAGACACACAGACAGCAAAAGCAATGAGAGCATCACGTGTGCAAACGTGATACAACATCTTAATTTGAAGCTAATCTTCTACTAACTGCTCCAAGTAGGTTTTATATCCTAGACACACAGGCTGCTTTCCTTTCTGGTGGTTTTTGCCAGAGGAGAATAATTCATCGTTGTTGATAAGTGTACAGAAGTAGATATATCTTAATTCTAACCTACTCAATGTTGGGTGTACGTCTTAATACTCGGAGATGGATGGCGGAATAGTGATTGGCTTTGAGGACTTAAACAGTTTCTGCACACTTACCTTCTTTAAGGTGGGACATTATCTAGAAGGGATAGTGAATATATGTGTATGGTATTTTTGTGCACAATTACTCCCACGTGTCATTTTTATAGTTACTATAAGAATACGTGGGTTCTGGGTTGTACAAATATACTATTGATATCTAGTGGGACACATGGTGTAATATATTACAGTTATTTGCCCTCGGTCATTTCTATCTTTTCTAAAGTTGGATACCTTTTATAGAATGGGACAATAGGAATATATCTTTGGTAGGAGTCCATGTTAGGAGTAGTTGTAAAACTACTGTAGTTGTCGTCTACCTAAGCTGACCAATCGATCCCCAGCGGTGTGATGGAATAAGCTTAGTCATCTGGAACCAACATACCAAATCCACTAAACTGATAACACTCATATAATGGTTCTTCTCGATAGGAGTATTTTATAGATAGATTGTCAGTAACTATGGCAAAACTATATTGGTGATATTATCGATACACAGCCTTAGCAAAAGAAAACAGCGTTCGAAAGCACTCCAATCGAATATCAACCTCTTGGATGCAGCTCTTCTTCCTGGAAAATTATATTTCTGTTGTTCAAAACCAGTTTAAAAAAACTGTTGTTAGTTCGAGAGAAAGAAAGGGTTTCTGATATCATTCAGATTTCTTAAAGTGGGTTAGTGATAGCGAGCAATAGTTTTATTTGTGAAGCATGACATCTGATGGTTATGATACCGGCTGATAGCAGCAGCGTTGATTTATTTCGAGAAGAGTGAAATCTATAAGTCAATTGATTGGATAGATTTCTTTTAAAGTGTGAAGACAGTACTTTGCTGTTAAATAAGTATTTCCATCTCTCGTCGAGTACTTCATATAACTCACACAAGGCATAAAATGTAGACGAGCGAATGAATC
The DNA here is from genome assembly GCA_947462335.1 of Harmothoe impar. Taxonomy (NCBI): domain Eukaryota; kingdom Metazoa; phylum Annelida; class Polychaeta; order Phyllodocida; family Polynoidae; genus Harmothoe; species Harmothoe impar. Next base: position 46,610,993 of record OX381720.1, on the reverse strand, counting down.
AGAACAGTTTCTTTGGTGTCAATGTCAATTCTATAACAATATCTAAATTATAATCAACCTGCCTGATAGAAGTACATGTGTATTGCAAAGGCTGGTTCAGGTTATACTTCTGTGGTATTGTTCTGGCACATGAGTTGCACACTGACCATAGATGAGTGTGCCAGGGTAGTTCTCGAGTTATATGAGGGGAAAGGGAAAGAAAGACCTTTACAATGTACAGAGTTTATATTGCCAGCTCAGTTGACAGACAAAAGCCTTCCGAGCTGCTCTCTATGTAGATAATAAACTCAGCCTATTACACTGAGCACCTGGGACGAGTGCTCTCCTCGCTTTGGGAGAGTCCTCTGCAGGACACATTTATAATAAAGGCGTGGATGTCAGCTTGATTGATAACAGGTGTATCTTCAGATCTTTCATTATTATCATATGCTTAATTAATTTTGCCTGTTTGAAATGAATAGTATAATTTCGATAAATCATCGCACAGATGTGAAAGATTTATATTTCTACCATTCAGTTGTTGAAACATATCCACAAAGTCCCCAAATGTCATTGGTATATATAAGTTAAGTAGGAGGATGTGGGATGTTCTGAGAGGTACTCAGTCTCTACCAACCCACACAGATATACCTCTGGAGGCAGTATACATACTACACATACTATCCTCTGGGAAAATGCTTTCAGAAAGATAAGTGTCTGCCTATGATTTAGAGGGGTGTATATCGCCACCCTGGCAGGCTTTGTGCCCTCCCTAGTATATACAGCCCTATTGATGTCTACAAAGGTCAAGTGGTCGTGCCACACAGAGATAGTGCAAACAGTTTATGCCGCCACAGCTGTGTGTGTGGCAGTATACATCTTTGAAACATTACAGAAATACTTATGGCCATACAAAATAGTGATTATTAGAGTTATAGTATAATATTGTGGTGGTTCGTAGTTAACTCTAGGTTAAAGAACAACGATCACGGCAGTTTCCAGGTGCGAGAATATATCTGTCTTTATTCACAAGAATAACAACTCTAGTTCCTTTACTAGGGAACGATCAGTGTAGAATTAATACACACAGGTAGATCAGGTTTCTCTATAAATAGAGGAAACGGTCAGTATACAACTCTTAGCATACAACTCTGTCCGCACGGTTGGACATGTGAAGTCTCTCGTCAGTCGGGCCTGTACTGACTGCCGTTCCAGGTAAACACATGGGTCTTATATAACACCGGCTCTTAGGTCACGTGGCCAGGTGGGTGGGTCGGCCGCCCACCTGAGAGCGGCACACGGTCACCTGAAGAGGACCTGCGCCCTCTCCCGGGAACTGTGTGCACTAGCTCCAGGTGGAGAAGCCGAGTAAACAGACGTTACCCGGAAATACCGTGTATGAGATTAATATGTAATATCATGCCCCTACACTACCCCCCCTAGACAAAACTAGGTGGTATCGAACATATATACTGTTTTCCTAGTACATAGAAAACCTTTTAGAACAACGACTTTATAGTTATTGTCTATACAGTAACTAGGGGCGTAACATATTACACGACATACTACACAAGCGAGATCATCAAACTCAATATAAATATGGCATTACACTGTAATAGCAACCATAATAGATGATTTAGGTATGTTTTATGACAAGTGAATATAATATCATACATACAATCGAACGGCTTGACACATTTCGATATGACTTCCTTATGAAGTTTCCTTACTCGGTTATTAAAAAAATGCGCGTGGGGTGTGTATATATTTAAGTTGAACAGAAAAGTTATTAAAAACCAGTCCTGATAAGGACTCACAACCACCAGCGTCTTACATTGATTTGTGATTTAATGAAAACATTCACACAATGGATAACAGTAACCACAGCCTTTGTTTTAAGCCGGGTAATCCGATTATATAACCGGAGTATTAATATCTCTCGCAACATACAACAGAGTCAACACACACGACAATACCTGGCGGTATATTTAGTATATACACATAGTCTTAACGACTTCATATAAACATTACGGGTAGCCACGTTTCCTAGCTTATCAGATCATACAATCTTCATATGTAGCATATTATGAAACCTGATTCATAAGGTAAATATGAGAATACCTTATTGGAACACCTGAGGTGATATGTATCACATAATAATGATATTTTATATATTAAAAACGTTTTAATGAGTAACCTGGCAGTGTACCCGGAAACCCTTACAATTAAATATAGCTTACTGGTGATCTAGTTGTGGTCAAGGTGCTCTCCGCTTCTAATAGACGAATGAGTGAGGTGCTCTCCTCTTCTTAATACTGTTTCTTGGATAAATATCACCCGAAGGTAAGTTCATATATATACAGCTCGATAAGTATCCCGTCCTCGCTCCAGTAAAGTTCATGGCATATATAACTATAATCCGGCTGGAAACCACGAGTACTGTCCGTTTAACACGTAATCCTAGCTCCAGGAATGTTCATGAAATATATAAGTAGATCTGGAACCACGAGCATTGTCTGTTTGACACGTAATCCTTTGGACGGGAACAGTTTATAACTCAGCATAATAGTATCAGGAACACATCATGGTAACGTATCCCAAAAGTTAGTTTCAGGGACGTTAGTTTGGTAGCTTCCCGGTGGAGTCCTGATTCCCCATCGGTAGGCTATAGTTGAGAGTTGAGTAGTTAGGTAAGTCCAGAGCTTCCACGGAAGGTTCCCCCCGCGTTGATCCATATGCCTCTAAAAAGATGCCCCTCCCCTCAAAAGGGATACCCCGTCATAAACAATTTATGACGTCAGATTAAATGAAACAACAATTAATCTATCCGGAAACTATTATAGTTCCCTCCTCTATTCCTAAAAGAATTAGAAATAGACTCAGAACCTTTTATTAGTCTTTTTAACCTAAAGGTTCATCTCTTGCCCTCATTAAAGCAAGCGCGTGCTCAGTTGTGCCATCCCAGGTATCGATAGTCACGCCGAACACCCCGTAAAATTTTACGTTCATGTCCTGTAACCGTTTGGTTAACTTCTCGTTCTCTTGCTGAACGAACCCTGCGGCGGCCTCAGCAGTCTTTTGGCCTGAAGCAGCTTCCCTTGACTTTTTAGCCAAGTAGTCAGCATTGCCGACAGCGACCAATGCTTTCTCCTCCCGGTGGGCAATCTTTAGGCCATGCGTGAACAGGCCTAACATTTTGGTGTTATACTCCACCGCCAGCTCGCGTTGGGACTCCTGGAATTCTGTTACAATTCTCTGTCCCACTTCGCAGCTCGCCTTCTCTTCCCTAGAGAAGTAGTTGACTATCGGGACGTATTTTAACTTTACGCCACCGGTAGTTTCCGTGCGGGAGGTGCCCGCGACTGGCTGGATGACAACCGGCTCCTGGGCTGCAGGAATCACGGGTTTAACATCCGCTTGCGGCGCTTTCGCAACCGCTGCAGCCTTCGGGACAGTTATGCCCCGAGGCGTTACCACTGAGATTAGTGATTTTGGTTCAGCTTTCACGGTCAAGCCCTGCATGTCCCGAGTTGGGGTAGTGGGTGACCGGACGTCCCTGGGGGTTAGCTTTGCAGTTGTCCCCAGATGGTACGTCAAAGGCAGGGAAGCCTTTGTTCTGGTAGCCGGTTCTTTAGGCCGGGCACCTCCACAGTCAGGTTGACTGTTGGCACTGTCTGAACTGCTCAGACGTCTAGAACGGTAATCCATGTTAGTCGCCGCCGCTTGACCACCGGAATCACGTTTCCGATCTTTCCGGTCTGTAAACAGCGGGTCTGGATACTCGCGATAATAGTCGCGACCTTCCGGGGCATGATAAATCCCATAGTAGGAATTATCGAGATCCTCCAAATTGGATCCGGCATGTCTCCGTTTTGGTCCAGGTGAGACCGCAGGAGATCGAGAGCGGTCGCGGGCGGACCGGCTCTTCCCCCGGGAACTACCCCGGGTTTCCGGCTGACGGAAACTACCGCCACCTCTGCGGGAAGTACGGGTAGTGCATAACACCGTATATTCCTCGTCATTCATGGCGAACTTATGTCGTCCGTCCACTCTGGCAATCCTGGCTTTGAACTTCCCATCTGCGACCTCGCAGTAGAAGGGAGTTGCCGGCCGGATCTTAGCCTTCTGTTCCTCCGTGAGTGACTTGTACTGGTCACATACGGCATCATGTAGCGCATTCACACGATTGCGAGCTACACTGATTCCCATGTTATGGCAATCCTTCATGTGGCGCATGAGCTCACCTCTCCGGGGTTCTAAACACCCGTTACACAGCTGGGACTCCCTACCTACTGTGATATCACAGTGGTACACCACACAGTGGTGCATGTGATTTTCACAGAGGTGACGCAGAAACCGTTGCTTTGTTGCAAACACGGTTCTGTCTGTGCCAATCGTGTTTACACACGTAGCGAATGGGCACCAGTTTCTTTCCCGTTGGCTATACCAGCGGTTAATCGCAAAAAGAAGTTTTTCTTTCTGCTCCTTACTATAGTAAGTATCCGGCAGGATCCTGAGTTGATCTAGCCACTGCTGATAAAAAGCAGACGGAGGACGGTCCCGGGGGGTATTCCGGATCCAATCCTCATCGTCACTCTGACCTTTACAGTTGATCGCAAGTGGACATCCGAAATTGGTAGGACCAATCGGACACTGTTCCCATGAATTGGGAATAAACACGCGGAACTTATTGTTCGCGTTCTGCCAGATCCGCCTCATCACGTCATTAGGCGGGATGGGGTCCTCTGGGGCATTTCCTGGTTCCTCAGCGTTAGCCGGAACCTCTCCCTCTTCCGGATCCGAATGAGCCGGACTACGGAGAGGGCTGAGACGTGCTGGATTAAATACCAGCGCAGCCGCCACGGCGGCCGCTGCTCCCGCGGCGGCGGTCATATCTGCCACAAGGGCCGGGGTGGTGGTGGTGGTGTTGGTGTTGGAGGGCGCCGGAGTATTGGCTTCGTTTATGTCCATAGCCTCATCCGTTACCTCCTCAGCCCGGGGAATAACGGGCTGTCCTCCGGAAGGTTGTTCCGGTAATCCCTCTGCTAATACAGAGTCCGGCAAGTTAGCTAATCTTGCCTTCTCGTTCCGGCGAGCCTGACGTCCTCTCTCCTGGACAAACTCGTCCGACTGGTTACTGTCGGCCGAGCTTGACCGGTTTGAGGCCCCCCTCTCACCTTTACTGCCGCGCCCCCTAGGTGTGGCTTTCAGCGCTTTTATTCGCGCCTTCTCCTCCGCACTGGAAGATCTGGTTCGTACTGTACGAACCGCCTCATCAACCAAACAAGATATGGCAATATCTCGTTTGACGTTGTGAGAATCCATGTAGTCTTCAATAGTGGCTACATCCAGGACATACGAAACTACCCCCTGCGTATTAGCGGCAGCAATCTCGTACTCCTTCCGGGTTTTCGGCTCTCGGAGTTTCCCGATTCGCGCCCGGTATCTGTTGACCCCAGTCAACAACATCCCGGCAACTCCACAATTCGGGTCCAGAGACAGAATTGGGAGTGCGGGCATTAACCGCTTTATGTCTGCGATATGCAAATCGAAGACAGCTCGTCGTAAGCAGTAGCATACGCGTAGTCCTTTCTGGAGTGCCTCCCAGTACACAAACCAGTCCGGGGGCATCTCCTCCTGCTCCTCCACTAACAGGAAGAGCAATATCGCCTGGCTCGTGAGCGGGTCTATCCGGCGGGGAGCTCCCTCCGCCGTGAGTCTTAGCACGTCCTCGTGCAGTTCTACTTCACGTCCATCGTAATTGGACATGAAGCCTCCTAGTGTTGGTACGGCCGGGCGGGGTTTTTCAACGTCCGCCGGCGGTTCTCCATGGTACAATAGACCCGGATCCTGATACTCAGCTTCACCGGTATCAGCGCGACCGTCAGCAGGGCTGATGGCCTCAATGTCTAGACCTTCCAAGTAATTGGCGGCGACATTAGCAGGGCGAAGCGGTGACTGAGAGTCAGCGTCGACGTCCATTATCTCCCCTTGTCCCAGGAAATCCAGAGATTCCTGGTCCACGAGGTCAGGTTGATTAACAACCTCATTTCCTCCGCTAGCGGAGTCGCCCTCTTGAAGAGGGTCCACCTGTTGGTGGTCTGTCTCGGAGGACATGTTTTTGTGTCACACTCAAGAAAAGTGTTTGTTGATGGATTTATAGGGGATCCACCTCCCCACAGCGACAATGGTCGTGTCCGAGCTCTCACGTCTGCTCTGGACCGCCTCTCAACCCCAACTGGCGATTCCCGCCGCTCCGCGGGCCTTATATAAGGCGCGCCACCGCGCATGCGCAACCCCGCGCGTCCCGTGACCCAGTTCCTTGGAACCAGGTCACCGCGCGTTCAATTGTAAATAGGTACCCTTATTCCACGTGTTAATCCTTACGCTCTGTCAACTCGTCGAGAGTATCAATGAAATATATATGAATGGCATAATAAAGCACATTCACCGGATTATCCGTCCATCACCCATGGGATCCTTGACAGGGGGACTATCACGATCATTCCGACCGTACTTACTTCCACACATAACTGATTACAACATTTAAATATTTAACAAGATTACAGGACACCACACTCGTTGTGTACCGGCTTAGGTTATACCGTCCCTGGCTAGTAACCGGGGACTGCGTCTTATGTTTTTAGGCATAACATTAGACCTGGTTCTAGGACACGCTTTTTCCAGAGTGGATTTAGCCTTAACCACACTCTTCCGGGTCCTTTTCCCTTCAGCCAGCGAGACTTTATTAGCCGCCTTCTTCCCGGATCTTTTTGGGATGACAGACTTCTGCACCATTAGTTTCCGGGAAACCTCCTTCCGCGGCCTCCCGCGTTTCCGGGGAGGTTCCTTCACTAATTTCCGCTGTTCACTTTCCTCTATCAAAGTATCAACTTCCAACTCATACGAGTCCAGGGACAAATCTCTCCCCTTCCACTCTCTTAGTCGAGCTACATTAGATTTATACATCTTTCCTTGTAATGAACGTATCACTACAGTACTGTCACTTACTATGCGGGTAACCACAAAGGGGCCGTCCCAATTACTAGCAAGTTTCAGAGTCGATAACGGCTCATGTAATCTTACTACCTGATCACCAACTTTGAATCGTCGCGGCTTAAGGCCTAGATCATAGCCGGTCTTCTGCCAGGTAGCATTCTTCTGCAGTTCAGTTCTCACCAATTCATAAGCATATTTGTTTGTGCTCTTAATGACTCCACAAACATCACATGGCAGGGGGTTTCCGGGTTCATTCCAACCACCCCGAATACCAGATCCGCGGGCATTATCAAATCTTCCCCGAAAACTAATAGATTCGGGGAACAGGAAGTACTAGAATGGACAGTGCTATTATATGCATGGCATACATAATCACACTGCTCATCCCAGTCATCCATTCTATCATTCACCAGGGATTTCAACACCTGAATCAATGTACGATTGAATCTCTCAACCATTCCATCACTTTGTGGCCGATAGGGATTTGTTCTCGTCTTACAAATCGCCAGTCGGTGACACATTTCCTGCCACAGATCAGATTCAAATTCCCGACCTTGGTCACTATGCATCATTAGGGGAACCCCAAGATGCAATACCCAACCTTTAACAAAAGCTTTTGCACAGGTTGCTGCTTTGTGATCCGCTAATGGAAACACTCTCGTATACTTAGTATAATAGTCAGTGACGACCATCATACAAGTATTACCCTCAGGGGTAGTTTTAAACCCACTGATAATATCTATGGCGACTCGCGCAAATCTTACACCAAACAACTCCTGGGACAAAGGCATTTTACCCATCCCAGGCCCAGGTTTGTTTTTACAACAATCCGGGCAAGTAGCAATCCATCTTAATAGATCACTACTCATCCCTGGCCAGTAATATCTCCTTTTCAGACGTTCCAGGGAACGCTTTTTCCCGAAATGTCCACTGGTCAGGTGTCCATGGCAATAATACATAACATCCCTCCTCATACCGGAAGGTATTACCACTTGCCGGACTCTCCTACCGGATGAATTAATCTTCCACCGGTAGATGATTCCGCTCTGGACCTCTAGCTCTGCCCATTGAGCTATTAGTCGTCTCATTTCCCGATTCTCCAGGGAAATCTCAGGCCGCGGGGGCCGTATCTTCCTAGGTAACAATACCAACAACCGGCTAAGGTTAGGATCCTTTTCCTGGAATTTCCGGATGGTTCCCATGGACCACTCCAGAACCCCAGTTCCCTTGATCTCAAAGGGAATCCTTGCTCCGGCTATGACAGCTTCATGCTGACCACAGTCATCACAGTTGGTGTTTTCGCACTTCCTGATAGGACGTCGGGAAAGTGCATCAGCATTTACATGCTTTACCCCAGCTCTATGCTGGATCTGACTTTGCTCCAAACCGAACTCGGAAAGGTGTGCTAGCCAACGTCCAATCATTCCTTCCGCATCTTTGAAATTCAATAACCATCTCAAAGAGGAATGATCTGTTCTTAGCGTAAAATCGGACCCCCAAAGGAAATGTTTGAACTTTTTAGTATAAACTATCACAGCCAACAATTCCCTTTTAGTGGTACAGTAATTACGCTGGGTCTTACTCATAGTATTACTAGCAAAGGCAATGGGAACCTCCACTCCGCCTTGGACTTGACTGAGGGCGGCCCCAATACTCTCATTGCTAGCATCTGTATCCAATACAAAATGACCATCCGGGGTGGGATACTTTAACACCGGGGTCTCTACAAACAACTTTTTTATTGCTAAGAAAGCTGTGTCCTGTTCCCTCCCCCATGGGAACTCCTCCTTCCTATTTCCGGGTGTCCAGTGTGACAAACACTGGATCGGATAGGCTACCCGGGAATACCCCGGCAGGAAATCCCTATAGTATGAGCAGAATCCTAGAAAGGATCGCACATCTTTAGGACCCCTGGGGACTTCCCATTCAGTCACACTCCTGATCTTTTCCGGATCCGCCTTAACCCCCTCGGTGGAAATAATCCGCCCTAGGTAGTTAATATCCTTCTTAAACAGATTGCATTTCTTTGGTTTCAATTTGAGACCGTTAGACATGATTCGGTTTAAGACTTCTTCCAAATTACTTAAACAATCCGCAAAGGTCTTTCCAAACACGATTACGTCATCCAAGTAAACTAGACATTTCCGCCATAATAAATCACTTAACAGCGTCTCCATCATGGCTTCAAAGGTGGCCGGCGCGTTACATAACCCGAACGGCATTACCTTATATTCAAACAACCCAATATGGCTGGAAAACGCGGTTTTCTCCATATCCTCAGGCTTCATGCCTACTTGCCAATACCCGGACTGTAAATCCAGGGTACAAAACCATTCATTCCCTCCCAGGGAATCAATCGTCTCATCTATCCTAGGAAGAGGATAGGAGTTCTTTTTAGTCAACCCATTCAGTTTTCGGTAATCAATACAGAACCGTATGCTACCATCCTTCTTGGTTACCATACACACAGGGGAGGACCAAGGGCTCATGCTGGGAACAATAACATTATCCTTCAGCATTTTCGCTATCTCCTCCTCAGCTACAATCTTCTTCTTGAGGGGTAATCTCCTATAAGGAATCTTAAAAGCGGGGTTATCCCCGGTTTTAATTTCATGCAATACCTTATTGGTTCTCCCCAGGGGTTCCCCTGGGGCCGCAAAAGCTTGCCTGCATCTCTTCAGCATAGCTTTTAGGGCTTCCTGATCATTCTCATCCGTTATGGACGATCCTGTTAACAACTTAGTTAACTCTTCATGCAATTCCTCTTCCCCTCCTTCTTCTAACCTCAGGTCTTGGTGGCTACCGGTGACTGCCTCCGCAAGTATCACTTTCCCAACTTCAGTGCCTTTCTCAAGATATACTGTGGAGTTTCCGGGGTTGGAAATGGGTGTCACTGTCCATCTGGAATTCCCTACTAGGGTATCCGCAGATTCCAATCCCTTCCGGGATAATACAGCCATATCCGGCTCGATTACCGCTAATCCTTTCTGGATTAGCCTCCCTGAACTGACTAACACGTCACAGGTCATTCCCGGGGGAATCTTCACAGTCTGTGCCACACTAGCGACACTACTTATCACTCTCAACTTACAGAGTATGGTCATATCATACGGGTATTCAATTTTCAACTTCCCACTTTTCGGATTCAAAGTCGCACCGAAAAGCGCCGCAAAATCCAAACCAAGAATACCATCATCTTCAATCTCAGCTATGGTCGGGGCCCAAACAAATTCTTTCCCGGCCACAGAGATTATCAGAAAAGTCCGTCCAAATGTCCTCATTCTGGTACCATCGGCCGTACATGCGTTTACCCTCATTGTGAGGTTCTCACACATATTCGGCAATAAGCTGATGAATCTCTTAGAGACCATGGAGTGGCTAGCTCCAGTATCCATAAGAAACTCCCCAGTCTTTCCTTGTACAGAACAGGAAACGTACCACCTCTTCCCATCAGTTACTGAGGGATTCCTAGTAAACCGGTGAAGGTCACTATCAGTGCCCAGGTCGAATCCACATCCTTTCAGGTGTTCCAGACAAGGATGACCCGGGGGAAGCCTGGTTCCTCCAACCTTAACCAACTCTTTGGTTATTGACTCCTCTAAACTGGCACTAGGTTTCCCATACGCGCACCCCTGGGCGCCTGTTGTACCAGTCTCCCCAGCCTCATGGTTTCCGGGATGTAGGGTCCCATCTCCCTTCTTGCTGGACGCATTCACTGCTAATGAATCTTCACCGCCAACGTCGGTGGTAATCTGACATATTTCCTCAGGGGTTACCGTCCTGCCATCCCCGGTAACCCCCTCTAATTTCCCGAAACCTCACTTCTTAAAACAGGTTTCTCGGCTTTGCATTCAGATGCAAAGTGCCCTTTGACTTGACACCTGTAACACTGGACAGTGTTACGATCGACCCTAGGGCGGCGCCGGGTTTGATTATCAAACACCTCGTTCATGCGTTTAATCATGGACTCCATTAAGGTATTTAATGAGTTTCCTGACGCATTTGTTTTATCCGGAGTGGTCGTCTCCGGGGTCTGGGTTTTCTGACTGGAATCAGTCTGAGGTTCCCGAGTGTCGGGTTTCCGGGTAGTTTCCGAATAACCTTTGTTACTAGGAAGCTTCCCGGAAGCTGGGGTTGAGCTAGATTTCTGTCGACCCTTGAATTTCAGGGCGTCTACTCTCTCCTCCCCTTCAGATTCTTCCGCGGAAGAATCGTCTCCATCTAAGGAATGTTCAATTCCAGAGACGCGCTGTCCCCTATTAGCGGGTATCATACCAGCCAACAGTATCTTCTTCTTGTCATGTTGATCAATCGCCATGAACAAATCCGCTAGGGAAGACCCAGCTTCCCAAGCTCTACCACAAACTTTAGCATGTTCAGGATCACTCAATCCACTAATAAATCTTACAAATAGGGATTCTATGTAATATTCGGCATCCCTACTCCATTCTGGCCTAGCCTGCCGCAATAATCGCTGCAATTCTAGCCCAAAAATTTTAGCAGATTCCTTTGGTTTCTGCGTTCTTCTCTGAAACAGAGTCCAGTGATCTACTGTCACCATTTTCCCAAAGGTATAACAAGCTAATACTTCCAGCTGGTCGTATGTAGCCTCCGGCCCGTAAGTGTCCCTCCATTCTTCAACCACTATCTTACCCGGCCCGTCACTCAACCATATCACAAAAGCTCCCAAGGATTCCTCCTTGTTCCAGCAATTGTACTTACAATCATCTAGAAGTGATTGATATTCTCCCTTCCAGGGTCGTAAACCCCTGTAAGGCTTAGTCACACGTGCAGTTCTTTTAGCGGCATAATTAGAATGCACTAATTGACCTGACATGCGTCTACTCCAAGCCAGTAGGTCTGTACCGTCTTGACCTCGGCTAGAGCAATCTAGTCCCAAATTACCTATGGCGGGGTCTCGATTATGTAATCGGTGCTCCGCCGGGGTCATTGTGACCGCCGGTTCAAAGGAACCTTTCTCTTGGGTACATCGTCAGATGATTTATCTGATTCAGATTCTGAACCCTCATCAAAGCGTGGGCCTTGATAGCCTGACAGTCCCTCAGTGTTTTTATGCACCGGGTTTGACCTTCCCTTTGTTCCCGGTTGGGTCCCCTTATTCATCCTATCCCTCGGCCTAATCTCAGGATCTTTATTGATTCCCGAGTGTGTTTCCGTGGCCGGAGGTGGGTACGAATAAGTTGCATCTGGGCAATACCTATAATTACCCTTGCTATCATACCCTCCCGGATTCCCATATAGAGCCGGGTCATCTCCCGCAAAGGGGTTCAATGAGCCATAACTATGGTTCACCACTTCATCTCGAAATTTATTTTTATAATGTCGAGACACTTCCTCCTCCGGAGACATTTCCCTGTTAACCGGACCATTACTGACATGATTAACTGGTTCCCATCCAAGAGAGCGCCCGGTAACATTCACTCTCCTTGAATCTTTCTCTCTGTTTTTATACACAGAGTCTTCCACATTCCTCAATCCATTATCATTAATAAATGGATCGAATTGAGGTAATGCTTCCCCCTTACTAGTAGTAGGAGTACTATCCGGAACAGTTTCCGGCCTGACAGCTGGAACCTGTTCCTTCCCTTGTTTTTCCAATGCCTTTGATAATTCACCCCGTAGGAGCGTTTTTCTGGCTTCCAGGGAACAGACAGCTTCTACCTCAGCTTTCCGTTTCCTTTCTAACTCTTCCGTTTCCTCCAGGATTTGCATCCTGGTGGATTCGTTATCTTTGACCAGCTGGTCTCTGCCCTTCTCAAGCTCCTCTGTCCCCTTCTTCAGGGCATACCATTCCCTGGAGTATTTTTTCAACTCCCTCTCATACCTCTCCTTAAGAGATTCTGAATGGTCATTCTCCTTCTGGTTCTCAGCAATCTTTGCCTGAATCTTTTGGTATTCATGCGATTCCTGAGCAACCTTCTTTTTCATATACCGGTTGTCCTCTATCAACCGTTCTCTCTCTTCTATCAGAGTTCCTTTTACCCTCTGATTCTCAGAGAGGATCTCATCCCTTTCTTTTACCAGGGAAGTCAATTCCTCAGTCAATGCAGCATACTGATCTTCCATTGACTGCTTGTCCAATCGGACATTTTCCCAGTAGAGGTCATCCTCTTCCCGGGCCAAACGCTCATCATATTCCCTCTGGAATCTCTCATCCCCTACATAGGGTTCCACCCAGGAAAGATCCTGCAATTTCCTCTTCTTCTGCTCTGGCTTCAAGCCCTCCCCAGGGTCCATCCCTGGCACCTCCAGGCGAGTTGATTCCAACTCCCCTTCACTCAGCTCTGGGCCAGAGCCGCCCAGGCTACCACCGGTAGCCATTGTCCGTCCACTAAAGGACTGCCTGTCCACTCAAGGACTTCCTGTTCAGTATAACCCGAACATATTCTCGAACGACTAGCTTGTTCTGCTACCTTCACTGCTACTGGTCACGGCACCAGTGTGGTGGTTCGTAGTTAACTCTAGGTTAAAGAACAACGATCACGGCAGTTTCCAGGTGCGAGAATATATCTGTCTTTATTCACAAGAATAACAACTCTAGTTCCTTTACTAGGGAACGATCAGTGTAGAATTAATACACACAGGTAGATCAGGTTTCTCTATAAATAGAGGAAACGGTCAGTATACAACTCTTAGCATACAACTCTGTCCGCACGGTTGGACATGTGAAGTCTCTCGTCAGTCGGGCCTGTACTGACTGCCGTTCCAGGTAAACACATGGGTCTTATATAACACCGGCTCTTAGGTCACGTGGCCAGGTGGGTGGGTCGGCCGCCCACCTGAGAGCGGCACACGGTCACCTGAAGAGGACCTGCGCCCTCTCCCGGGAACTGTGTGCACTAGCTCCAGGTGGAGAAGCCGAGTAAACAGACGTTACCCGGAAATACCGTGTATGAGATTAATATGTAATATCATGCCCCTACACTATAGTTAATTTCTAAACTTGTTTTGTAAAAATGGGCACATATAACAGCATGTATGTGCATCATGTAGGGGTAGACACTAACGCTGGCCCAGGAGCCAATGGCCCGTAATTCTTGGCCCGGGCCCGTGGTTTTCCAAAAAATTAGCTTCCTATGGGCCCGGGTGGCCCACAGGAATTAGGCAAGGAAATCCATGAAAAATGTACTTATATAATTACAGAAATGTGACATATCATTGGAAAGCGAAAATCATCAGGAACTTGGATATTCTGATTACGTTTTGATATAACTTAATCAATGATAACTATTTCAGAAAATAATTTTGTTGGGCCCACAGATGTAGGTCCGGGCCCGTAGATTCTCTAATCTGTCGGCCCGGGTGGCCCATGTCAGAAAAGGTTAGTGTCTACCCCTGCTTATATTGTCAGGTCAGTGTAAGTTGTCTTTCGTTCTTTACCTACACTAGAATTCTAGCCACATCCGCTTTGAATCATAAGCTGGGTTAAAGGGGAAAAAGCTTTTAGGTCACCAACAGCCTCCTAGGTTATTGAAAATCCCCGTATTTAAGTGTTTGGCACAAACGTGAGAATGGATAAATGTAATCCTCAAACAATTTTCCCACGGTTATTTACTTTTATTGCCCTTAGAGCCTGCCCAAGATACATTCTGTTACCAGGGTTCTATACTTTTCATCCCAGATTATCTTTGCATCCCAGATTCTTTTCTTTTGTATGCATCAAAACTCTACGTATCTAAGCAGGAAAATGTGGAAACTGCACTTGAACTTTACTTTGAAAAGAGCAATGCACATGGTACAGAGATGGATGGACATTTTTTCTCGATGGGGAATAAACCCTACAAGATAGCCAACACTGAAAAAACAAACTTGTCTCCAGACTCGTCGAAGTGACTGTCATAAAATAAACGAGTCAAAAGTCTTACCTATCAGGTTACCATCCCACAAATAGAATCTAGAGCTGGCAAATGTCGGGTTTTGGGCTGGCACATGCCAAGTGGGTCTTCTATCTCCAGCTAGAAGACCCGCTTCCTTGTCATTTAGACGAGTTTTTGACTCGTTTATTTTATGACCGTCACTTTGAAGAGTCTGGAGACAAGTTTACCTTTTGAGTGAAGGCGAAAGTTGACTGGGAGTGGTTTCAAGGGTGTGGTATATGCTGGTGATTATACCTAAAGCTACTCACGGATGAGCAACTAGGCAGACAGTGGTATGTCAACCATAGTTATAAATAAAGGGGCTGCACAGGAGCAGTTATGTCCTTCCACAGGTCCAGTACTCACACTAACCACTTTTTATGATCTTCCACTTGGCAAAGTGGCTACCACCATTTGCGGAGAGCCGGTCTGTATACTATAGGTTAGTAGGTACACATCACTGAAAGCCCCGAATTTTCCTCTTGCTGGGATATATCAGTGCCGATATATCAGTCTCTGATATGATAAAACATCATATTATTTTTACATTTCTAATCTGCACATACTCCATGTGTTACTACTTGAAAGTGGCATGGTGTATCAGGATGGCTACACCATTATAGCAGTGTCTGATCTAAGCCCTGAAGTGTTCTCTCATAAACTGTGGTTGCTGAATGGGGTGCCTCCTGTGTGGCACAGACTGCGGGCGTGCCATCAGAGTTTGTATAGCGGCTTTGTGCTAATGTTACTGTGTAGGCAGATTATACACACAGCACATACATGTAGGATGAAGGAAACACCCAACTCACAGAATGAAGTGGCTAAGTGATGCTTGTTCATAATTAATACCCTGAAAATGTGATTCCATACTAAAGAAGACACCTTTGTTAAGATAGACAATGAGGAACAATGGTATATAGAATGATTGTCTATGTATTGATTAATATGCCATGTATTATCAAGGTGGGAATCGTTGCAGTGAGAGGAGAAGACAGAAGTGACCTCTCATTGGGTAGATACACCATCGGAATATCAATGGAAAATGTAATACAAAAATAAAGTTACAGTTTAATGAAAGTTCCCTGCCCTAAGCTTAACCCAACATAGAAGTGGAATAAAAGCCATCATATGTCCATGACACCCTCTCAGATCAGACGCCTCTGATTATGGACAATTAATGACCCCTTGCCTCAGTTAATTGCAGGAGCTTTTCTACTTTTTGATAGCCATGATCATGATCACTTCCCTTACAAGCATAGTAATGTCGAGAGCCCAAAGTCAATTGTTTAAGATTTGAAACAACATTATTACCTCCTCTTAACTTGCTAGCGGTATGAACTGCTGGATCCCTGTAGAGACACAGGCAGCGCATTGTGGCATCACCAAACACAATACTGTGCATTCACTATGGATCAAACTGCAGGGCAATGAACATGAAAAGGATCTTTAATAAATTATGATAAGTCTGTGAAATCAATACTGAGAATCCAACATTTTTGTTAAGACCAAATGCTAAAGCTGTGGGTTGAGCCGTGTTTTGCGGACATGCAAAATGCAATCCTAATTAGGCTGAGTAGATTTGAAAGATTTTCAAATAGACTGCTGGTTTTAAATGGGTAGCGCTTTCCTAAAATTGGATTCATTGTGTAGATAACTAAATGTGCTGAATAGACATGCATTTAGTCAAACTAACTTCATCAAAACGTACACTGCGATATTGATGATTGAATAAATGAATCCATCAGTTGAATTAGTTTATCATTGGATAAATATATAGTTGATATATATCGCTGTCAAGTTATGCAAATCATCTTATCAATGGCTTGGGAATAACTAATATTATTAGATATCAGATTAATTCTTTATTTGGATAAAATATTAACTCATGTTCAATTAAAAAGAAATCATAGTCAGAACTGAATTTAATATGCTATGGGAAATGAAAAGGCTCATATCATTTAACTCGATATGATTGTACATTGTGAAAGCAATACTGCATGGCCTGTATCCAGTTTCCATGTTAAGGCAATCAAATCTTCCATTCTTGCAACAGGGAGAATGTATTCTACACTTCCCAAATAGGCAGCTTGATACTAATGTAGGGGCTAGGGTTATACGGGGTTGTTATATGACGAGTGCTGTTGGATGCTGTGTTGCGAGCTCAGTCCGAACCCTTCAGTCCGACGGTAGGTGGCGACACCTACCCCGGGCTTGGGGTATGGACAGAGGTCGCTATAGGCTTCCGGTCTGCGTGTGCGCGCGCAGGCTGGCTGCCTATATATACCCGGCATCTGACGGTACTCGTCGGTTACTCTGAGCCACGCTGGCAGAGGAGACCCTGTGATCATATCGGCTGCTTAGCCTACTGACCCGTTCCGAACTCTATAGGGAGTTCGCACACTTAGTGACTGCTTGTCTAGGTTCTCTGAATAAACCTGATATTGCAACCTGTAACACTTGATCCGAACTGTGTCGACTTTGTTCTTTAATTGATACTCTACCAATATCATAAAGAGACAAAGTATCGTTTATTACACTTGTGCCGTGACCAGTTCTGAGTGAAACGCAGGTTAGCCTGTGCAGTAGCACAGACCTCGGGCTCTGGACGGAGCAGCGAGGTCTCCTGATGAGGCAGCAGCCTTGTCACCGGAGGGGTTAGATGCCAGTTATGAGGCAGATACCCACAGTAGGGCGAATGTTCCATCCGGAACAGACGCAGCACGAGGACCCAGGGGTCCTACCATAATGAGCCGCTCATTGGAAGAAATGAACTTGTCCTTGTTCAACGTTGGTGGGTCAAGGTCAGCCGCGCCGACTCCGAGGAGGTTTGCCCTGTTGGAGGAGCGTCGGTTTGATGACATGAGAGAAGCCCGAGTGCAGGAACGTGTACAGATGGCTCAAATGGAATTGTTGACCATTCAGAAGCAATCCAATGAATGGAAAAGCAGTTTGATTGCATTGGAAGGTGCAGTCACACACAGAGCTTCCAAGATCAAGGAAAAGGACGCAAGGCTGTCTACCTTGTTGGAGGAGAATGAAAAGCTGGTACAATCCCTCAGCAGAGTCCGAGCGGAATACGATCAGAAAGAAGCGGACCTCCGAGGGATCCGGTCGGAGTTTGTCAAGGCAAACACGGAGCTGAACCATATTTGCGCAGCTCGAGACGCTGTAATGCACGAAGCAGAAGGGGCCCGAACAGCCATTGTTCAGGACACAGAGGACTTACAGGAGGTCCGCCGAAGTCTAGTGACGGAGTGCGACATTCTGAAAGCAAAAAGAGCTGCTCTACAACAGTTTTTATCGGAGACGCGAGAAAGTATGCACGACAGCAGTACCTCATTCGCATCTGCAGACAATGGTAGTCCGGAAGGCCTCCATTACATGAGCTTTACAGACACTCCCAATCAGCCTATGGGACGTTGAGTAACCATTGAACCTGCCTTGTCAACCTCGACACCGGGACGACCACTCCGAGTGGGACGATCCAGGGGCAGAGGCAGGGGGGGTGATTCCTCACCAAGGGTAGGGATCAGTGGTATCCGTCCGATACCAAAGCAGGAATTTACAGCCCCGACCGGTCTAGCCTCAGTAGGCAGGGGAAGACCATTGTCGGAGTTGGTTCGGAGTCCACGATCGCAGTTGAGAGTGGACGAGCAAGAACTAGACGCGGTCCGCTTAAAAAAAGCGGCCGAACAGGATAAGGCGGCGAAAACCGACCTGACTCCTGCAAGTTTGTTGCAATGGCGAGAGTGCCAAGCAAACATATTGTTCCAGGAGCAGAAAAACTTGGAAATAGAAAGGCGAGACGTGTATCGCAAACAGCAGGCTGCTTTAGAGCAGCAACAGAAACGAATGAAGGAAAACGCTGCTCTCGCGGAGGAGTTAGCGGAGCAGGAAGCGGCGGTTCTGAGGGCTCGAAAGGAAGGGCTCCGAGCTGCCGGAGAGGCTGCTAAAGTTAAACTGGAAAAAGCTCAACAGGAAGAGGAGGCTGAGAAGCAGGCCAAAGAGCTGGAGAAAGAGAAGTCAGAGCATCAACGATTGCTTGCTCTGGCCCAGCAGTGTCAGTATATGACTGATCAGGAGAAGAACTGGTGGTTCGGACAGGGCGTAGACCCCACTACGGACATAGTGTCGTATGGGACCTACCAGGCTTTTCTGGACAGACAGAATAGTGTGCCTACCACGGGCGCTACTCCGGGGGCGACTCCCGGTGCGAAGAGTCCGAAAAAGGCTCCCAGGAGAACAATGCTGAGTACAGAATTGCAAGAATTGTACGATACGAATCCCGCAATAGCGGGGATCGGATTGCACAATGTAGGTGCGGAAAAGGACGCGTCAGCATCCATTTCTAAATGTCTGGCGATAACCTCTAAAATTAGAGGTTCGTCCAATGCTGCTAGACGCATAGCTAGCGAGCCATTTCCCTACTGGCAGAAGAATTCTTGGGAAGATTGGTTGGGGGCCACCGTTGAGGATATAAACCTCAGCGGGTGGGACCAACAGGATGCCATCCCGTACGTTTGTAAGGGATTACGCATGGGAGATGGTCTCATGGCAGTTGAGCAGTGGAAAGAGGAATGCGGACCCCGCGGAACTTTCAAACAGCTCGTTGAAATCGGAACCATCCTGTACGGAGATTCCGCACGGATCGATCCGATGGTCGCTTTTAAGAAGCGTGTGCAAGGCAAGAACGAGGCTCCAAGGGTTTTCGGACTTGCATTGATGAGACTCCTGAAGAAGGTACACCCTGCTTCAGGAATCCATGATGCCTTATTTTCTAAGGAATTGTTCTCTCAGTTCGTTGCCGGACTGAGAGACCCAGACATACAACAAACGGTGTATGACACGTGGAGAGCAGATACGTCACTAGATGACCTTTTTAAGGCCATCGACATACATGCTCTCAAAAAGTCACTGTTAGGGGACCGGATGCCTACCCGGGCCTCGGCCATTATAGAATGTTCTCTGGAACAGTCTGATGGTTCGGGCAGTGATGAGGAGGGGGCGATAGCTTCAGCGGCTCAGTTCAAGAGGAATGGAAATTCCTCTAAACCGCCGTGGAAGAATAAGAAGCCGGAAGGGGGTGGAAACCCCCCTCCGAAAAGGGAGTCATCAGAGCCGAAGGCTCCGGTGATGGACGCAGCGTTTTTCACAGCGCTGTTTGAAAAGATGACGACTTCCATTCAGGGGGCTACACAGCCTAACAGAAGGAAGATCAATCGGAGGACCGCTAAGTGCTATAGGTGCTTAGAGATCGGTCACTTTGCCGCGGAGTGTACGGCTCCGAGTCCGAAAGTTCCCGGAAAGGAGGGAAACTAGAGGGGGTAGTCCGAGAAGGCGAGCGGACAACCCCTGGAGATGAAGTACGCCAACATACCAGAGAGGTAGAGCCTAGTGGAATTCAGAAGACAGGAAGGGAATCAGGGGTGGCTTCGAGTCTGAGGGGCTCGGATGCCGGCCTGATTAACATTCCAGTCCATCAGTTGCCCGGCAATGAGGCAGGGAGGCCCATTACGGATAGGAACGAGGAAGTTGCGGCTGTCACAGACACCGTGTGGGTAGGGAGTACCCAGCTTTCCCCGGATCATCCATGTTTCGACCATTTGAAGAAACATGGCCTTGATCTGGCTGCTCCGAAGGATTTCAAACGCTTCACTGTAAACCCGTCTCCGCTGGGGGGGAGGCGGTGGTATGTGTCTGTTACTGTGGCCGGTAGGGCGGGCGAATTTTTAGTAGATACGGGAGCCAGCCACTCCTTTATCTCCTCCAAATTCTATGCTCTTATGCCGGACAGTCGTGATAACTTCAAAACGAGGGTAAACGCCTGTTCGGCCGATGGGTCGAGTATGCAGACGTATGGGCGCGCGTTCATACCGGTCCGGATTGGAGGGAAGGAGTATGTGGCTTCTCCCACAATTGCGGATATTGCAGACGACGGTATACTGGGGTTGGATTTTTCGGCGTTGTATGACGCGGTCCTGAATCCTGGTACAGGGGTACTCCGAATAGAGCACCCGTACCGTGCGGTGGAGCAATGTGTGCTCCGACAAGTATCGACAGTGGCAACGGTGGTCCAAACTGTTAAGATTCCTCCCGGACAGACGTGTGACGTGCTGGTCCGAAGCAAGGGGCTTAGGAGAGAGGAAGAAGCAGTTGTGGAACCGGATGTGGCCATGTTGGGAAGCATCGGTCTGACGGGCATGGATACCCTGGTGGGGGATGGTGCTTGGACCGTAGTGCCGGTTTCCAACCGCGGGTTGGAACCACAGTATCTTAAGAAAGATACAGTGTTGGGGAAGGTGTTCACCAGTGAGGCCATAGTGTCCGCTGGACAGGTGAGCATGAAGGGTGACCCTTCTCCGACCCCGTTGAGTGAGGGACTCGAGAAAATGATATCCGAAACGGATCTGACGGATCGGATGGATCTCGATTCTCTAAGGAGGCTGGTAGTGAAGTATCAGGATGCATGGCAAGTGGAGGGGGAGCCGTTAGGCCGAACCGACAAAGTGTTGCATTCTATCAATACTGGAGATGCACAGCCTTTCAAAATGCCTTACCGACGTTTGCCGTTGGGTAAGAAAGCTGTTGTTGAAGAACAAGTGAAAACCATGCTGGAACAGAAGGTGATAGTGCCTAGCACTAGTCCCTGGTCCAGTCCGGTTCAGATGGTTACTAAGAAGGATGGGTCTATCCGATTTTGTATCGATTATAGGCGCCTGAATGGGGTAACCAAGAAGAATGCATATCCTCTCCCCCGAATTGATGAGACTCTGGACTCGTTGGGTGGGAACCAATGGTTCTGCACCCTTGATCTGCAGTCCGGGTATTGGCAGATCGGGATGAAGGAGGAGGATAAAGAGAAAACGGCTTTTACGAGTCACATTGGACTGTATCAGTTTGAACTGATGCCTTTCGGGTTATGCAACGCCCCGGCCACATTTGAAGCTATGATGGAAACTCTGTTGAGTGATCTACTGTGGCGCAAGTGCTTGGTATACTTGGATGATGTCATTGTTTTCGGCAAGACGTTTGAAGAGTGTGCGTTGAACCTCGGAGAGGTGTTGGAACGAATTCGGTCCAATGGCTTGACATTAAAGCCAAAGAAGTGTGAACTTTTTCGGAAGTCCATGGTCTATTTGGGCCGGATCATCTCCACCGAGGGTGTGCAGGCTGATCCGACTAAACTGGAGACTGTGGAGACTTGGGAAGTTCCAAAAGGACCGAAGGATATCAGATCCTTCCTAGGGTTCTGTTCCTATTACAGGGACTTCATCCCCGGATTCTCTAGGGTGTCTCAGCCCCTTCAACGGTTGAGCCATTGGACTCCGGGGAGGAAAAAGGAACCCTTCCCATGGGGGATGGAACAGAATGAAGCCTTCAAAGAGATTAAGGCGTTGTTCCGGACCACCCCAGTGCTGAGATACCCTACGGAGAAGGGGCATTTCATCCTTGACACTGATGCGAGCAATGAGAGCATCGGGGCCGCATTGTCCCAAATCCAGGACGGAGTAGAGGTCCCGTTGGCGTTCGCTAGTAACAGTATGAACAAGGCACAGAGAAATTATTGTACTACCAAGCGAGAGTTGCTCGCAGTGGTGGTATACACGAAGAAGTTTCGGCACTTCTTATATGGAGGGAATTTCACACTTCGCACTGATCATTCGGCCCTCAGGTGGCTCCTTAACTTTAAGGATGCGGAGGGAATGATTGGCCGATGGTTGAACCACCTCAGCGAGTTCGGACTGGAGAACTCTCATATCCAGCACCGAGCGGGCACAAAGCATATTAATGCTGACTGCCTGAGTAGACGTCCGGTACGCCGTTGTGTGCGTCCGGAATGTGGGGATTGTGGTGCTCACAATGCTGTGGTAGCGAGTGTGCGTTTGCCTTATGATGGGTTGTTGCAAAACCTGTTGGATTGGTCCACCGACACTATAAGGACGTACCAGATGGCCGATCCTACCATAGCACGACTGAGGGAGCTTGTCCCTACTGGGGTCTGTCCAGTGAGACCCGAAATATCGCTGGAAAACCGTGAAATGCGACGTTTCTTGGCACAGTTCCATGAACTGGAGGTCCGAGACTCGTTGTTGTGCAGGTGGAAGACTTGTCCAGGAAAGCGGAGGGTATTACAAATGGTAATCCCTGCTGCTATGAGGAAAGACATCCTGTACTACTGCCACGGCCATTCCACTAGTGGGCATTTCGGCAAGAAACGCTCTTTGGAACGGCTGAGTCGGAGGTATTACTGGCCCGGAATGTCCGGCGACCTTTTGAGGTGGATCGAGACATGTCCGGCATGTTGTTTAGGCAAACCTGGTCCTGGATTAGGAAAATTGCCACTGCAGCAGGAACTATTCGGGGTGAGATTTGCTCGAATAGCCGTGGATATTATCAGTGGAGTGAAACCCACTCCTAAGGGTAATACGTGTATGATGGTGGTCTCGGACTACTATACGAAATACACCCGAGTGTACCCACTAGAGGATCATACTGCTGCTACTTGTGCGGAAGCACTAGTAAAGGGGTGGATCCTCCATCTGGGGGCTCCCTTGATGTTACATAGCGATCAAGGGAGAGAATTTGAGTCCAAGCTTTGGGCAGCTATGTGTCATCAGTTGGCTATATGCAAAACTCGGACCAATCCGTACCGACCACAGTCCGACGGGCAGGTGGAACGGTTCAATCGGACCTTGATCCAGGTTTTGAAGCCGTTAGTGAACTCCCATATGGATGATTGGGATGATCAGTGCGAATTTGTGGTACATGCGTATAACAATACGGTCCACACTTCGACAAATTGCACACCAAACCTCTTGGTGTTTGGAGAGGACTTGATCATGCCGGCGGATTTAGTATTCGGGGTGGTAGGGATCAGTCCGGAAGCACCATGTACGGTGCTATTTGTAGAATCTTTACGAGAGAGGTTCAAATTTGCCTACGAAACAGTTAGGGCGCATTTGCTCAAAGCTGCGAATTGGCAGAAGGTAGGTTATGACACCGGATTGAAGTTGCGACGCTTCGTAGTAGGGGATAGAGTGATCCGCCTGCACGAACCGCTCTGCAACGTCAAGCTGGCAAATAACTGGGATGGACCACACACCGTGGTTAAATGTATCAGTCAGACGACTGTGTTGATCCAGTCCGAAGCAGGGCGCATCCGGACGAGCCATGTGGCTCGGTTGCGTGCTTGGGCTGGAAGGGAGCTCACCCCGGAAACGGAGGTGGAAAAGGGAACTTCGATGCTAAATTTGTACCTTTGGAAGGGGTGTCAGCGGATACCCCTAAGGGAGTGGTACGAAAGAAGCCCCAGAAGACCGTGAAAAAGAAAGTCTCGGCAGGCGAAGGAAGAAGGGCACGGAAAACTAAAATCAAGGCTGGAGTTTTAGTTAAGAACGAGAGTCCTTCGGCCAGGTTACGAGAGGGGAGCGGGAAACCCGTTCGGCGAAGCCCAAGGCTGGTGGCCAGAGGGGCGGTAACCTAGCTTGTTTACACAACGAGTGTGGTGTCCTGTGTTGTTTTATATGTTATATGTGTGCTACCAACAGGGGCGCTCAGAGTCAAATAGAAAAGAATGTTGGAGTGCTCCCGAGGGTGGTGGACGGATAATCCGGTGGGGTAATCTTCGATTTCCCATATTAATCCACTAATACTCCTGACGAACTCTTTATTCGAAGTATATTTTGACTTTTGCGAGCCGCCTACGTGGCAGTGTGATCCCCCGAGCCCGAGCTGCGGGCGGGAAAGGTCGTGACCTGATTAAGCGATAATTGGGTCACACCGGGTAACGGGATCGCGTCCAATCACGCGAGACGCTGCGCATGCGCTTTGTTTTAAAAACAAAAGCGAGGGAACCGCCATATTGATTTTGGGGCTCTCCCGGATCAATCGTGCGGGTGTCGGCAGCGGAGAAGTCGGTGTTTTTGGGCCACTAGAGGAGTAAGAAAGGCATACAAAGAGTAGGAACTGTGAGTACTCTTTGCTGGTCAGTCTAAGACAAAGAGGGAGACGGGGAACTAAGTGTTTCCCCGTCAAACTCCCGTCGTAAGACACTTGAAGAAGTGAGGATGGCCGAGCAACAGCTCCGCCAGTCCGAACTCTCCGGTCACTCCGAGGTGGCGTCCGCCACCGAGGAGCACATGGACGCTCAGAGCCCCAGTGGTGATGAGCTTAGCCAGACTCTGTCGGAACTACGTGTGGATCCGATCGTGTCACCGATTCGGAAGTCTCCGTCACCCGAGGGCAGCGAGGACTCCGGAATGTTGCGAGGGATCGCCTACAGTGCAGTAGAGTCGAACCCCTCCGAGTCGACTGGACATCTCTCTCGGATGTGCAGTCTGAGCATTTCGCCCAGCCTCAAGAAGACAGTTACAAGGAAACTGTCTATGGGAGGCGACAGCGACTCCGACACTTCACGTCCGAGGACGCGCGGTGGTAAGGGTGCTACCCGAGATCGGTCCCGGTCGGCCGATGGTAAGGTTAGTACCAAGGCTCTTAAACACGTAGGTGTTGGAAAGAAGCCTCAGGGAAAGGACGAGCCTAAAAAGCCCGATCCGAAGAAGCCTAGTACCCAGGGTACTAAGAAAGCGGATCCGAAGGTTGCCACTGCCACGGTAACCAAGGATCCGAAGACGGTCACTCCCAAGGCTCCGACTCCAAAGGTGCCAAAGGATCAAAAGAAAACTGATCCGAAGCCAGGGGCTAAGGATCAGAAGAAGAAGGGACAGACGTCCGGCAGCACTCAGGCTGTCAAGACTCCGGGCCCTACCAAGTCAAACATCCCGATCCCTAGCAAGGAAAAGGATGCCAGTAAAGCAGCTGGAACGTCAGCTGCTCCGACGTCAGCCGTGGATGTGTTGTCCTTCTCGCGAGAGTTGGACAACAGCTCTGCAGTGGCCGCTACGGCCGCAGCCATGGCTGGTACGTCCGGGCACGGGGGAGCTCGTCCGAAAACGAAAACTCACCCAACTGAAACTAGGACCGAGGAGACTATGGATACGTCATCCGCAGCTCATACGGTCAAAGTTGTGCAGGAGGTGCTGTCCGGCATCACCTTCCAGCTACCGGCTCCAGTGGAGCCAAGAAGAGAAGTACCCGTTCGGGTGGAGAGGCCTCCTGCAGGAGCAACCCCCGTCCAAGTGGAGACTCCTCACCAGCCTGCCGAGCCCCGTCTGGAGCCATCCAATATGGATACTTCGGATGAGGCCGGTAAACTGGACCAAGCTGCAGGCGGTGGTTCAGGTGGATCGGGGGTACCGATAATCCCCCCAGTCCAACATGAAGTATGGGATAAGGAGGACGCCGACGTCCCGTCCCTGCTACGAGGAGCCATCATCACACAGATGACCAAGGAGGAGATCAGGTCGTTTGACTTGGTCCAGATGAGAACCTTCCGGGGCCTGGACATTCTGTCCGACCGGTTTCCGACTTGGTTCCCCGCCTACGTGACGGCTGCAATGCAAGGCCTCAGTGAATCGGCGGCTACAGCTCGCTTGGTTGCTGAGTCAGAAGGACGCCCCGAACTTATCGCGGCCCTTGAATACGAAATGCTACTCGCAGACGAATTCAAGGTCGTGCATAATAGAAGGGAGAAAAGGCGACAGCTGACGCCGGCCATGAGGCTGGCCCGGAATATGGAGAAAAAGACTAACGAGTCTATTCTTAATGATACTCTGGAGGAAGAGATGGTCCAACAGAGCACAGCTGCGACTAGGTCTGCTGACACTGGTCGGATGGAGAAGGCCAGTCGTAGGCATCAATACCTACGGGAGACTATCCGGTTGACATCTCTGAATGCGGGTCAGTCCCCTGAGGAGGTAGATGAAGTTCTGAAGGGATTGGACAAGAACACAATCCCGGACAACGAACTAGAGGAATTGGTCCGGACTGCACTCCGAGCCAATGCCGCCGGTGGGTTTCAGTTCTTTAAACCCATGTGTGTAAATGACTGTGTTAAAGATAAGCGGTCATCCAAGGTTCCGGAGGAAGTGGGTCCTGACGGCCTCTCGGACGACGAAGAATGGATCAAACATGATCCTCTAGACAAGTCGGTACAGCTGTACCACTACGAATTACTGGAGAAGGTCCGAACTGGTAGCACCAAATACCATTCGCTCCTTCAAAAGACGAAGTTGGCATGGGCAATGTCTAGATGGCATTCATTTAGTAAGTGCCCATTCAAAGCTTGTCGAGACATCGATGAGACCCTGGAGAAACCCCGAACTTGGCCTACCAAGGTTCGGTATGCAAGGCATGTTACCCGCCATCACTTACGTCATTTCATGCGATATGACTGCCTGAGTGTGGGTTCGAAGCAGAGCAAGGGTTGTCCGAATGGTGGTCTGTTCTACACCAGAGCAGACATCATTCGACACCTTGCCAAGTTCCATAGCTTGGCTCTGGAGACTGCAGCGGAACGCATTCAGACCGCTCACGCAGAAGTCTACTCCCATTTTGGGACCCTAGTAGACAAGAGTGACAATCTCGAGGTGGATTTTGGCTCCAACGAGAAAGGGAAGGTGCGGGTCTTCTACAAGGTGAACCCGGATCGCACGTATCTCCATATCCCGGAGGGCGAACTCTACGACGAGTTCGAAGAGTACCAGCAGCGTACCAGTACACGGAAGCGGCGAGCTCCGAAACGATCCGATGGGTCCTCGGAGCCCACCGACCCGAAGAAACAGAAAACGGATGAAAGGCAATCCGTTATGGAGAAGGCAGATCCGGGGTACAAAGGACCGGCATTTACCTCTCGCACGACCGACTGGAAGTCGGGTCCCAAGGACAAGCCACCTCGGCCTAGTCTGGAGGATCCGAACTCCAGTACGGGGGGATCGTTCGCTGACGAATTCCCCAATCTGGATTTGGTTCCGGGTGGGGAGTCACAGACTCTCACCCAGACCGGGAAGGACAAGGCTTCGGTGAAGCAAAAGCCGAAGCCAAAACAGACTCCGGATCCCCCACAGGAGACTCCGGAGGAGGGGCACTTAGTCTTGCGACTAAGGGGCCCTCCCACGTTTCCTCCCGCTGACTTCAAGTCCTACGAAGCCGGACAGGAGGCCTTTGACCGGTGGCAGGATAACTTCCACCGATTGCTTACTGGCTTAAGTCAGGAGGTGGCGATGTTGTCCCTGGACACGGTGCATCATCTCCACCGGAGTGAAGTCGCTACTCAAAAAGCAGCGGCCCAGGAGTCGGTTCAGGAAGAGCGTGAAAATGCTCGGACTGAGCGAGTTGCTGCTAAATCCGAAAGGAAAAAGCAGAAGCTGGCAGTCAAGAACGCCGAGGAAAAACTGGACCACGAACGTCGGAGGTTCAGAGACTGTTTCGCGCACGAGATGCACGAATGGGATGGGACTCGGGCTCAAATCGAGCTCTGGCTCCAGGAGCTGACTCTGGCGGAAGCTGAGTCCGACTCTGAGGATGAGGAGGCTGCGGCCAAGCCGAGCCCTAAAGACGACTCGGAATCCGGATAGGATTATCCTATCTTAGGATCCGATCAAGGAGAAGGGGGGGTATTTTAAGGATACCACCCCTACAGGTTAAAAACACTCTGCTATAGGGTGTACAAGTATCCGGACGAAAAGAAGCGGCAGGCTGGCTACGCAAGGAGGCAGTCTGCCAGGCAGAACGGACGGAGGAGGACGAGGAGATCCGGAGAGAGATCAAAGCTCGGGACAGGAGTACGCTACCACCATGGATCCGATACGAGATGTTTTTTTTATAAACTATATATATCAGGACCGAGTGCTCCTAATTATAAGTCCGAAGATCGCCTGGAGGCAGGACTTGGAATTTTTTTTTTTTACTACTACTATAAGCTCCCGAGCATGAGCTATGAACTTTCTCGTTCCGGTGAGTAGGAGCTGAATGAAGTAGGTTCTGAAAGCCGGGCGGAATGCAACATCATCAAGAGAGGATCCGGATCTTCGCTATAAAATCACGTATGATGTCTTTTTGTAATAATACTTTAATATGTTTCTAAAACCTTAAAAGAAGTGATAGTGTTTATCACTTATAAGTATTATTCATTACGAGTGTAATTAGCTCGGGGTCCTGAAGGGACGAAATTTTTTTACTGTGATATTGTACTTTTTCAAGTGTTGTGTATACTATATGTATAGATTAACTCCATCTATCCTAGGGAATGGGGCGTAATTTTCATTACGGTCTATATATGTAGATATGTGTGTAATTAATACCTTTTTGTGTTCAACAGTAACGTCATATTGTTTGTAAGGTATAACTTTAATAAACCCCTAAGGTGGTATTTATAAGATAATGCCAGTCCGAAGTGTTTTCGGACTATAACCTTAATTATTTACCTCCCGGTTATTATCTGGTAGGGGGTAGTGTAGGGGCTAGGGTTATACGGGGTTGTTATATGACGAGTGCTGTTGGATGCTGTGTTGCGAGCTCAGTCCGAACCCTTCAGTCCGACGGTAGGTGGCGACACCTACCCCGGGCTTGGGGTATGGACAGAGGTCGCTATAGGCTTCCGGTCTGCGTGTGCGCGCGCAGGCTGGCTGCCTATATATACCCGGCATCTGACGGTACTCGTCGGTTACTCTGAGCCACGCTGGCAGAGGAGACCCTGTGATCATATCGGCTGCTTAGCCTACTGACCCGTTCCGAACTCTATAGGGAGTTCGCACACTTAGTGACTGCTTGTCTAGGTTCTCTGAATAAACCTGATATTGCAACCTGTAACACTTGATCCGAACTGTGTCGACTTTGTTCTTTAATTGATACTCTACCAATATCATAAAGAGACAAAGTATCGTTTATTACACTAACATATTGAATACTAGTTCTGATAGGAAAACTCCAAGGGTTCAAAATTGTTATGTTATGGCCACCGTCCACAGAGCATAAATCGGCCGCATATGGATAGAATTGCCATACATTCCCTATGTAAATTATTTATAGAATGGCCCCATACGGCCGATTTATGTTCTGTGTACGGTGACCCTCACTAAATGGTCATTCTCCAGAAGCAATTCTTTCTATTATCAACACACACTAAAGTGCATTAAAAGGGCCTCAGACACCAAGACCACGGTTCAAGTCTACACCACTATGATCCGTAGTATAATGGACTATTGTGGCTTTGTGGTCGATGGAGGCCCGGTATAGGCGGTCAGGAAAATGCAGACACTCCAAAACGACGCCCTTCGCCTCAGCGAGGGCATCAAAGACCCCAGAGGTGTCAACATTGATGCACTCCATACAAGGAATCGTGTCCCAAAACTGCTACCGGTGAGGAACCGGTGCCTTCTCCCGTATCTACACAAAATGACCAGATCCCGAGACAACATTATCGTCCCCACCAGAGACCTCCGTGGCAACAACCAAGTACGACTGAAAATCCCCAGATCAAAGAAGGTATCTTCGACAAGAGCCCGCTGTACCGTGGCGCCCCGCTATGGGACGAGTTACCAGGGGAAACCCAACGTCTACCATACAAAGACTTCGTTAACAAACTTAAAGCCTGACACTAAACGGTGTGCCACTGCACCCTAAAAGGACTGATGTGATAATGTGATAGAACTGTCAATTTGTAAATAATTATGTCTGCCGTACCTCCTACCAGACATATTACTCTCATCTTTGGCTATTAAATGAAAAAGTTCCCATGTAACATTTTTAGTACGCCAATAAAAATATCAACAACAAACAGAATAACAGCTAAGCTGCACATCTGTTTTACCTCTCCCCAGACAACACCTCCCCTGTTTGATATTCCGGTAGGGCATTAATACTCTCCAAGCACACAGTGTGTTTCATGTCTGATTTCACACAGACTTTTACACCAATTGCCCTTTGGGTGTCACAGGAGAAAATCCACAAGGCACAGACAAAAAACGTATTCTTTGTGGGCTTTCTTTTTGTGCTGACACCAATCTTTGTCCTTCTGTCATCCCAAATCAAGGGCAATCTTTTAGGTTATTTGAACATGTTCAATTGCCTTGGGAATTGGTATTATTCATGATCACAGTTATCCGAAAAATGGTTTAATTGTCCATGATAAAAATAACTGATTTTATGAAGTGATTTCAAATATGGGGTTTTTGTTCTGCCTACTATTTTGTTATCATTTAGTTACTGGAGTTATCTGTCAGAGATTTAGATAAGATGCAATTTCCATTAGGGAGAATACAATTCAACTGGACCATCCCAGTAAGAGAAGTGTTTGCCTCAGAAGCATCTGCATCTTTAATTGATTAGAGGTGTGTTTGCAATGTAAGAGGGAATCTCAGCATTAATATTGCTGCATAAAGTGCAGTTGCACATAACATTTAACAATATCATTGCCCGTGATATTGTCCTGGTCCTTGCCGTCATTGTGGAAAAATAATGCGCGATATATTCATCACATCATGTGATGTAGCCATTATGAGCCACGTATATTACGAAAGGGATTAACCAGTGGGCAACCGAGGGGGAAATTGTAGACCTACTTCCCCCAGGCTTTTTAGTACTATGTTTGGTCACCATGGTTACTTTGAAGTAGACATAAGGCAGAAATAATCATTTCATAGAAAAAAGGTACACTTTAGATGACCCTTTCTCCTCAACTCTTATAAAGCATGTGTAGAAACCAGAAATGAAACACCCCAAAGTGAAAACAATGATTCTATGAGCGGTTCCCACCCAGCCCTTATCACCTCTAACTGAGCTGCTCACACACACTAAACCTGACTAAGAGGGCTCATCCTATCCCCCATCTGCTCGTATCTCTCCCCTATCTCCTCAACTCCCCCTACTCTAATCCCAATCTCAATAGTCTATAACTCCACCAGGGGTCATAAACTATGCCAATGTTACGTGGATAAGCTCATAGGGAAAATACCGACATGATAATAGTTTACCTAGTTCTAACTTTCATGGTGAATCTTGAATAGAGACTTACTTTTCCCAAAATATCCGCTGAACTGACATTAGTTCATTCGATTGTGGACCTTATTTACTCACATATCACATAGATTACATTTTCCTTTATTTTCCTGCATATTGGATGTTTAGAATATGAGCTGTGTAGGCTTAGGAACTTATAATTGTAACAGATTATCAACGTTTGTACCTTGCATATAGCATATAGCATGGTGTTATATGTTAAGTTGAGACTCTAGTATTCTATACTATTCAGTAAGCAACCTCTCAGTGCTCATACAGTCCATGAAGGTAGGGTGGCCGGATGATTTTTTTAAATGAATTAGACACATATGTATCACATATTTCTAGAATGCCTCAATATTGGCATTTAACAAATTGCCATTGTTCTGATGATACAGTAACTAGGTAACTAACTGTACCTGATTACATATGCCTCACCCCTCCAACCTTTCTGACAGATCTGAAGGCAGGTACTTAGAACATACATAGGGGCAAGGACTCTCCCACAGCACAGTGCTGCCACCAATGTGTACTGTATGCACTAACTACCCAGTATGATTCCCTTTATAGGCCTATCAAAGTGGTGCCGTCTAGTGTTATTTATATGAGGTAAATGCTTGAGATTGGGGTCTCAGACCTCCATATGACCCCCAGCAGATGGCCTGACGCTGGCTGGCGGTAGGTTGTATCATTTCCATTCCAAATGTATAATTTTCACCTCATTTAGCTCTATTTTCAGTAGTCTACCGTAAATTACCAATTAAAGTGTTCTAGAAAAATAATTGAGCTAAAAATACATAATTTTAGGAGGCTTATCTATATAAGATAGGATTACTATAGAACCCCCCATGGCATGCCTGCATAAGAGATGCTTCAAACAAAAAAAGAATTCCTTTGATACATATATGCCATCAAACTGTGTCAATTCTCCCAGAGGATAGGTTCAAGAGATTACCCAGTTATAGAGCTCAAGACAGACTCAAAATCTGGAGGTCTGTCAATATTGCTCTTAAATTACATTATGTAATACAATTTTCTATGCTAATTCCAGCTCATGTATGAAGGATCCATTCAAGATCTCTTGATACCAAGTTACTAGGGGTCTCTACCTGCTCTCTAGCCAAAATGAGAGGCCATCATAAAAGGGTCACTTAGCATAGGATCAGATATAGATTGAGCGACCAGGTAGAGCCTCCGGCCACCCTAATGAAGGGTAATGGTACTCCCAAATTGTGCTTTCTCTGAATTTGATACTTACTTTCAGTAATGATATTAGACGCAACACAAGGGTGTTATAAGTGTAATCTTTCACCAATCCTATTAGGAGGGGAAGTGTCAATTATGATGTATGGAGATGACTTCTCACTGCCCAAGTAGATTTGCCTTTTCAAGGATGCAACTCATCTTCCTAAAGAAACATGCTAAAATCTATACTGTTAGAGTTGGGAGGTGTTGCTGATGTTATCTAATTTCATGGCTTATGAAAAAGTTACCCTCGTATGGGATCGCTACATTTAAGAGGTCAGGCATCCAATATGAGACAGGTACACAGCAGCAAAATTAGATACAAATAAGGTATACTGATTAACTATACATTCAAATATATAAAATTCTGCTCTGTTAGCTCCTTTGGCTGGGCATCTGAATAAAGCTGCCAACTGTTACTCTGGGTATTGAATTATACATGTGAGAACAAACTGCTGTGCCGTCAATTAAGTATAATCATCCTGCTGGCTCTGCTAAAGAAGGCATATAATCTTATTATACGAGCGAATCAATTTGCAATGGAACTGAGATAAATGTGATTATAACTGTTTTATCTGCTACCTCCTGCAGATCTTCCTAACGATCAACCTACTACTAAGCTGAGAGAGCTGACTCGCACACTGAGTTGCTCTTATATAAACCTGTATAATGCACAGGGTGGACATAACCTGCTCAGTTCCCAGGTAACAGTCCTCTGAGCTGCTCCCCATGTAGTTAATTAACCCAGGTCAATACACTGAGCACTGGGGAGGAGTGCTCTTCTTGCGTTGGGAGAGTCTTCTACGGGAAGGATTTATGATAAGGGTGTGGATGTCAGCTTGGTTGATCATAAGTATCTGCAGATGAATCTGAGACAAGTGCATTACACTCTCTACTCTACTTAGCCTGTCTGGAATGAATAATAACATCAAGATGGATCATCAGAGAAAGGAGAGGAAACAATCAATAATCCTTATATCTAGCTGTTGCAAAATAGTCACATGAGGTATAGACCAAACAATTAAATTTTGCTGTTCTCTTAGGGTATAGCTGTGTATAGCTGTATAAAACATTTGCCGCATGGTTTCTATTGTATTGATGTAAAAAAAAAACTTGTTTATAATTTGTATGGTGTCAGGTCAACTACCCTTCGAAATATTATCCTTCCTGTCCATATAATGCGTATTCATGTTGTCATGTCATTCTTTCCATAACTACAGCAGGGCTACATACATTTGAGTGTTTGGAAACTACTTTTCCCATTCCGGTAAGCATGCAAAGCGATAACAGGACAATATTGAGATAAATCAAGCTTTCAAGGGGGCCCTTGCAGTGATTGAAAACAAGAGGATATCTAAGTGTGATCAGAGAAAGATAGAAAAGGCCTCCTGAATGCAAGAGAATGTGGAAAGATAATTCATACCATATATATATATATATATATATATATATATATATATATATATATATATATATATATATATATATATATATATATATATATATATATACATATATGATAGATATATTTATCAAATTTTCACAAACTTCTTGTGTCCCTACTTGAGAATTCACAGGCTCATAGGAATGGCTGCACCATTATAGCAGGGTCTGATCTAAGCCATGAAGTGTTCTCTCACAAACTGTGGTGGCAGAGTACACTGGAAGGTTGAAAGGGTTAGTCAGTACAGACTATCCTAGGTTGGGCATATGAATGGTTTTTTTAAAATTGTCACAATGGCAAAGTTATATTCAAAAATGACCAAGGGGTCAGTCGGTAGTCAGTGCCTGACCCTCAGGTGAGGGTAGTTTTAGCGACAATGACTCTCACTTTTCTGTGTGTATAGGTTCATCATTGGTGTGTTGTATTTGTATACCACTTGTTGGTGCCACCTGTGATGACCACTCAGTGGCTCTCCCTGGAAATTAAAAGACTAAGGTGGGTTGGTCAGTACTGACCAACCAGACAATAGTAACTTACCTAGATTGGTCGTATAGGGAGCCAAGAAATGACTAAATAGGTTAGGTACTAGTGACTGAGAGATTGGTCGTATAGGGAGCCTAGGAATATCAGTGTATAGGGTGCCTCCTGTATGGTACAGACTGTGGGCGTGACGGCAGAATTTGTAAAACGGCTTTGTGTTATTGTTACTGCGTACGCCAAGTATGCACACACCGAAATTGCCTGTTTAAGCACCCTGAACTTATAGATTACACTTTCCTGTAAATTTCAGGGGGTCGGTCTTATACCTATGCTTAAACAAAACCTTTGTTCTTTTTGAGACCCCTGCTCTTAATATTCAACTCAGAAATGGAAGTAGACAAGTAATGATTTGTTCATAGCTAAGGCTCTGTTATTGCGATTCCATACTAAAGTTTAGACACCCTTGTAAAGAGAGATGATGACGGAACACTCTCTGCCGTGGTTGTGTAGTATGGACAATAAAATACCTCGCCCTGATGAAAGTAAAGGCTCCTACTTTTCAATAGATATGATCACCCCCACTTCCCATAATGAGATGGAGCAACCCACAAAACCAACGCCAATCATTTGAAATCCAATATCTGCAAGTAGGACAAACTGGTGGGTCCCAGTCAGGACAGACACACAGGGGATTATGTCAGCGCGTCTTTGCATCACCAATTGGATAGTCTTCGGTCATTAGGGATCAGACTGCCCGGCAATGGACATGAAACGGCTCTTTTGCGGCTCATGAAACTTTGTTATCTTATCATTGAGACTTCCACATTTAGTTAAAAACTCATAAGCTCAAAGTCTATGCTGAGTTCTATGTAATCAGTGTGAAATGGTCCATATTCTGCAATTCTTTTGAACTCGCAGATGAAAACTAGATCTTGGTTTGAACCTTATTTCGTCAAGAATATGTGTAGTGATTCCTTCCACTGCTGGATCTATTGCGATGAGGATGAAGGTCGCCAAATCGCGACAGATTTTCAAATCTCATCGTGGGATTCGAGCTCTAATGAGTTGCTTAAATCCTAAGTGGAACTAGTCTTAGTAAACATGGAAAATCGAATCCTATTAGACTGAATTTACTAGATTTGCCAGATTTCCAAATAAGCTAGTGGCCTATAGATTTGAACTGAATTAAAACTGTGCAGAATTGGATTAATTATGTGGACCAGCGAGTAAGCCAGGTTGATATGAATTCAGTTGAATTCAGCTTCATTAAATCATTCACAGGATGATCTTCATGTTTGAACGCATCAGTTCACACAACCACTGCACACTAGTGCCAATAAGAACGGCACCAAGGGGTCAAACCTATCATGAAATGATCATTATCCAAAATCAATAGTTTCTAGCTTCAACAGAAAAAAATTAGAACTGTTTAGCATGGCTCATAAAGTCAACCTGCTTTACCTCTCCCCCGACAGCACCTCTCTTGCCTGATACTCTGGTGGGCCATTAATACTCTCCAGGCACACAGTGTGTTTCATGTCTGATTTCACCCGGGCGTCTACACCCGTTGCCATTGGGTGTCACATGAGAAAATCGACAAGGAACAGACAAAAGCTACATTTTTCTTTGTGGACTATCTTTTTGTGCGGGTACCTGTTCTGTGTCCTTCTGTCATCCGAAATCAAGTTTATTAAATTATTTGAGCATGTCCAATGCCTTGGGAATCGGTATCATTCATGATCACAGTTATCCTGAGAATGGTTTAATAATTTAATTGTTTAAAAAATAAACATTGGTATCTGTTTTTAGTTTTCCATTTAGTTATGATTTTGTCACTGAAAACCAATCTGCCAGAGATCTAGGACAGACTGAAATCTTGCTACAATTTCCAGTAAGGTGAATCTTATTTGGGTGGGCCATCCTAGTGAAAGAAATGCATCAGGATGTTTAATGGATTGGAAATATGTTTTCTGCAATGCAAAAGGTAAGCCCAGTTAATAATATTGCTGCGGAAATTGGAGTTGAACGTATTCCTCTCCGCATTATCATTGCCACTAGCATTTAATGACTTTTAATAGGGGAATGTGTGTTAATCATGATCATTATGACTGCCATAATAAAGCTATCAGTCATATCATCATGTTATCATTCTTAGCCATTATATAACATATTTCATGTAAGAAGAACCTACTCATCATGAGTATACATAGGCATGGATATGGTGACTGGGAGTGTGAAGTTGTGGAAACCAGTGCCTTATGAGTTGGGAATGAAGCCACATATCTACACACTGCATTACAAGGCTTCTTCTGGAGACTAGGTGACAAGAGAAGATGACTATTCTGACAGGACGATCCTTTCCCGTAGGACAGCTGTGCTGGGGAACACTGATTTGGAATAAGAGTTAAGAAGACTGATTTTTAAAGGATTGAATTTGAAGAAATTGTGTTTTTTTTGCATGACTTAACACAGCTAGATATTCACAGGATGTGCACGGAACAACCATCCTGCTTGGCTGATCATGTTAGAAACAACTGGGGCCATCCTAAGTAAAATACCAATCAGAAAGATAGATGCCAGCTTACATACATTCTACCACACCATTCACATTATTGTACACTGCTTCATATACCGTCACATGTGCTGCGATTCCCCCAGTAGGCATAATGTAGCCATAACGTGACACTTGCTCCAATGAGAGACTATACAGACATTTGTGTATGAATCATAAATGCTCTGTTAGGTGCCAGGTTCCCCTTGTGGGCAGTAGATACCTCATGTTATGTCCCAATACCATGCCACATATGCCTTATCCAGATCTAGAGCTGTATACCATCATAAAAGTTAACAAAAGACTGTTGAGTAGGACATGGTCATTGTACAGATATAACCCGTTAAGGGAGGATGTAGAATATAGTCTACATTCGTCCCAGAGCGGATAGACTATTGTCTATACCAGGCTAGGAGGGGGTGGATGTTTACTATGATTGACATGATAAGTCCGCCCTCACTGCTAGTATTTACTTTAAAAGAAAGTATAGTACTACCGTAAATGAAAGCTTCACGGCAAAGTGGGGCAAAAAAAATGAAAAAGATGGCAAAGTCAATGAGAGCATCACATGGGCAGACACATTCTGTGATACAAGATCCTAATTTGACGCTGTGTAGGCATCTTCTACTAACTGGTCCAAGTAGGTTATAAACTCTATACATGCAGGGTTCCTTCCCCTCCTGGTGTTTTTTGTCAGGGAAGACTAATTCATGGTTGTGGCTAGCTGTAGGGAAAGAGATATATTTTAATCCTGTGCCTAAGCAACAGTGGGTGTATGCCTTTATACTTGGGGATCAATGGTGGGAGAGTGATTGGCTGTTTAAGGACTTACTACGTCTTAAACAGCTTTTGCATGATTACCTCTTATAAGGTGGGACATTATCTAGAAGGGATAGTGGAGACATTAATAGTCCTTGTGTATACAACAGGCCTAGGGCACATATTTCTTTTGTATTTGGGGTTCTCTGCACTGTAAAAAGTTGTTGTTCGTGAACAGCAATATGTGCTGTAACTATACAGTACTTTAGCTGTAAAAGATAATACAGCAACTTTTGCTGTACACATACAATTCTGTTACTGTAGATGCAGGTTCGAATCCCATAACCAGCAACCAGAGGGAGAGAGAGCAGAGAGGCTGGAGGGAGTACCATACTCCACAGCTCAAATATGACCTGATCTTTTCAAAAGCCCAATGATGCAGGCTACATAGTGACTGCCCCTCTAGCTCAGTCGGTAGAGCCGTGGGAGATGTAGTCTGAGGGTCAGCAGTTCCAGTCCCGACAGGAAACTCTCACACAAACTACATTTCTCCTGATGCAATTCTAAAGTATAGTATATTTTGGTACACTGAAATGTTACTATTGAAAATATGCAGAGGATAAGACCAATGTATCTCAACAATCTGCATGAAAGATAGTAAAATTTACTTTGAAAAACATCTGTAGGCCATCAAGATTACACTTCAACTAATGGTAGTTCAGTCCTTATTAGTACATTACTGCAATAGGGTAATTTTCATATTATCCCTTAAGACATGAACAGTCTAGTTCTAAAATTGTCCCCAGGGATCCTGTGTTGACCTCATTACCATTCACACATAAGTAGGAGGTGTTTCAATGCACCTGACATGCAGGATTCACTGGCGTAGTGGTCATGGTTCAGGACTATGGATTGGAACCTGGGGGTTCAAATCTCCAAGATGTTGAATATGTGAGCCTTTTTAGAACACAGGTCTGCGTCTACAGTAGATTCTACTGTAGGTCTACAGCAGAATTTACTGGAACCAAAGTTGCCCCCAATAGTTGCTGTACAGGAACACTACTTACTTCTAACAGTGTGTGTACATATTGATATATTGAATAAAGCGCATGATACACACACACAAATATATTTGACAATCATACATGATTATAGTTATTTCACTGCTACTCCTCTCCTGACTCTCAACTGACAGATTTTCGATTGATTGATTGGTGACAGTGGAAAACAGAGATCGATCCTTCTGGCAGCATCCTCCATCACTGTTCCCTAAGGTTTCCTGGCCATGTGCCGTTCAAAATGAATCGTTTTGTCTGGAAGCACCTAACACAAACTAGCCCATCCGCAGGCCTGTAGACAAAGTGAATAAATAGCACTGCAGCTGACAGATAGCATGTTTTTATATGAAATGGGAGGATTGCAAAATAATTGTTTGGCTATAACCTGTAGTTATGTATGTTGGCGTAGCCTATAGACGGCATTGTACACCTGCCCAACGCTCTAGTTATATCTTAAGGTAACAGAAGAAAAGTGTCATAATGAATTATTTGTACACTGCCCCTTCTCACTGAGGGGTCCAAATTATCCCCCACTGACCCAATCTACCAAGCTCCTTCCCCCTGATTTTCAGTGCTTTAAATTCCTTAACAGTTCCTATCACTTTATTTGAACTATGGTTTTCTATAAGGCATGTACATCTCCATAAGAGTAAAGCAGATACTGTTATATCTGATATTGTTATAATATTTCAGGAATATCCTGCGGTGATCCTGGCCCTGTCCTGAATGCTCACTACTCGGGGACGTATCTCCATGACGACCGCGTGCTCTACGTCTGTGACGACGGATACGTCTTCATGGGCGGTGACGCCATTTTAGTGTGTCAAGCAGATGGAAAGTGGCGTGGTGACAGAATAGTCTGTCAAGGTAAGGAAATGTTTTTCATAAGATTGGCCTGGTATGTCAATCAAATTGCTCAAATCTGTTTGAAAAAATAGAACTTGGAATTAAGATTAATGATCCATTTTATGGCCATAATGAAAACACCATTCTATCGATACCAATAGATATGAAAGATCAAACACGAGAGGATATGAGAGTGGTGATGAGCTTTCAAATGGTACTTTACATGTCAATCTAGTATGCCATTGTAGTTTGAATGGTCCTCTAAGACTCCTGAACTAAATTATTCTATAGTGTAGGTATCCTATGATCAAGAGAGCCGGCTCTATAATATATATGGTTCTCTGAAGTGTCAGCACCGACATTGTTTGTGCCATCAGACAGAAAATGTATTGCACTTAACTCCCAAAACCTTTTTCAGTCAATGAGATAAAGATTAATATTTCATGGGTTTCAGTTTTGGTGGTCATAATACTCGCCGCATACCAAATGGCGAAGTACTTTCATGAACTAACATTCATTTGTACAGGTTAATAAATTGGTAACCGCGCCACAACCACAATGCTACAACCATTTATCTTTTTCCTCGTGATCTTTGCTGTCTACCCTTTGATGGTAGTATACTGTTTCAGTGCACTTGACTGAATGCATGAATACAGCACAAGTGAGTAGCTGGACGGTGCTACATTCATACACCATACTGGTCAGTTCCAAAGGATGGATAAACTCCTAGGATCATCCTAATGCACCGGTGCAGCGCTGGCAAGTCACTCACCAGCACTGCATTGGAGTGAGCATCAGCGATGTGGCATCATACCATCCTTATAGGGTTAAGCTGCCTATGCCATAGTTACACACAAATACTATCTCAAATCACCAGGCGGCTTTTTGGGAGTTAAGTGCACTAAATTCTGTGTCTGATCACATAAACAATTAATTATAGATTTCCAATACTTTATGACACCATAAAGTCATCTGCGCCTTATACAGCCCCCGGGTATCACATTACAACACGGATAGTATTGACACCATGATTTATAGTCCACATATCGATCCCTATGAAGTTGCAGCAGAGTTGAATTGCAATTTATTCCTGCAATATTGCAAAGATTTGGCAATAAACTCTTGGTTTCAACTATTATAATCGTCAGGCAATGACACAGAAGAAAACTATTTTGTGAAATACTGATGTAAATGCGTTTCTTATTGTTGCAATACATTAGAGCTCAATAGATCAACCTCAACCAGTCAACGGGTTATGCATAAATAAGAACACATCATATTCCAATGTTGCAGGTAAAAGACAAAACTACTTCCTCTCAACCTCCAGATTTCTTTATATTTTGGTTAAGGAAGGAAAAATGATAAATATCAAAAGTTGGAATAAGGTTAAGATCTGATAGAGGACCGCATGAGCTTTGACATGATACTAAATATTGATGTTGTGAGAAAATATTTACATCAATTTTGAGTATCTCTGTTGTTTTTTAAAATATCTTGCTCAGTACATGCTTAAGTGGCCTGCTGTCGGTGGGAGGAGAAAAAGACGACATTTGCTGATTTCCCTTAATTATAATGACTGTCATGATCTACTTGGAGTGCCACACCTTGGTATTCTACACATAGACTCCTGTAGTAAACAGATAAGAAATATGTTTGAATGCCCTCATTTCATTCATGTTCCCTAAGCTTCAGGCTAACATCCACAAAATCGTTAAGAAAAGTTATTATTGTCAGTTTATCTGCGATGAGCTAGACTGTATGAAGTTCCTTTAAGAAGTATGACTTCACTCATTATTAATATTCTGGAGTTCATTTGTCAGTTCATTTAAAACTGCGCCAATGAGAGTGAAATAATTATTCCAGACAATAATTTCAATATTTACAAGGACAAAACACTTTACTTATGACTGCATTTCCATTTGTTTCAGAGGACCAGAACCCATCAAACGTGCCTGGTGAGTATAATTATAAAGGATGTTTTTAGATTAATTATTCACATTTTGATTCACTGTCATCACACTGCAGACTTGTTGACAAAGGGAGTTTTCTGCCCTTTAAACATGGGGCTTTGTCAGGGCATTGGCCTTTTGGATATGAGTCCATAAAATCTATTTGAAGGAAATTGGGCTCCTTTATTTGTACAATCAGAAAAGAGCACTTGCCTGCTTGTCATTGGTGATTTTGATAGAAATGGTATGCGAGAAATCACTAACCGCGGAGGCGAAGAAAAACTGATAATCCATTTTAAACCCTTCATCGTAGCATCGTACTTTAATCATGTATTACATTATACCCTTTTCTTGCCATGATACATTGATGTACTGGTGTGTAGCTCGCCAGTACTTTATCCATGCATCATGCTTGATATACCCATAGATTCGGCATAATGCACCAATGCAGCGGCGGCGAGTCACTCGATCGCCAGTGATGTATTGGTGCACCATGGCGACAAATGATGTTCAAGCTTTGAGGCATCACCCATTGCCTGAACATTAAATCAGTATTCCCCTTCCAGTGTTCTGTCCCCCTGCCCCATACGTGGCTAATGCCACAGGGGAGGCCCCCGACACGTACCTGATCCCGGTCAACACGCTGGTCAGCTACACCTGCCACCAATACCACGAGTTTAGGGACGAGAAGACGCGCACCTCCATCGTATGTCTCAGCAGTGGACGCTGGAGCAAAGACCCCGGCCACTGTGACTGTAGGTACACCAATATCCTGACCCAAGTCAGTACTGACTAAACACTCAATGACTAGTAACTAGTGATTGGTCAAATTAGTCATTTTGGCTCCCTATACGACCTATATATACAATAGGTTAGATAATAATGTCAGGCTGGCCAGTACTGACCAAGCCACCTTAGTCTTTCCATTTCCATGAGTATCTGGCTCCTTGAGTATAGGCCTAGTCATATTTTATTTTGTCTCAGTCATTTTTGAATATCAGTTGATCAGTATGGACCAATATACCTAGAGATAGAGAGGGTAAGAGAGGCTCCTTTATAGGCTATAGACCACATCAATATCCTTTCCCATAGCTTGTGCTGTTTGTTACACCCTTGCTTATCAGCAGATAAATTACACACATACGTGGGGAAATAGATGTCCAACACATTACACCTACCGACAGCGGTTCCTCCAGTATAAATAATAGTATAACACGTCCTTCTTATTGAACTACTACAGTAAAGAAATGTCGACCACTACCGGAAATACGTCACGGTCA
Organism: Harmothoe impar; assembly: GCA_947462335.1. Lineage (NCBI taxonomy): Eukaryota > Metazoa > Annelida > Polychaeta > Phyllodocida > Polynoidae > Harmothoe > Harmothoe impar. The sequence goes on along the minus strand of OX381720.1, from coordinate 46,567,630 downwards.
CGTGGTCAGAGCTGTTCCCGTTATCTTCTCGTGGCACGTGGCTTCCTGTGACGTAGGTCACGCCTTCCCTGACGGCACCCGGCGACGTTCCGTCATCTGTCTCAGTGACAAGAAGTGGAGCAGTCCCATAGACGACTGTCAACGTGAGTAGCTCGTGAGTTATTGAGTCATGCACAGAGAAAAGAAGTAAAATTAAATGTATATGGGAGTCTGGACTCGATCACTGAGGTAACTCTCCCCATGACTCTAAAGTGACTCCCAATCATTAGGGAGTCTTAGAACAGGAGTCAGCATAGAGTTATTTTAGAGTCCTGCTAATGTTAATGAGTCACTCGAGAGTCCTGGGGAGAGCTACCTCAGTGATCAAGTCGGGAGTCACAGTGATTCTACTTACTTCTTTTCTGTGTAGTCAGCGGTCTATAGTAGCCTCGTTATAGGACAATGTTGAAGCTTAGGGAGGGAAGAAAAATTGGTGCAATTCATGAATCACTCGTTGATTTAATAAGTACCTGATGTATAGGGATACATCCTTAGTACATTCCTTACATGACAAGAACCTTACAGTGAATGTCCCTGCTGTGTACTATCACTCACACTGGAATAAATCATTTGGTTGGGGCATAGTTAATGGGCCTATTTATTTGGGAATGCTATGTGTTTGGATGAAACTATTTGATTAGATAAAGCAATGATATACCTCTAATTAATCTTTAACTTGCAGAACGTATTACATATTGAATGATGTATTAAGTTGAAGTGGAAAAGTCAGCACTAGAGTCTTTTCTTTGGTTGTTGATCTAAACACTCAATTAGCATACCTTAAACAGTTTTTGCCTCAAGTTGAGCTGTTCTAATTGACTCAGAGTCACTCTCTGTCCATTCCACTAAATAAACTCCACTTGGCTGCTCTTCTATTACGCCTTTCACTCGGCCTTGTTTAGAACAACTTCATTTGAATTCCCGGCCATGCGCCATGGTTTGTTTTAACTGCCTGCATGCAAATTTCTAGGAAGCAAGGACGTATGACTTAAATATTAAAAAGGTTTTCTGCCAATTTTCCAATTTCCGCCAGCACGTTCTGAAATATAATATATTATTAGGGCAGCAATAAAAGTGTTTTGCTTGTATATGAGTCCCATTTCGGGGAGTAGATCATATCAGGTGCTTTAAATGCTTAGTATAGATGTTCATGTTTTCATGAATACTTATCACCTATATCCTTAGGACTGCCAGTACTTTCTGGAGGCGCACTGCCATAGCGTATTGTTTCCAATGCAAACGCAAAATCTTGGCTTTCAGGGGGCCCTTTTTACTATACACATTGTCCCGCTATGGTGGTGCTAAGGATAAGTAAGTTATACATTGAGAATAATACAATGGCAAATTGCACCTGCATCAATGGTATTGCTATGTTATAAAATGTGTTTCCCGGAGGTATGAGCATGCATATATGCATTTGGAAATGCTGTAAATGCTAATGGTTGTATCATATGTCATACAAAAGAACATTATATCCCTATTCACACAGGTATCCTAATAACAATAAGTATACTGAAGTTACCTTCGATGCACCTGTGGCCATTACAGAACCTGAAGTAAAAGCAGCAGCTCCATTGCCAGAAACATGTAGGCTTATGAATAATACAGTATCAGATTGTAGAGGATAAGCTTTACATAGCCGTGCAGGGTTTTTAAGCTGTTTTTGAAAACTGACTGTATAATCCTTAGCAATAGAAGCAGCATATATCATATAGTCCTATAATATTCCAGTGTTATGAGCGGCCGCAAAGACAGGATGCTTCAAACTGGGGATATCTTTCTGCTTAGCAGTTTACAGTTGTGTTACCTATTCTCACAAATGATTATATTTATATTGTAATAAAGTAATCTTTCAAAAAGGGGAGTTGCCAAGCAGGAAGGCTGAGCTGCGTGCCCAAAAACGAGCATCCTTTCTGTGGTTGCTCATATCCAGAGAAAAGTAAAGGAGTCAAACGTGTCTCCCACGTGGCTTTGGTAAAAAAGGAGTGTCAAACAGCTATTGGCTCTGCTTATACGAAGGGGCAACTTGAGTTGACACTGATAATACAGAGTCAACTCCAGTTGACCCTTCATTAGGGGTTTGACTACCTTATGTTCTCTGTGCTTGTACATATCAAGGGTCTGCTGGTGCCTTGTCTGTAAGAGTCGTTTCTTGTAGCAGCACAGTGAGTGATGTCTGAAGTGCATGGAGGTAGACCCCGCAGTCCACCCAGGTTCGGTCCGTATGGGCCCTGTGGACCTGCTGGCCAGCCTTCGACTGTGTTGGTTTTAAAACTATATCATCTATCATCCGGCAGTCCAACTCTCTATTTTACCAGAGCCACGTGGGAGACACAGTTGACAACTTCACTTTTCTCTGTGTAGGCCACAGGGCACATGTATACTATGCCTATAATAAGGTTTTAGCCTACTTAGTATGTGATGATGAGAACATGGTATCACTGTTTTAGACCATCCTGTTTGAATATACTTCACTCCTGCAGCCATCGACTGTGCTCAGCTGCCACCCGCCAATGTTGTCTTACTGCCGCCGGAAGTCAACGAGACAAGACCGGAAGTGGATAAATATGCATGCCTCGCAGACATGAGGTCAGAGATAGGAACGGAAGTCCAGCTCACTTCCTGTGGCAGCAAAGGATTGTGGACACGGCCAGTTAGCAATTGTTCAGGTGGGTTTGTGTGTATAGAACTTAAGCATTTCACAATGTCCACATGTCCTGAATTTGTAGTTGGTATTTGTCATCACCACTCAATACAGACTTCTGTCGATATGATCATAATCTTGAAACGCTGACAAAACAAATGTTAATATGGGACCTATATTAGAGCTACTAGTACATTTAATACTGTAGCTAAACTGAGATAAAACAAAGCTCAGATAAAATTATGCTGTCTGAGTGAAATATGCGATGTGACAATTTGATTTGACTTTATTATGAAGTTTGGAGAATCCAACTGCACATAAATAACCCTTAATACATCTCATATCTTTTGTGTTTCAGCCGAAACTTGCTTCGCACCTCCTCTGGTGGAGAATGCTACCCTGGTACAATATGGCATCCGCACAGGCGCAACGGCGCACTTCATGTGCAGACGAGGTTCACGCTTTCCGAGCGGACTTGAGACACACGAGATCACGTGTCTCGGGCGAGATTGGGACGAGACTGTTGTCCAACCGTGCTCAGGTTACCTTGGTTATCATACATATAGGGCTGTAGCGGAATGATTGTAGATTTGCTGATCTTTTTATTTGGTTCAATTTAACATTGCCTCTAAAAATCTGAGGAAATAGTTTGCGACATGTTCTGAGGGGCTATGTGGTTGCTCCTTTATTGCTAACATAGGTTGGGTTGTGCACGACTAAGTCTCCAAAGCCTCAATATTTTGTGACCTGGAGATATGTAAGTGTCAAAATGTCCCCATCTCACAATATGTGACCATGATCTACCTAGGCCCTATTTCGCAAATAGTCCCGGAATACATAACGCGAGCAACCATGTCCCGCTTAGCTGTGCAGGCACAAGAATATATACTTCGGCACATACACATGGTACTCTGAAAATCCATAGGTTGAAAGGGTTAGTCAGTTCAGACTATCCTAGGTTGGTCATATGAGTGTTAGTCATAATGGCAAAGTTATATTCATAAATGACTGAGCGGTCAGTCAGTAGTGGCTAACCTAGGTTCATCATTGGTGTGTTGTATTTGTATACCACTAGTTGGGGCCACCTGTCATGACCACTCGGTGGCTCCCCCTGGAAATAAAAAGACTAAGGTGGGTTGGTCAGTCCTGACCAACCTGACAATAATAGCTAACCTATGTTGGGCGTATAGGGATCCAAAAAATGACTAACTAGGTTAGGCACTAGTGACTGAGAGGTTGGGCGTATAGGGAGCCTAGGAATATCAGTGTATATGACACTTAATTTTTGGAAATTATAAAGGTTCTTGTTCGTTGGGGACACTATGGCGGTGCATACATCGTAATCAGTTCAGGAGGTATGAGGCTATAGGGCTGAGGTTGACGAAGTGGGGGTAAGAGGTATATATAGCCACTGTCATATCTCCATATAGCAGGCTCACATTTCCACATCCTGTCCCCCTGTACAAGATTATGTGTGGGCTTAGGGTGGAGTAGACATGGAAATTATACCCCTTGCTCTTCATAATGATCACATCATGCCAATCACAATGCTGCCTATACTTGGTTCTGAGAGCTATTTGAACCTGCATTGAGGGTGGGCTGCTAGTATAGAGGATGACCCTATACTTATGCTGGACATATCGGGGCTATTATAATGGCATTACCTCGGCAATGGTACGGTTTCCCTAAGGTTTGTTAACATACCCACTGCATAGCCACATATTGGTAGATCTTTGCATAGCAAACTAAAGAACGTTCTTCATGAAATAATGCTGAGTAAATCTATCACAATTAACCATTGTTTCACCACCCATACAACCCAAAGCCCAATGCCATTAATTGGGATACCGATACACAAATAAGACACTAAAATGACAACTGTGTTAAACTAGAGTAAACCCCATATTGGTAGAACCATTAACAAATCACACTGTCCTCATTCGTCCTGCAATAACAGCATCACATTTACATAGCCACAATAAAAACTGACATTAAACCCTAAACCCCATTTGCAATGTTTACCCTCTTTCCCCCCATTGCAGTGACCAACTGTCCCGTCCCTCGCGACCTACCCGATGCAACGCTGTATGCAACCAACTACTTCTACTCGGGAACCATCATCCGCTATGAGTGTGACTACGGCTTCCGGTTCGCGCCTGGCGTCCACCAGAGGGAGCTGGAGTGCATGGCTTCCGGTCTGTGGGACCAGGATGTAGGGAGCTGTCAACGTAGGTGACGTTTAGGACAGTATGGGGTGCAATGTGTTTTGCAATCTTAATATGCAATCAGATACACTCTATGAATCGTGTAAATTCGATATGGCTTTGTACCATGTGATAAAACTGTATTAGCTGATTATTTGTTTCTCTTTTTTTAGAGCAGGTTGACAATATATATAAACTGATACACACAGAAAAGAAGTAGAATCACTGTGACTCCCGATGTGATCACTGAGGTAACTCTCCCCAGGACTCTAAAGTGACTCCTTAACATTAGCAGAACTCTAAAATTACTCTATAATGACTCTATAATGACTCTGTTTTAAGACTCCCTAATAATTCGGAGTCACTTTAGAGTTGTGGGGAGAGCTACCTCAGTGATCGGGACTGGACTCCCACTTGAGAGTTACAGTGATCCTACTTCTTCTCTCTGTGTAGTTGATTTCAACCCCATAACCAATTACTGAAAACTTTTAAATCTGATATTAACAGTGCTAATTCTACTATGGTGACTTATAGACTATCCTTTAGAAGGTACATGCCGATCCCCTTTACCTTAACGACTCTTCTTTTTAAAAAGTGTTTCAGTACACCCTTCATGTAATATTGGCACGTGATGCCTCATATATTATCATAGATACAATCTCACGATCGCGAGTAAGGGAGCAAACAGGCAGCGAGTTATTGTCCCAGCAGAGTAGGGCAATAAAACCATGAAGGCTGCTTCCAGTATAGGGCAATAGGGGGACCGGGGGCCCCTGACAATCATACTGATTAGTTCACCCTTTGCCCACTAGGGGCTTCATGGTCAGATGGAGCCAACGGTCATGAATGACTGATGTCTACTCCCTTTATAAGCCGTTCTACAACATGATAGCTTTATGGCGTCTAGGTTAACTAATGTCCATATAGCTGTTATCATACTGAATAATGGTCTGAATAATGGTATTGTTTTGTTACATTTTCAAATTACCTACCTATTTGCGTAGTTCAAATGAGTATTTAACAGAATGGCTAGAAATATGTAACATCAGAATGTTTTTGTAAGATCCTATTTGTGAGACAATCTTTTTATGTTCCATGTTTATATGAATACCCAACCCTCTGAATGGCGTGAGCATAATCAGCTGATATTGGGCAGGATATCACCGGCTCATTCACCATGCATATGTGGGTGATCAGAGAGTGTCTGGATCAGTGAATCGGGAGCAACAGCAAATCATACAGTTCCCTTAGTCTATTGTCTATTGTTTGTTTGTTTGTAATTCCTTTATTTACCCTGCAGGTACACAGGGCCAGGCCCTGTTTCTTACATGCCGCTCATGCGTATGATTATCAGCGATGGAAACCATGATAAAAATACAGAAAATCCTTATTGGAATTTTGTAAATGAATTCTTTTTCATATAATATGAATTTAACTTCATCCAGGCCCAAGATGGCTATGGGTCTAGGATATGCTTCGATTACATTGTTTCATGTTAAACCTATATAGTTGGTTGTAAATGTATAAATAAGCAACATACTGACACAGAGATGCGTGAGCAAATCTGAGCCTGTAGGCTTATCTTATGGGTTGATCTTATGCCCTAGGCTGATGGAGGATGCCTTCTTATGACGTAATCATATGTCGATGGTATTCCAAATGATTGGTGGATGATGTTAATTCCACATGAGAGCTCTATGCCTCTCATATTCATTGACGTCCACTTGACAATTTGCAATGCTCACCACTTTGATACTTGGTGCCAGTTTGTCTCATGCCAGGTACATCTTGGTGTTTGTTTGTTTTTCAAATTAAAGCTTAGTTTCATGAGTTGCTCACAGTAGTTCAACCTGAATCTTGACACATAACATACACAGAAAAAGAAGTAGAATCACACTAACTACCAAATGGGAGTCTGAACTTGATCACTGAGGTAACTCTCCCCACAACTCTAAAGTGACTCCCAATCATTAGGGAGTCTTAGAATAGGAGTCATTATAGAGTTATTACAGAGTCCTGCTAATGCTAATAAGTCACTCTAGAGTCCTGGGGAGAGTTACCTCAGTGATCAAGTCGGGAGTCACAGTAGTAGTATAGTATGTATCGGAACGGGACTATAGTTAAGTACTGTTTATTACTCAATCGATATGCAGCCAATCAGAGGCCTCCATTTGGTCACGTGACCGGAAGTGACCTACTTAGGGGATTAGTGGTGACGTCACGTGACCTAGTTAGCCAATCAGAGGCCTCCATTTGGTCACGTGACCGGAAGTGACCTACTTAGGGGATTAGTGGTGCATTCTGGGTAACCCTGCAGCCAATCAGAGGCCTCCATTTGGTGACCGGAAGTGACCTACTTAGGGGATTAGTGGTGCATTCTGGGTAACCTACTGACCTACTTAGGGAGCGTTCATTATTTATGCCAGGGGGGGGGTGTGCAAATCAGGGGGGGGGTCATTTTTTTTAGGGGTATTCGGAGGGGGGGGGTCTTTTTTTTTCAACCTATTCTTAGGGGGGGGGGGTCTTTTTTTTTCAACCTATTCTGAGGGGGGGGGGTCATTTTTTTTAGGGGTATTTATTTGGGAGGGGGTATTTTTTGACACAACGTGACGCGAATTTCACGACACATGTCGCGAATTGGGGTCATAAAGACGGTAGAACTTTGCTAAATTTCTTGCCTACCAATCGACACATGAATGATTCACTACTTTTCTTTTCCTAAAGCAACAATAATTAATTGGAGAAAGAGCATTAATTCAACACGAGAAGAGTACAGAATGTAGGGGGTCTAAACAGAAAAGCTATCAGTGTGCAGTTAGATGAATGCTATTGTGGCACCGAAATATGACAGTACTGTATCCGAAATAGTTTGGGTTAATTGGACTTTAGCCTTGCCCATCACATTTTGGCATCCATATGCAAGGGTGAACTTGCCTACATTTTTAGACCCTGCCTTTCTTCCCAATAGAGGAGCAGATGCATAGTATGCAAGATGCAGATCTACCTCATATAATGTTGATAAATTGTAGCTTAGGTCCACTCCACCAGTCAAAGGCGTGATTACACTAGTCATGATACACACTTTTCCTTGGTATCTTGTACCAGACCCTGCTAAATGAGCCACAGCGTTCTGATTGCAGAGCTCTCAATATTTTTAGAATACCTTCACCATCTCCCTGATAGCTGCCTGCTTCTCACAGATTCTAGGACTTATAAAATCAGCAGACTCATAGAGTAGACATGATCATCCCACTATAAATCGGTGTACCGAATGCCTTGAAATGTAGCAAATAGCCACCAGATCCACAGAGTTTTCTGCTGCGGATGCCACTCCTTCTGTCGCCAATTTCTAAATCTCCTTCTAAGTTCATCTTTGGCTTCAACAGAAATCAGGCACTGAATAATCATATTGCTACTCATCGCTACTTGGCCTCATCAGAATATGATTTGGTTCTGGTCAAGTTGCTTCCGATGCTCTGCAGGGTTATCAGTGAGTTATTCATCACTATTTTAAAGCTTTTATTTTTTTTGTAGTCAATGCATTCCCATGGCTTGGTTATACTGACCACACACTAGAATATTGAAGGCAGGTACCTTATGGCATTTCCTCAAATAAAGGTTATCAACTATGGTGCACGTAACATCCATGCATACCATTGATGGCTTAAGCGATTGTAATTGATCCGTGCCGTTATATAACAAAGACACATTCCCCTGTGACTCTTTGTTCAACTTCAAATTCTCACCCTCAGCTCCCTATTTCTTACTGATCCTAGCCTTTGGAAAATCAAACTAGGTTTAAATAGTGATCTTGTTCCTTTAACTGCAAGTTATAATACCAGGATACATTAAAATGGGCCGATTGACCTCTAGATTTTCAAAATTTTCTTCAGGTTTGCCACTATTATAATTTCCAGAGCATCCCTTCATCAAACATCTTTGTTTTAAGCTGCAGAAGCGCGGAACAGAGGGGGGGGGGGCTGTGGGCCTAGTAAAGTGGGGGAGCCAATCTTTTTGGGAAACATGAACATTCTAGACTCAGAGTACCCAAGAATACACCAATCTCGAGGTAAAATTCCTAAAACTTTCTTGAAAGACAAGCTCAAAGTCCCTCAGAACACATCAATTTCAATGTAAAATTACAAAATTTCCCAGGATCATATGGTAGACTTCAGACCACTCTGAATACACTAATATAAAGGTCAAATTCCCAAATTTTCCTGGGGCTTATGGCCCCAAAACAACCATTTGTTTCTCCCTCTAACCAACACTCATCAGCTGGCTTTGGGAGCTGGGTCCCCCAACTTAATCCACCTTCCGCGGCCCCTGAGCTGGGCCATTTCATGGTACTTCTACCAAACAGTATTAGCAGGACTTGTAGGTGGGGACCAAAATAATCACACCAATTTTTAGCAAAAATATCAAACGTGCCACGGAAACAGAAAAATGCGCGCTCTCCACATAAATATATTCACCATATTGTTATGCCCTATAACCACTCCCTCAAATAATGGTTAAGCACATGCTATAATAGGTTATAGTATAGGACTATGTGGACTTTGTATGTCGTTGATGCCATTATTAAGTATTTATAAACGTCTATGGTGAGGGGGGGGGGGGTCATTTTTTTTCAACCTATTCGGAGGGGGGGGGGTCTTTTTTTTTTTACCCATTCGGAGGGGGGGGTCTTTTTTTTTTGACCCATTCAGAGGGGGGGGGGTCTTTTTTTTTTGACGTATTCGTTTTGCCAAACGCCCGCCCCCCCCCCTGCCATAAATAATGAACGCTCCCTTAGGGGACCGGAAGTGACGTCATATGACCTAATTTAGGATCACGTGATCGGAAGTGACCTGATGAGTCACGTGACCGGAAGTGACGTCACACGACTTAATGGCCAACCGGAAGTGAGATCACGTGACCGGAAGCGACCTGATTGATCACGTGACCGGAAGAAGAAGAAGTTTTTTTTTTGTTTAGGAAGTGAGGGTCTTTAGGATCCCGTGACTGGAAGCGACGTCGTCACATGAGCGACGCTTTAAGAGACTGCGCGACTTACTAGTAAAAGAAGACGTATGATAATAAAAACACAACAATATTTTCTTTTAATTTTTTTTTTATTTATTTTTTTTCAATCTTGATAAACACTCTATTTTTGAAAAGATGCACACGCTTATTTTTTTTTTTTTTTTCATATCTCTAAAGGACTCGTTGTCACACCGTCAGAATGCACGCGACGCTTATAATACAAGTAGCGCACGCCGTCTTTCTCTATGGTGTAGGTGACCATTTTGTTTCGCACCACTTTGAAATTTCTATTTACAGCAATGAGAGTTTTTCGTTGGCGAAGAACATCCAAGAAGGCGTCTGGTTCCTGGGGGTTTTGTTTCTTCTGTACGCCTTTTGCACTCCATTTTTTGGATTTTCTTTCACCGGTGTCGCTGACTCGATCGTAGCAAATGTAAGTCTTAGGGTTGAGACTTAGGATCCCGTCACCTTCCCACTCCGCTTTCATGAGCCCCGAAGTTCTCAGATCGTGAAGGTACCGTCTCTCACAACATCCGCCGGGCGGCGCACACCATTCTCGCACTCTTTCCGTTTTTGTCTTCACGAAAAGCTCTAAGTGCTCGTCGCACACCGCTGTCGGAAGCCACTTTCGTTTCTCTCTGAAGTACGTCTCTCTCAGGCGAGGTTTCACTAGGTCATCCAACGTGTCACCGCTGAGAGCCATGTAAAGACTGTCGGTGTCCATTTGACAAAGGGCATAATCGCGCCGATCGACGAATCTATCCAAGAAGTCGTATGTGAACTCTAACATTTTCAACTTCGCGTACTGGTACACCATGAACCCTATCTGAATAGGGAGGTTGTTCTTGACCGTTTTCGGTTGTAGTTCGACTTCAAACAGATCGGAAGTCAACTCGGACGCCTTTTTGAAGCGCCACGAATTGGCCAATAGTTCGAACTTCCGACTGTCAGTGTATCTCACCGCCGTGTGTTTTTCTTTGTTGCAGATTGTTTTACCGTACGTAGCGTTTCCCATTAACTTGTAACAGTCTGACAGAATTTTCTCGTTCTCGTTCACGTCGCCACGTCTTCGCGCCGCCGTCACTTCGTCCGCGAAACCGGCAAAGGAGCGTTTAGGTAGGTATTCTACCACCAGCTGCACTTTGGTGACTATCAAACCGTGCTCTAAATACCACTTGAGAAGCGGCGTTCCCAAGAGAATATTTTTTCCGTGGTAACTCCCTATCAGACATCTCTGAGGCGTGTTCAACAGCTTTTCTTCCTGCGCAAAGTCTGACATGTGAGGGCCTATGTCCGATTTTGAAACGGTCGCGTTCTTGAAAACGGGGGTCATTTCTTCGAAGTAGTCTCGTAGGTGAGGCGGCGTAGTGATGTCCACTTGAACTAAACCGAACATTTTCTCCTCTTTCACAGCGGAAAGGATGTCGCTCTCGCTCATTGCGTTTCGAGACACTTTCAAAGCGTCAACCTTCCAGCGTTGTTGGGAGGCCTTGACCCGCTCATCTCGACGCTTCATCTCTCGCCATTCGCACTCCCACACGACGACCAGCTTGTAACCTAGCGCTTTCAAGTAAGCGCTTACTCTGGTCGTTCTGTCGCGTCTCTCCTCTCTCAGTGAAGCGCACTGATATCGGTGCGACGGTATGCACTCGTGAGCGTGGAACCAACACCCGTGAAACTGGAAAACCGTATTAGAGGCCGCGTGAAATCCGTCCACGCGAATTCTCCGACAGCCTACCACCATCTCGCCGCCGTTCAGAGCGTGGCGCAGTTTCACGTCGCGGTCGTGCTCTACGAAGCGTAACCACTCCAAAGCGCTGTGAGAGTTTCTTTGCCTGATTTCGGGCTTGAACTCGGTCTCGGGCCGTCTCACCGCGTAATAGCCCGTGCAGTGCGCTTCGCTCATGCAGCGCAAGTACAGAGAGTTAGCGTCTAGTCCTAGTATGTGTTGGCACGGTCTCGCTTCTTCGCCGTACTTGTGCTCCCTTATCCGCGTGGTGCCCTTCTCGTGAAATCTATGGAAGATGATGGAAGGACCGCCGACTAGATTCTCTTTGATCAGAGCGTGGAGGACGGCGTCGAACTGGGGAAACGTTGTGAACGCGTCTTCTAGGTTTTGGAAGAGGAACCGTAAAGTCAAACCGGCGAGAGAAACTCCGTCTTTCAACATGTCGATGCCGCGATCTTGGAAAAATTTAGCGTGATTTTTCAGAGCTTCTATGAAAGGTTTCACGTCTTTGTTGTTGTAGTGGATCAAGTAGTCTTCCATAGTTTGCATCTTCTCGTCGGACCAAACTTTCTGACATGCGGCGTAGTCGGATTCGGACATTTTGACGCCCGTCAGCTCGCTGTCGAAAGCCGATCTCGGCGGCAGCGTTCTGTTTGCCAGTTTCCTGGTAGACGTCATCCATTCGTAAGGAAAGTGACCTTTCTCTTCGTTCCTGGTGAAAGCTCGCAAATAGGTCGCGTAGTTGTAACCGGGTGCCAAGTAGTTGACTACGTCCAAGAAAACCGTGTGCTGTGTGTAAACCGCCAAGTATTGATTGCTTCTCTTTATGACGCTGAATTCTTGGTTTCTTCGGTCTCCGGAGGCGAAGAAGGAGTGAAGGCGTATTTTGATCAGGTTCAAGTCGTAACGCCCCGAGTTGAAGCCCACCACTGGAGCTTGCCGGATGTATCTCAGAAGACGCTTCTTCAGTTGAACTAACGGGTGTCTGGTCTGAGCCGCAGCGAAGCCGCCTGGAGAAGGGGTGGTGAACGTCGCCTCCTCCAGCAGGAGAGCTTCACCTATCGCCGCATCTAACTTCGCTAAGGTCGGTCGGTAAAGTTCTAGCACAGCTTCCCCGATCGCTTTGGCGTTCTCGTTTATGTGATTTAAAACTCGGTCCAACAAGGGGTCGGAATCTGCGTCGGATGCTCTGACGAAGCACACGGGCCCCTCCCACCCCGGAAAGTCGGATGCGACGCTAGCCGACAAAGGGACGTGATCCCACAGCAGGGACACGTGCTCCGTCGACGGTTCTTTGCACGGTCTGAAGAAAGCCTCGAAATCGAAGGCGATCTTGTAAGGGTAGATTCCGGAATGTCCGTCGGGGGGAAAAATGGAGAAGTCTGCTAGCGCTTCGAAAATCGTTCTCGAATTTTGGTAGATGCCACCTACGTAGCGCAACTTGACTTGTCGGCAAGAGGAAAGCTGGTTCCTGTGTCTCTTCAGCAAGAACTCGGTGGTGAACGCCGCCTTACACTTGCAACATTCGTATATGCCCGCGTACGCGTTGAAGTCCGTGACGAGAGAGACGTGCAAACCGCCTTTCGCCGTCAGGTGTAGGTTGACTTTACCTCGGGCGGCCACAGTTCTGGAAGGCGGTCTGATCAGAGTAACGCGTCTTCTCAACTTCCGCCCCGGCACTTGACGCGACGCGGTGTAAACCGCTATTTGTACGTCAAACAAGGTCTCTAACGCGGGTAAGTCGCGGATGTTCAGACCCGGAAAGCATTCAGGTGTGGCAGCGGGACAGAACTGACGTAACAAATCTGAAGCGCGCTTGCTGGTGTTGTATAAGTGAAAGGAAATGCAGCGGAAGATGCAGAGGTTGTCCTTGTTGGGAAAATCTAACACGCCGCTTCTCTTTCCAACTCGACCGGCCTGAGTGATCCTACCGCCTATGGGGAATTCCCCCGGTCCCATGTAAACGCAAATGTTCAAATTGGTAGGAAAAAGAACGTGCCACTTGGTGTCAGCGTCGCAAAGTTTCCGTACCTCCTCGCAAGCGACGGTGTTTTGCATCTTTGAGAGGAGCTCTTCCAAAGTTTCTGAATTAGTTACAGTAGGGAGCGGTTGTATGAGAGTTGCGTTGTTCTGGGAGGCGTGGAAGTAGCGCAGTTTGCTCTTGTCTTCTCTGTGTTGTAACAGTAAGCCTACCGAGAAACCCACTTTGTATCTGAATCTTTGTGTCAAGTGAATGCGACGCATAGTATCTACAGCGTCACTCAACTCGCCGGTTGGTAGCCTGAAGTTTGTTACACTCACGCGAGTCCCGTGCATCCTGACGCCCGTTTGTATCGCAGGCCAATTCGCCGTGAACGTTTCCTCCCCGTTCGGTACAGCACATATGCGCGGAGGGACGGTCACCCCGTCCAGAGATTCGCGTCGACAAGCGCTCTTTCGGCAATCCCCTTCGCCGCATAGAGGGCAAAACTTAGCTACTACTCTACAATTTTCTACGTGTCTCTCGTGGTTGTACGCTCTTTTAAACATTTTGAAACACTTTTCGCATACGTACTGTGTCATGTTTTTTTTCACTCGGTTACCAACTACTTAGCCGTCTAACTATCTATCTATCTATCTAGCTATCTATCAATCTGTCGTCTATGTAACTATCTTTCTGTCTGCTGTCTGTGTATCCGTCTGTCTGTCTGTCTCATACAGCGTACGTCAAACGCTGTGTGTGTGCGCGCGTGAGCGTTGAGCGTCTCTCATTCCGAATCTATGCCGAGATATTTCAGAATGATCTCTGTTTTGTCATCCAACTCTTTGAGCGCTCTGGCGGACAGCGTCACCCCCTGCTGTGTGGGTTTTTTGTCAGGACCTTCGTACTTGCGCACGTGGACGAGGTTCTTACCGCTGTAGTAGCTCACAGCTGCGTACACTTCGCCCGCCTCATCCAGCACTGCGAACCAGGGGGTGTGATTAGGTTTTCCTTGCGCGGCCGCTGTGTCGCGTATGCGCACCACTGCGCGGATATCGGCGATGCGTGCTATGAGCTCGCGCAGCGCGTCGGCCGTGAAGTGCACTCGCTTGCTTCTGGTCAGAGACGCCTCTTTCACCTGGCCGTCTTTTGTGTAGCGCGGCCTCCTAGACAGTCTAGCCACGTCCTCCCAGATCTCCAGCGTCAAAGCTCCGTCTAAGCAGAACTCTAACCCGAGTGTTTTCTCTGCTTCTTCTCGTCCATCTCCTTCTTTTTCTTGTATTTTTCTCTTCTTAGTGGGCCTTGTTGTTCTGGAACTCACCTTAGAACGTTTCACACCCGCAGGATGAGTAACACCATCAGCGTGAGCTGAATCAGCAGCAGAACCGATAGCAGGAGCAGCGTCAGCGCTGGTGGTATCGGAGGTCTCGTTGTTGGAACAGCGCAGCCACACGCCGTCCGTGCTGAGTGTAGCGGTAGAAGGTGAAGCGCCGCCGCCCTCGTAAGGTGGCGGTGAGGGCAGTCGCCACGGACCGGACGGGGGGGCGCTAGCAGTGGAGGAAGTGAGGTCGAAAGGTCGAAGAGGGAAGCCGAAAAACGTACCGCTCACCCCTTGCCCTTCGGGTTCTTCGTACGCCTCGTCGTCAGCGTCGTTCTCTGTCTCACCCTGTTGCTGCTGCTGCTGCTGCTCCTCCTCCTCCTCCTCTTCTTCTCGGTTTAGGGGCTGAGTGTCCGAATAGCTGTAACTCTCAGCGCGAGCGGCGTCGAGGGCGTCCGTCGATGTAGTGGTGGAGGAGAGGGGCTGTGCAACGTGCGGCAGGTCATCAAAGTCATCAACAGTAGTGGGGAGGTAAAAACCCGGTTGCCAGTACTGCGCTGTGCCAGGAGCGTTGTCGTCAGTAGTAGTAGCAGTAGCAGCAGGTGCAGCAGAAGCAGTCGCAGCAGCAGCCGCAGCAGACGCAACAGTAGCAGGCGCAGCAGCAGCAGCAGCAGCAGCAGCAGCGGCAGGCGGGACGGCGGTAGCAGCGGCAGCGCGCTTAGCAGCAACGTGTACCGTCGCGAGTGTAACAACGTCGCTAGCACGACGACTGCTACCAGTAGTACTACTACTACTACTACCACTACTACTACTACTGCTACTACTAGTACTACTACTACTACTACTACTACTACTACTGCCGCGAGCGCTCGCTACAGCAGGAGGGTGATAAGACCAAGCGGCTGCGGCGGTAGTCTCATGTTCAGTAGCAAGAGCAGGCACTGACGCTAAACGAACGCTGTTCCGCGTAGTCTTCTTGTTCTTGAACGACGCTAGATGTTGTCTTTTGCTCATGGTGGTGACTGTAGAGAGCAGCAAAAGAATGAGTGAGTGAATGGAGGTTTCCAAGCCCCTTATATACGCCTTCTCGCTTCTAGAGCTAAGCTACTTACCGACCCTGTTCAGCTGCCGCCGGCTGGCCGGCGGCCATTCACAAAGAGAAACAAAAAGACATAAGGCATGACGTTTTCAGCTGGATCCCTTTCCCCCCCCCCCTTTTTTTGAGAGATCGACTGTGATGATGAGCTAAGCCGCTTACCACCCTGTTCAGCAATTCAACGCGCATTAGCTGTATAAAGGGTTAAGCGGTTGCTGCCTGCCGTCGACTGACCGGCGGCGGCCATTCACAAAGACATAAGGTATGACGTTTTCAGCTGGATCCCTTTTTGAGGGATCCACTGTGGTGAGCTAAGCCGCTTACCACCCTGTTCAGCCATTCAGCGCGCGTTAGCTGTATAAAGGATTAACGGTAACGGTGATGAGCTTACAGTGTGTATACAAAAAAAAACTACAGGAGGCGTGTGGCGTGAAGCAGGACCCCCCTAAGACGAACGTGTCTGTCTGTGAGTAGAGGCGTGTGCATGTGGTGAGCGACTTAAGTGTAAGACAAAAATCGCCACCTCCTGCCGTGGTGAGTAGACCGGGCCGGCCAGGCGGGCGGGCGGCCGGCTAGTTCAATAGGGAGGGGGGGGCGACAGCTGCCTAAGGCTGTGCATGAAAAAAAATCTGATTTTCACCTGACCTCTGACGTTTGTTACAATGAATGTCAGAGGGAGGGAGACGTCCTCGGGTAGGGGGTAGGAGGTAAGGCTATGAGTGAGGAAAAAACACCGTTTTCAGCTGGTCTCCACGGATAGCGATGCCACACCCCCTCGTCATCTAAGCTCTTAAGGAGCGGAGCGGCTGAAAAAGCGTCATGCGGACAGGGCGCTAGACAGCTGGAGCGCTGTTGGAAATGGGATTAAACTCCCTCTGTATAAAAAGCTCTGATTTCTGTTGGAAAAAAAACATATCGCCTCTGACCCCAGTAACGGCTACTACCACCACCACCGCCACCACCACCACTGCCGCCGCCGCCGCCGCCAAGACGAGACGAGATGGCTCAAGCTATTCCACTTTCAAGCTCGCCTTCACCGCCCGGTGCGCCTGAAAAAAAGTTAATGCGGCTTGACGACGTGAGACGCGGCGCGAGGCAGACCGATGATGGGGAGACCCGACAGGTAGGACAGCGGCGGTTAGCCTATAGCGACGCCTTGCTTCGTCAACTAGGTAAAGAGTTGAGCGGCTGTTGGAGAGAGTTGGGCAGTAGCTTAAAAGTCAGCGCCGCCCGTATGGATGCTCTAGTAGAGCGCAGTGTCAAGACACCGGAGGAGCTGTGTACGGCGATGTTCCGAGTGTGGTGGGGTGAAACCCCGCATCGTCATAGATGGGGCGAGCTCGGTCGCGTCTTCACCCGCATTAGACGCATGGAACTGTTGGCTCAGTGGATGGCCCTTCTCCACAGACAGGGGTTGGATTTCGAAAACCCCGACTCGCGCGCGATGCATAAGCACTTGGGCACCCTCGGCAGACGTCTGGGTAGCAGGTGGAAAGAGGTGGGGGACCATTTAAAATTGTCGCCTGAGAGGTTAGATAAGATCGCTGAAGAATGCGAATACGGAGGAAGTCCCGCTGAGTGGGCCTTCCGAGTGTTGAAAATGTGGCAAGATGAAGCTGACGGCGCCGGCGGTACGCCTTTTGAACTCCTTCGAGTGTTGACTGAGGACATGGGAAAGTTTGGCCTCGGCATCGCGATATTACTTGACTTTATCAAGCAAGAAACAACGAGAACGACGGACATGTGAATTGTTGTGTTTTATTTTCATACGTCTTCTTTATTAGTAAGTAAAAAAAAAAAAAAAAAAAAAAAAAAAATATCATAACAATTAAGACGCGCGATCTCTTAAAGTGTCACTTCTTCCTCCAGTCGCAGCTGATCGCCTCATCGAAGCACGTGATAAACAAAAAAAAAACACGAAGAGACACGCTTCTTCCTCTCGAGAGGAAGAAGCGTGTCTCTCGATTGAAAATCTTTTTTTCTTTTCTTTTCTTTTCTTTTTCTTTCTTAAAAGAGACAAACGCGCCCCTTAGAGTGCCCCCCCCTAGAGTGCCCCCCTCCCCCCCTCCCCCCCCCCACCACTCGCCCCATGCATCCTAAAAGCGCCCCCCTCCCCATGCATCTTAAAAGGGCCCCCCTCCCCCCCTCCCCTCCTTCCCCCTTATACACTCTAAAGAACGCTTCTACCTAGTTCAATAAGTCACTTCCAGTCGCTCGTAAAACAATAAAAAATGAAAAAAAAACTTATATCGTGGTGTTTTTTATTAGTTTACCGAAAAAAAATAAGAGACTCACCTCCTCCTCCAAAAAAAAAAGATATCACATTTTAAAGCCCGTGACCCCTTAAAGACGCTCATCTCTTCATTAAGTCGCGTGACGTCACTTCTTCTTCTTCTTCTTCTTCCGGTCACGTGATCAATCAGGTCACTTCCGGTCACGTGATCCTCAATCAGGTCACTTCCGGTTGGCCATTAGGTCATGTGACGTCACTTCCGGTCACGTGACTCATCAGGTCACTTCCGGTCACGTGATCCTAAAGTAGGTCACTTCCGGTCCCCTAAGTAGGTCATATGACGTCACTTCCGGTCCATTAGTAGGTCATATGACCTCACTTCCGGTCACGTGACCCAATGGCGGCCTCTGATTGGCTAACTAGGTCACGTGACGTCACCACTAATCCCCTAAGTAGGTCACTTCCGGTCACGTGACCAAATGGAGCCCTCTGATTGGCTGCAGGTCGATTGAGTAATAAACAGTACTTAACTATAGTCCCGTTCCGATACATACTATACTACTCACAGTGATTATACTTCTTTTCTGTGTGTAATATGTCTGTTACCAATATATCCATACGCACACTCCTACCGTCCACCAGGTATCCTGTGTCTAGACCTGGAGGCCCTGACAGGAGCAGAGCTGGACAGTACCAACCGGACGGTGGACAGCCTGGTGGCCCTCAGGTGTCCGGCCGGTCAGCGCTTCCCGTACGGAGAGAGCAGCTCACAGACCTCCTGTCTGCTCACCGGCAACTGGACCCTGCTACCAGGCCACTGCAGAGGTCAGTTAAACCTTTAAGTGTGGCATGAGGCCTTGGTCATCATGATGCATCCCTAGCTAGTAACTCGCGAGTAACTCACCAGTGCTGCATTCAATCATCATGTCGACCCTAAGGGGTTGAGACACTCCCCGAGGGTTGGCATGATTTACCAATGCAGCGAGTTACTCGCCGTGGTTGCATTGGTGCATCATAATGAAAAATGTTATCTTTCAACGACATCCGTCTTTAAAGTGACATATTTGTTTTCATAACTTTTGTTTTGTTCATGGTAATTATGTTGTTGTTTTTTTGTAAAAATGTGTATTATTCTTGCTGCATGATTATGAAAGAGCTGCTTCTAATATTTCTGGGTGTGTTCATGATTAATATAAAGGGGGCATTTTGATATTAACTTTTGCCAATAATCTTTTCGTAACAGCGTGTAGGTTTTCTTCCCTGGTTATTACCAAAAGTTAAATGTTTTTGTGTCAATGAAGTCATACATTCCCCACCTTTTATTAACGGCATACAAACACACGTTTTAAATTCCTTTGTCGTCATTATGAACAAATGCAGTGCTGGCGAGCCACTCCCGAGTACTGTACTGGTGCAGTATAAACCCAGTGCTGACTGGGCAGTGATTGCTATTCCCCACCTTATGTTCTCTGTGCCTGTACATACCAAGGGTCTGCTGGTGCCTTGTCTGTAAGAGTCGTTTCTTGTAGCAGCACAGTGAGTGATGTCTGAAGTGCATGGAGGTAGACCCGGCAGTCCAACCCCTGCATATCAACATCACCTCTAACAACCGCACCTGCTGTAACCCTTATAGCGATAATTCGGGTGGCTCCATGTGCGCGGCCATGTTAGTTCTGAGCTCGGAATTTCACGTGAGATCTAGACAGTGACCAAACACCCACACACACCATAGCTTGCAAGGCACAGGCTAAGATTATGAGAGCAGAACCGGAAGCTGAGCTGGCTGCCTGTGTCAGTGTACACACAGTGGTCGTGGGAACAAGTCCACACCAGTTAGAGGCATAGGCCTATATATATAGTGATGTATGGCTTCTGAAACTATACAGAAAGGATGCTGTACTGCAGTCCAATCCCTGCATGTAGTCAGGGCTGTTATGCATTGGCCAGGGCCAAAGCATCAATTTTTTTTTATGGATAGAAAAATATGTAATTAATGATTTCAGAAGGGGTGCCAACATAAACTATGGCCAGGGGACCGAGGGGCCCCTTGTAAACTCAGATTTTTCATGAAAAGATTTAAAAGTCTGGAACTGGTATGACTAACTTTATCACCATAAATATGTAACGTCTTGGTCTATAAACTCTCAGAGATACTGACAACATGCATAATTATGCAGTTACTGGTTCATGGGTATGCTCATTGCTCAAGGTCAAGGTCATTTCTCAAGGCCATACTTTCCAAAAAAAGCCTTTTTTTCCAACAATGTCTTTAGACTATTAACTTCTGTGTCAAACAAATGACACAAAGTTTTTCAAAATGACATGGAGATGATAGCTAATCGTAATAAAGTGTTAAGAAATGACATACTTGTTGTCACTTTAGTGAACACTATCAAAATTGCAAACTGCTCAAAATGGATAGGGGAATGCTTTATCCTGCTCACCACAATCATAGTTTTATGCACAATGATTGATTCTTATTCAGTTTTTAACAGAGAATCAGAATCTGCTTGGAGCCATTGTGGCATTTGCAAACCTAGGCCTCTAATTTGCATATCTAATTAGATTTTTGGCATGGCAACGATGGCAAAAAACACCCATAATTAT
The DNA here is from genome assembly GCA_947462335.1 of Harmothoe impar. Taxonomy (NCBI): domain Eukaryota; kingdom Metazoa; phylum Annelida; class Polychaeta; order Phyllodocida; family Polynoidae; genus Harmothoe; species Harmothoe impar. The sequence goes on along the minus strand of OX381720.1, from coordinate 46,546,775 downwards.
TCAAAAAGGGTCAGTACTTAAAGAAATAGCTCTTGTGAATAGAACTACACTCGAATTCAAATTTTCAGTTTTACCTAATTACCATGCAAAACAGTGATTAACTAGTTAATTACCCTTGTATTCTTGTAAATTGGGAAAACATAGGAACAAATAAAACTAGATCAATGACACTCAGTAGACGTATGCCTACTAACATGAAATAGGATTTGAAACTTGGGGTCAGTCAATTTCAAATTCCTATCAAATATGGCCGCCATATTCCTAGATGGCTTCTAACGAAAACTTGAAAGAGCTCTTTGTTTCTAATTAACTTAGAAACACAAATAACAACTTGAAGAGTGCAAGTAAGAGGTCAGGGAATTAAATCAAATCATTTTGTAGACCCTATGTGGCAGCCATCTTGGATTTTGAGATACTTTTCCATACAAAACCTTCAGAAAATTACGAGTCCTGCCCTGTATACTATGTTATCTATATGTCTTACTGCTTCATACTGATGCTTATACTACTCAGCAATGTGTTTGAGGTCAGTGTTGCATTAAAGAGGGTATACATACACCTACAGGTGTTGACATGATTTATTTATGCTGTTGCTCGGGAATTGTCTTGAAAATGTCTCAACATCTTTGGCTGGCAACCCTAGCATATAGTCCTACCCTCCCCTCCTCTGAGACAGAGAATGAAAATATGCTGCCCTCCACAACAGCACACTAAACAATTATTGACTAGAAAATACCAGGTGCTGCTAATTAATGCACCCAAGGCTGAATCATACTGTTCCTATCCAGTTATGGACAAGCATGAAGTATGATCATCAGCTTTGAGCCGTGCAGATGAGACAAGTCACACTCATCTGATCTAGGGACATATTGGCATTGGAGCCTGTAGTTCCTACTAGCATGACGCATGTGCCCCTTCATGTGCCCCTACGTAATTTGAAAGTGACAGGTATGGGGTCTATGGTTTATTGCTACTTGGGGAACCTTATTTTGCATATTTAAACAGGAACCTTCATACATTTTAACACCTTTAGAAAATCTGTTCATTATTACCTATAATTTGCTTAAAATACCTGCAACTTAGTAACCTATTTTTGTTTCATTGTACTACTGAAAATAGGTCCTTGTTTGGATAAAATGTCTACATATTGTATAGTAAGGGCCATCTAGTGTCATGTTCCAGAACTATCACGTAAGTTTGATCTGTCCACACTCCACCTCAGTCCACACCTGGTGGCCTACTTGGAAACTGATCTACGCCCACATCGGGCAGCCCTCATGGGGTGGCACCAAAACTCAATGACCAAAACCTATGAGCTCAAAACGGGCTTTCAATGGTTTTCCTAATTTGGGCAACCTGTCTGGGCTGTGCCTGAATAGAGCCACGAGCCCAGGTAAAACCCAGGTACTGAGATCTGCCCCAGCAATAAACAATTTGGCCTGATGTTCGCTTGCTACAAGGGATATTCCACTGGCCTACTGCCTCCAACAGCAGTATTTCTAGAGATCCAATTCATGTATATCTGTGAACAAAGAGATTATTTTCTCCCAGTCAGTTATACCATGTTACACAGCCCTCTATAATCATTGTTTTAGTTATTGTAAGTCATCACAATAATGGGCAACATTGACAGAATGCTAGTCTTTATCATGTGCAATGATGTCACTCATAGCACTCTCCCTATTGCCCTGATTAAGGGAGATTTATTCATGTTTCTATAACAGAGGAAAATGATTTGCAAGCAAGAATCGTTATAGATTACTGGACTTATAAATTAAAGGCAGGCTCTGAGCCTATATGGAGACCATCTTTCTGATCACCAATAGTAAAAATATATGAATAACTATCTCATAATCTGCTCTGAATCTATGTGTGGGCTAGTTCTAAATACAAATGCAGATGGCTCACTCTCAACAGATCGATGCAACTATCATTTGGCCGTACATGATCGGCGGCCGTACATGATCGGCGGCCGTACATGATCGGTGACATACATGATCGGTGACGTACATGATCGGTGACGTACATGATCGGGGATCATTGACTGTCCTACCCTTTTTGACCATGATAAAACATAGATAAACCTTACCAAGGTGTACATATAATGTCTGTCTCGGTATTTAAAATGGTTTAAATGTGTAGATGAGTCTAGTAAGAGTATTTTACATGACATTTCAATCCTGATCATGTACGTCATGTGACGTACATGATTGGCCGTTATTTATTGACTTCTTTAATTACCTTTTCTGACCATGTTTAAAACATAAATCAATCATAGCAAGGTGTACATACGATGTAAGTCTTAACATGTATTATCAGAAACATGTGCAGCAGTGGGGTAATAAGAAAATTTTACATGACATTCCCAGCCGGTCATGTACGTCATGTGACGTACATGATCGGTTGTACATTAAGGCACTCCCCTGAGGCCCCTATAAACATTTTGGGAGCGTTTTTTTCCTAATAAACTCCCCAAAAATACATTACAGCCAGTAGGTATGGTTAGAAGAGTTAAATAGTGGAGTGCATGGGGTAACTGGTGCATTTTATAGTCTTCCGATCATGTACGGCCGCCGATCATGTACGGCCACCGATCATGTACGGCCACATTTTAGTTGCATTGATTTGGTGAGAGTGAGTCAGATACCTGAGTACCTTTCCTTTACTTTAACCAAAATACCCCACTTGTATGTGCCCTATCATAACTTAAAAGTAATCAATTATTCACATCGGAAGTCTCCAAATGGTGAAGATAGCTGTTGTGTTATTCAATCTATAAAAGTAGGTCAAGGTCAAATGGCCGAAAAAAAAATCAAAAAAATCATGTCATGTAAGATATTTGTTGCTACTATGTGTCATAAGGTGGCAATCACCAAGCATATTTGAGTACAACTCATTTTCAAAGGTTTCATATTTCTTCACATATACCAATAATTTCTTATATTATGTTTATGTCAAAATATGTGTTACCAATACATTGGTACATTAAATAAGAAGTTCATCTTGTGAGGCAAAGCACCTAAAAGCACTCACTCACTCACTTTTGACTTATCAGAAATAGTACATATAAGAAATGGTTGAACTATTCCCATTAATCATAAAGTATCATGGATCAAGTGACCTTGATCTTGACCTTTGGATCTCAATAGCACTCAAACATTTTGAAGTACATACTGTTTACACATAAACATTGATTAAGTTGTTATATTCCCATCAATTATAAGAAATTTATCTAATTTTATGGACCAGGACCCCAAAAAAGGGTCATATGCCCCTCAAATCCACCTCTCACTTTGGCACCCCTAATTATATCAAAATATATGTTATTTATGACGACTGGGCAAAATTTGGGCCCTTGGTCATCGATGTCTTGAAATTTACCATAACAGCCCTGACTAATATCAACAGCACCAGTGATTATTTGCTACAACCCCTACTAAGTGGTAGATGCCTTCTTCAGCCACTCGAAAAGGATGCCCCGCGTTGGGGCATACAGAGCTCAGCTGCTATTTAATTTCCAGCCTTTTTGTATAAAGAAACAACTTTCCAATCATTTCAGCAACATATCAGAAAGAACGATCAGCGCCCCCACGCTCGGATCATCCTTTCTGTATGGCTATTCAGTTATGTGCGAACTGTGATCTGGGGAACGGAAAATGTTTCCAAAGCTGTGCGCTTTACTTGTGACAGCGGGATGTCCTATCAGATTGGATGGGGCTTTGTCATGGGGAGTCCATCAGAAATGCTATAGATTGGACCGTAATGCCACTGTGCCATGGTCAATTGATAGCATCATTGGAGATCCCAGGCTTGCCCCATCCTATTTATTCTGCACTGTCATTCCATATACTGACCTGAATGGATTTTACATCGCATTCTTAAGGCCAAAAAAAAAAAAAATCAGCTTTAGATATGGTTTTAGATTATGTTCAAACAGATTTCCCTTACATGAATCCTTTCAAAGGCATTTGCAATCTTTTTAGGGATTCTCTGTGGAGCAGTCTGGGGTGTCCTATGGGGCCCATGATTCATTCTCTATGTTATTACACCAGACCAGACACGGGCACTCAATACCTAGACACGCACATGTGTCTGACCAGACTACATCTGGTACAAACTAGACACATAACAAAGTCATCAAATAGTCGTTTCATCAGTTATAGTAAATTAATGTGATAACCGTAACACATGGTTTCGGTAACAGTTACAGACATGGAATGTGAATTTAGGGACTGATTCCGCTCAATACTTTCCCTGATTTCTTTCATGATACCAATTTGTGAACTCAACAATACACACAACCACGTATTTGTCTGTGTTACCGCATCTGAGCAGTTATGCAGAAAGGATGGTCTATGCGGACCACGTTGAGGGTCCTTTCTGCTTGGCACTTTTTCTCCCATGAATACTTTCTCTTGCTTTTCTCTTGTGTTTTTTTTAGTAACAGTTTTTTTTTATCATGTAGAGCCGCCCCGCAGTAAGGATGACCTGATCTAATGTTACATGCCAGATCGAGAATTTGTCTAATATTTGATACCTACAACAGTATTGGTTTAAGGAATCAACTTTATTCACTGACATGCAAGAATTCTAAGGGTCAAAGCTGGCGCTATTTCACTTTACGTTATCATACAGGTTAGCATATTTCATGCTATTCATTTTATTAGCGGCTCTTCCAGCAAGCCAGGAACAACGCACCAGTTAAGCCTACTTTCTTTTTTCTTAAAAAGAAAGGTTTGCTGAATCCCTTCCACCCGGTAACGCACACTGTAAAAAAATGTTGTCAAAATGACGGTGAATCACCGGCAACTTTTGGGACATAACTTTCACTGTTTTTTTAACGGTGAGATTCAGCGTTATTGCTTGTGCTATTACAGACTTTGGGAATATTCTATAAGCCTCACAGGGAGTCTGATTATGGTGACTTTGGTTTTTGTAGTATACATCTAAAAACTTACAGATAAACCATACTTTGCCTTTGTCCTGATCCTATATGTCACATTGACGATCTGACTTGCATACCAGCCATGGCCTATATACAAGGTTTTACTCTATAGGATTGATACAAGGCAGAGTTTCCAGAGGTGGGGATATATGCATAGTATGTTACCACAATATAGGTGTATAGATCCATAAAGCTACTTTCCTCTGGCTATTATCAAGTGATCATGGTACTTTGTTAAACGTTTCACAAGATTGAATTGTTAGATGCTCAAACATATAGAATAATCAAAAATTACCATTATTTGGACATGTATACTCCACTTCAAGGGCTCACACTCTCCAGAAAAATCTTCTTACAAACCAGGCCACCTATCTATGAAAGGGCCCACTATATGTGGCTCCCTCTGGGATTTAACATTAGAAGATGAATTTACATTGAATCATTGTAATCCAAACCAGGTTAGCACTTAACAAGGATCCACTGTGAAATGGCTGATATATACGATGCTTCATTGTATTCCAAATAACGGTGAATCAGCGTAAAATTTTACAAAGCAAATCTGTAAAAAGTACATCTATTTTTTACAGTGCAGGATTTGCACTGTTGTAACATACCGTGTATTGTATCCTCTATCTGGGACATAATTGACTCATAATCTTCATGACCACATCGCTAAAAGAGCGTTTGAGTTGCAGAATAACATTGGGAATATGAAAGGTATCTCCTCATGACATACAGTAGGCTGCATTTCAAGTATTACATACTACCTACATATACAGTCTAGGTCCACCAGAAGCAGGGCTAATCTCACTAGGCAGCCAGAGGCAACGAAATAGGCTTATAGTCACATAGTGCCCTGAGTCTAGTCACGTCCCCCAGAGACAAGGCCAATCTACAAGGGTGGATTATAAGGCCACCATTCACCCCCAGATATGGGGTCTAATAGCTTTCACCCCGCTCTAAATATAAGGCAAACACGTTGGCAAATGGATAGCTGGAGCTGGGGCACTTTTTACGGTGCAAGACCATTACTGACTTTTATGTGAGGAGATCAGTCTGTTTCCACCCACAAAGCAAATTATTCATATTCCATTTCTCAGCTGCTTATGTGGGCACCACAAGCAATCATAAGTGGAATGTAAAAGGACAATTGGTACATGTATAGTTTATGTGATCATTGATATCATCGGTGATACTGTTTTAGCAATGGGCATTTTCAAGTTGCTAGCAATTGACTTTTTATTCATATTCCTTTCATCTGATGTCCGCCTGACAAGATGCAAATGCACCTTCACAATCATAATTATACCCTGTATATATGTGGACCTTTGCTAATGATATATCTAATTTAAACGCATGGCTGATCCTTTGTCAACTTTACTAAACTGTATGGTTCTCCTCTGTGTAAGTAAAACGAATAAATGATGTGTAATTTCAGCTACCATGGCCTCCGGCTAGGCTATGTAAGTCAGATTTATTAAACATAGAAGTGATATCTAGTACAATCTTGCTGGCTTCTAAAAGATTGTAAGCGCCATGTCATTAATGCTTTAAATTCATATACTGCATTTTCTCCAATTCCTTCCTCCAGATGAACGCTGTCCTCCAGTGCCCTATGTGACAAACGCTGAGTACTCCACCCTGGTGGCGGACAGGGGAACTAGGATCACGGTCACGTGTCTTCCGGGTTACGAGCTGCTCTCTACTGGGGCCCAGAGCTGGGAGCTGCTCTGTGGGCAGCGGGACGAGTGGCAGGGTCCTATGGAGAACTGCTCAGGTAAGGCAAAAAAAAAGTTACATAGTTGACTTTAGCGCCAACTCGCCGACAACAGTGTTGACTCATGGTCCATCAAACTGACTCTGAAATAGCCAAAAATTACTTGAAATATAAATATTTTTTTCAAAATTGGATAATACTTCTAGGGTATTGCTAGGTAGGGTCGGGTAACCTGAAACAGACCTTTTTTTTTGGCCTAAAGCAACTCTCCAGCAAGACATGCATGTATTTCTGCAGAGAGAACACATCAGTCCTTTAATGCGTTCAAATATATCCAGCATTCTGGATATGCTAATGGTATTGATCAACATTTCCACGATGATAAGTACATATACTAGCAAAGGAATTTCCGTCAGGGGACCACAGTCCATGTACATCAAAACGGTGGTCTCTGTCTAGTTGACAGAATTTTCTGTCCCTGTATCAAAACAGGGGTTTCTAACAGGGCAGTAGTGGATCAGAACAGGGGTTTCTTCCAGGATCAGGACAGGGGTTTCTACAAGGGAAGTAGTATATCAAAATGGGGGTTTCTACAAGAGTACTGCTATATCAAAACAGACATTTCTAGCAGGGTAGTAGTTTATCTAAGTAGGGGTGTCTGCAATGGTAGTAGTATACCAAAACGGGGGTTTCTACCGGCATAGTGATTTCACAAAAACCATGCTTTTTACTACGGTATCAGTTTATCAAAAACGAGGGTTCCTACAAGGGCAGTAGTAAATCAAAACAGGGGGTTCTACCAAGGCTCAAGGTAGGGGTTTATACCAGGGTAGTAGTATATAACAACGGGGGTTTCTACCAGGGTAGTAGTATACAACAACGGGGGTTTCTACCAGGGTAGTAGTATATAACAACGGGGGTTTCTACCAGGGTAGTAGTATATAACAACGGGGGTTTCTACCAGGGTAGTAGTATACAACAACGGGGGTTTCTACCAGGGTAGTAGTATACAACAACGGGGGTTTCTACCAGGGTAGTAGTATACAACAATGAGAGTTTCTACCAGGGTAGTAGTATACAACAATGAGGGTTTCTACCAGGGTAGTAGTATACAACAACGGGGGTTTCTACCAGGGTAGTAGTTTACCACAACGGGGGTTTCTACCAGGGCAGGTTCGGTCCGTATGGGCCCTGTGGACCTGCTGACCAGCCTTCGGCTGTGTTGGTTTTAAAACTATAACTATATATCATCTACCAGGGTATCAAAACGTGGGGGGTAGCAGTATATCAGGATATGAGTTTCTTCTTTAGAGATAGTACATCAGTTAGTTCCCATACTAAACTGGTATAGAATTATTTCTCAAATCTCTTACATTTATATTTTCTGCTAACTATACTCTTCTCTGGTAGTGATATGAATTATCAGATTGTTTGTTAGATACTTGAGTATATTTCTTCTAGGCTGTGTATCTTCTTCAAACTAAGTATTATGCTCACAGACAAGGGCCTATATATATACACAAATACCAGATAGTATTTGAACGAAACGTTCTGACAATGTCAGGACGAGCATTCAAGAGGAAAGACAATGGCCTTTCACAACTGGCCAACACTTCTACATCTATAAATGACCACGAGGGGAGGATGCTGTCCCAAGGGGGTCTTTTCAGCGCACAATGCCCAAAGACAACATCAAGAATGCATGAAGGCTGTTACTTCAGGGGATGCCCTCATTCATCACCCTGAATAGGACCCATGTGCTTAACACTTGATGGGAACCCAAAGGTCTTGGGGGCGCATGGGGTTTTATTTTATTCAGCAATAGGGATTTGGTCAGGTTATTGTTAAATATATTGACCTACAACTTGGTATAGTGCTTGTGTGCTTCCTTTATCAGTGATCTATACAGTTATTTCAAATATCCTTAATATGATTTTATTTTCATTTTTCCTCATTATTTATTCCTGATGTAAAGACTTCTCTTTTTCCTCACATAGCGGTCTTCTGCGGCGATGCTCCCTCCCTTCCGCTCACGTCAACCAATCAGAGCGGCCCTTACTTTGGCGACTCGGCCGTCATTTCCTGTGTACCCGGGTACCAGTTTTGGGAAGATGTCAGTGACCTGCACCTCGACTGTCAGGCGGATTCCACCTGGTCCCTAAATCTGACAGAGTTGTCTTGTCAGCGTGAGTGTGATTTAGTAGTTCTTCTTGGAATAGGTTGGAATGTGGAGTGGAAATTCCCTATGCTCGACCATCCTGTGCATCCATTCTGTGTGACTTATATACATTGTATAACGTTAAAAAACTTATTTTGACGTAGAATGACATGTTTTTTTTAGCTGAGATACTAGATAAGTACCACTCTGCTCATTTGAAGAACAGACAAATAGATAGAGTCGATTCAGGTTTCAGGCCACGTACACACACTGTAAATGTATAATTGATTAATTGAATTTCTGGTTGCCTCTGCCAGTGACAGGAATAGCATCGTACTTGCCTGCGGTCGATTTAGCCAAGTTAGCCGATTTAGCAGGTTTTAGAAATCTACGGTGGCCGACAAGGCTCACGCCCAAAAAAACACTGTTATGAAAAAAAAAAAAAATTTCACCTGAAAAAACAGGCGAAAAAAAAAAATTTAATTTTTTTTCACAAATATTTTTTTTTTCATTTTTGAAAAACATGAAAAAAAGTTGCTGTCAACTGTCAACTACGAAAATTGGCGCTGTCAACTGTCAATTTCCGCCATACCGCCCTGCGGCAGAACAGCATGCCGCTGTGTCAAGAGAGCCGGCATTTCATTGGTTGTCGGCGGGGCGTAATGATATGATATACGCAGAACGTAGTTCGCAATTTCCTGCTGTTCGGATGCCCCTTCCCCCTTATTACCTTACTGCAACCTCGATTCAAATGTCTTATAATACCGTGCACTTGATCTTACAATACAACTAATACACTTTCTACAGCTATTTTTCAATTTATTTTGCCCGTGGGATGAAAGCGATGCGGGGCGTCCTGTTTATTATCAGCAGCGGCTGCACGGTCTCAGCTTAAACAAAGTATTCACTTCCGGCGTGAGTGGTGCGATTCCGCGTGGCGTGTACGAGGGACAAGCTTTTGGATCATAACTGCAATCCTTTTCTTGCTGTTCTACCAGCACCTGCAAGACTTTAAAGTAAGTTTCATACACTGTGTTTCACGTAACGTGTGCAGTACTTTATTTTGTATTGAACTATGTGGTAGCCTGTAGCATTTCATGCTAATCCACCCATTATCGCCCGTTATGAAATGAACACGCCTGCTGTTTTCACGCACGTGGTAGTAGTATACACAACTAACACACTGGCACCCCCGTCAGTATTTTCAACACACAGCTTTGTATGGTAATGTGTATTGTTTATTTTTTCTCGGTATATAGACATCATACATCCTGTTTATTTTTCCCATTTCATATACACGGCACATCCCTTTCACTCGCCAGCACATGGCGCATCCTGTTTATTATCGGCAGAATGTACCCGCGATAAAAAATATATCTTTTTGCCTTTCCAGTGGACCACGAGGGAGTGACACGGGGGAAGTGTGTGGAAAGTGGGTGCTTCTGTACTCAATTCTCCTCGCAAAAAGGCACACATTACTGCAACAACTGCGCCCCTCACATGGCCCGTCGCCATGTAAGTATCATACATCTTTCCTATGTTACAAACAGAATAAAGTTTCAGTAATGCAAGTTCATACTGTCATACAGCTGTGTTAACACCTCAATGTACCTTTCCACTGCCACCAAAATATTATCACAATTTTACTACATGTAGTCCTGTTTATTATCGTATATAGTACACACTCAACATCCCTCCCAACAGCCACACTTTTTCCTACTTCCTGTTTCTTCTGTTACGGTAGAATAGATAAATTTGGCCCAGGTAGTACACACAGGATTTGCATAAACGGGTGCCGCGCTAGCGCTAGCGCTAGCACCAATATTGTGATCACACCAGTGCCACTGGTGACCCAGGCCTAATTTGAGTTTCTGACTATATAGTCAATATAGTCCATGTCATAGTACTGTATATCCCCTTCACCTACTTATACCATCTTATTTTGTAATATTTTTCGTATGTTGTTCTACTGTATTATTTGCCAGACATAATACGTGTATTTTTTTCTGCAGGAGAAAATGGGCCAGTGCAGTATGCCTGAATGTGAGTGCGGACTATTTACAGTTGTGGAAGGCTGTCACGACTGCATAGATTGTGGCCATGGTGCAGGTTTGCACAAGGTGCCCGATGTACCCAGTAAGTATACCGTATAACACATTATGACCTACATTATTTTCAGGCCTTTTGTCACCCCTCCTTTCCCCTTCTAACATGCCATTTGAAAATTTATTGTCCCATTCCTCTCCTTTTACCATCTGTTTGACACACGCAGTACAACAAAGTGAATCACATGTTACAGGAGCAAAATTGCTGAACGAGATGGAAAAGGTGGGGAAAAAAAGGAAAGTCCTATTGCGGAACATCCCTGCCACGCCTGTAGAGAAGAAGGTTCCGGTGCGCCGGGTTAGTATGAAGCCTACTTTGATACTATATAGGGCTATACAGTACCGTATATACATGCTTTTCATTTTTTCTGTATGTTATATGCCACTTCTATTTTCATGTTAGCATTCTGATACATGTAGACTATTTATAACCCATTTTTCGTATGTACTGTATCCAGGTCCTTTCTCTCATACTGCATTCTTACATTCTTTCTTTCTCATTCTCTGACAGCTTTTCGAAATAACGCGGGGGGAAAGAGTCAAGGTCCGGGGTGTCTGGGGTAACCGTGCCAAAAAGGACAGGCGTGGAATCCAGACTGTCAGTGTAAGTGTAGCAAACATACTATGACTATTCCCTTTACCATATTTCACATAAACTCATTATAAATAATAAGCTGATGAAATAAACACAACCAGCAACGAACAAAAGTTTTGTAGAATGAACAGAACTGTTCACTCGACCTTTAGCCCGCATCACTTTTTTTCCATGTTCATCCTTGTTACGCCCGTCGCCAGTGCTGTATATGGGGACAGCAGTCCTGTTGGTCGTCAGCATTTCATACAGACATGGCGCATCCTGTTTATTATTTCTCTTTATTTAGACATGATACATCCTGTTTATTATTGGCATGTGATAGACACGGCACATCCTTTAGCCTGCCCAGCGCATGGCGCGTCCTGTTTATTATTTCTCGGTATATAGACATGATACATCCTGTTTATTATTGGCATGTGGTAGACACGGCACTTCCTTTATCCTGCCCAGCGCATGGCGCGTCCTGTTTATTATTTCTAGGTATATAGACATGATACATCCTGTTTATTATTGGCATGTGGTAGACACGGCACATCCTTTAGCCTGCCCAGCGCATGGCGCGTCCTGTTTATTATTTCTAGGTATATAGACATGATACATCCTGTTTATTATTGGCATGTGGTAGACACGGCACATCCGTTATCCTGCCCAGCACATGGCGCGTCCTGTTTATTATCGGCCGAATGTACACGCGATACATCCCCTAATTAGCCTACTCAACGTAGCACAACAAGTTATGTCATGTAACATAATGCAATGCCTGGTGTAATGTAGTACCATCTCACGTTCTTTCTGTGTTTATATTGTACCTGATGGTCACACCGGTGTTCTTCCAGATCGAATTCCAACCGGACGAAGAAGTCACGTTCAAGGGACTTCGTGACCGCTGTGCCCGCGTCTTCGCTATGGTGTCCTACGACACGCTGAGCAAATCTCACTCGGCCTTGCTCCTGGGCGGACTAAAAGGGCCGGAGGTCAACAACGATCGGGAGGTCCAAACGTTATTAAAGAACGGAAAGGGGTACTTTGTCCCCACCAAGAAGAACGAGGTGTCCTCTGTAAGCCACTTCTCCCTTCTTCTAATACATACAGCGTACATGAACTCTTCTCTTCGGCCTTAGCACATAGTACATAGTGGAAATATAATACATTACATCCTTCAATTTTTTGGGTGCTTTTACCATCCAGTCTTCTTACTTTCATCAAAAGTACTACCTGTGCTTTTAATGTAGTAGGAACTGCATTTTAATTGAACTACCCAAAAAATTTTACAGGAGGAGGAGGACTCTCTGTTGAGTGAGGTAAGAAGGACACACGAGTCGGACACCGAGCGTAGCTTTGATTTACCCCCAGTCAACATTCCGTCTCGCCGAAAGAAAACTGCCACAACGGGAAGTGCTGGAAAAGAAGACACAGAACGCTCTGCCAAGAGAAACACCAAAGTCCCTTCTTCCGCAGCAGGAAGTTCCTCCACCCCACCTCCACCTGATCCCACTCACTCGTCTGAAGGGAAAAAAAGGCCAGCAGGAAGTTCCTCCCCACCACCTCCACCTGATTCCACTCACTCGTATGAAGGGAAAAAAAGGCCCAGAACACAGGAGGAGGAGAAGGTGAGTACCCGCAAAAATCCTGTTTCTTTGTACCCTGTAAAATAAAAACAAAACAAAAAATATGTCCTCTTTCCTCATTCTGTATGAAACATATGACGTACTTGGACAGCAAAAATGAGTGTTTTTTCTGTTCCCAATCTGTGCAGGATTTACCCCAAGCGCCAGAAGGTGAGGTGATATAATATTTGGTTGTGTTCATGTTTTGTCACGTTCAACTGATTTTCCCTGTTATTTGTTGCAAGTTCCTTTCTCATTCTTCTTTTAATTTGGTAAAGAAACCCGAAAAATATTACAAAGAGACACATGAAATAAATTGCTATGTGATAAACTTTACGTCCTTTTTTCTTGTTCAGGCAGAGATATTATAGTACTACATAGCTTTGACTTCCTTTCACGTACATTCCTTACAATGTTACATGAGACAATTTTTCCTGTGTATATTTTGTTCACCTGTCACTTTGTAGCGAGAAGGAAGATTAGCACGATGGCCCCTCCAGACAACTATGCACAGGAAGAGATCGGGACTGCCGTCACCGCCTTTGCTCTACAATATTTCACAGACACAGACGAAGTGGTCGGGCCCTACATCCCGTGGAAGTCGAGAAACCCGGATCACAACTACCTGCTGGCCAAGCTGATGAAAGGTACCATAAATTTTATGTCTTTTTTTACCTTTTCCATGACATATCAAGGCCACTCCAAAAAAAAAGTCTGGTTTCTCATCCCAAAGCAGAGAAAAATTTCAGTAGGGCGTTTTTTTTTAAATTTTTAATTTTCTTAACGCAGGAGCCAAAATGTATAGGAAAAAAGTAGATTTTCTGCAACAAAATTTCACACTTAATTATTCAAGTGTCTATTTATTTGAAGCTGTTGGAAAATGTAACATATTCCTGCTGTCATACAGCATAACAGAAGTTTTATTTTGTATCAGGGGAAACGGAGATATATAAAATCGAGATGCACCTCGAAGATGGTGTTAGAGTCCCCCGGTCCGTCGCACAGGATAACGCGTGGCCGGATATGGCTGAGGACGAAGGTAGGAAGACTTACACCTCTACAGTGAAATCTCGATATGAGGAGGATGGTAATAAGGAGCAGACTGTTTTAAATAGCAGATTTGCTATGCCAACATTGTTTCTATACATTTCTATAGTAATAATACCTGATTAGAAGGTGCTTTCTTACACAAAAATGGTTTAGAAGGAGCAGAATTTTTCGTACTTGAATAAGTTGTTCGGCTGTTCATTCATTTGATTGAGAAAAAAGTTCCCATTCCGATGAAGTAGGTGATGGTGTGTGTGTAGAGGACCCCCACCCCCTGTATACACAGATGCAACCGGCATTGCTATCCTATGTTAAATACTTTATTTTACCCACAGCAACATGTGGGAATTCTCCCTTCTGTATGATGCCCTGTAACCCAGTGGGCACTGGTGGTTGAAGAAAGATGGATAAATGTTTACCAATCTTTATTCGATGTTGATTCAACAATTATTCAAACTTGCTAATATTTTTAAATGGCCCCTCTTTCTGTTGTTGTAGCACAATTTCTATTATTTTATTGTAACAGGTATGACCCTGTTATGGCAGTCGCCATATCAGGTATACACAACATTAGAGACGACCTACATAGGGGTGGTGGCGTATCCCTTCCTGAGCAAGGACCTGGTATACGAATGGTTTGCGTTGGAGGAGGGGGAGGAGCGCTTCCTGGGTTTGACGGACCCGTTCATATTGGTCCCCCCCGGACGCTACACGTGTAAGCTCAGCTATATGGGGGAGGATGAAGTTGTGTTGCAGGGGTACATCAGCCGGGTCAACGTGCTGAAGTGCTCAAATCTCTTCCAAGGTGAGACGCTGTCAGGTGTTTACAATGTAGCATAGTACTGTGTTATATGATATACATTTTATTTTTACTTGATACTAGGAGGGTAAAGTTAATCTTTTCCTTCTTTCTTTTAGTGGCCAAAATTAAAATAATGAAACCAACATGGAGATACAGTACACTTTATACCTATCATACAAGCTGTCTTCACTTTTTTTATTTTTCAGAGTCCGGACTCCAGTTCATAGAACCAAAAGACTACACGGTCCACTACGCGAGCAAAATTGGCGGAGGCAACTTTGGAGCGGTGTACCGAGGTGATTTTTTTGGACCAGTTGCTGTAAAAACCATTAAGACGAGTCACTCGGTCGACATATTCTTGGCAGAGATAAACATTGCAGGGTGAGTACGATAATAAACCACTTTGTTCACTGTTCTTTTCTCCCCGCTGTGTCATAGTAAACAAACTGAATAACAAATATATGCCCGTGCTTTCCATTGTGTTCCACCTTTAATACCATATGCATGTTACTAGTCCTTTAGAAAAATAACCCCTTTTCTTTACCATACAGAAAGATGCGTCACCGCAATCTTATTCGATTGCTGGCCGTATGCCAACTGGAAGATGAGATACATATCGTCATGGAATTGTGCAACGGCAGAAATCTGGCGCGCATCTACGAGAAAATGCGGAAAATGAAGACCATCAAGGCCAAAGTGAGTACCATATTTCAACTGACACTGCACTTTCCGCACTGTCGCCATGATATGGGTTGTCCCGCGTTATATGGTTCATTGCGCGTCCTGTTTATTATTTGTCGGCAACATGTAGTCACGATACATCCCTGTACGTACTAAGTACATGGGTCGTCCTGTTTATTATTTGTCGGCAACATGTAGTCACGATACATCCCTGTACGTACTAAGTACATGGGTCGTCCTGTTTATTATTTGTCGGCAACATGTAGTCACGATACATCCCTGTACATACTAAGTACATGGGTCGTCCTGTTTATTATTTGTCGGCAACATGTAGTCACGATACATCCCTGTAAGTACTAAGTACATGGGTCGTCCTGTTTATTATTTGTCGGCAAGATGTAGTCACGATACATCCCTGTACGTACTAAGTACATGGGTCGTCCTGTTTATTATTTGTCGGCAGCATGTAGTCACGATACATCCTTTGACGTACCAAGTACATGGCTCGTCCTGTTTATTATTTGTCGGCAGCATGTGGAGACCGAATCAGCGGTGTGCCAATTACATTACAACTCGTCTTGATTTGCGGCTGGATGTAGTACTCTGTGTAACCCTTATGACAGGAGCTGATTGTCTCTCATTCTGACAGGAGGAAGTGCTGAAACTAGACGACAGCATGTACGTAATGCAGCAGCTGTGCCTGGCTCTGAACTACCTGCACAGCATCCCCGTCGTTCACTCAGACGTCAAACCAGGGAATATTATGATATCGCCAAACTACGAGTTGAAGCTGCTAGATTTCAGTATCGCCCGCATAAAGGAGAGCGCTCGGGAGGAGCAAACCTATGCCACCAACTTCGGGGGCGGCCCGGGAGCGGGTACCTTCGCGTACATGGCCCCCGAAGTGTACAACGGGTCGAAACTGAAGAGGCAAACCTCTGTAGATGTGTACGCAACCGCCTTAATAATTGTAGAAAATGCGAACAACGGAGCACTGAACTATCCCATGAGGCAAGACGTGAAGAATGCCATGGCTGCTGAAGGCTTTCCGAAAGGAATTAAGAAGGTGGCCCCTGCCCTACTACCCGTCACACAGATGGCTCTCAGCTGGAAGCCAGAGGAGCGGCCGGAAGCCAAGGAATTGGGGAAAGTAATAGGTTCTCTCTTCGACGAGGAGGCCTACTACGGGCAGAAGCCAGCGTGGTGAAGCGTAAGATAGACTAGTGTATTCAGTGAGGGCAGGAAAAATTATGTGCATTTGTCTACTGTTCCATGACACTTTATTAGTTACACACAGAAGTGAACCATTTCATAAAAATAATATAGTCAAATCATGATACAATTGGGAAATTTTTTTTGTACAATATCACATGCTCGGTCTACTTTTATTTACATTGCATCGACATGTGCTACACGTTATATGATTATACCATCTGAAACTTTTTTTTTCTATTTCACATGCTCTCTGTACTTTTATTTACATTGCATCGACATGTTCTACACATTATATTTAACGATCACACAAAGCTAGAAAAATAGCTTGGGCATTCTGCATGCACAACACCATGTTGTTCTGGTTCAGGAATTCGTCTGCCTCTGCCCTAAACTGTGCCGGTACAATGTCTTCAAAGTGGTCTGCTATCTGATGGTACTCTGCCGCGAATTCCATGTCATCTGCCGCCTCAACACCGTAATGATACCCACACTGCTCGCCCCCTGTCAAATTTTAAATAAGAAAAAAAATTACATATATCACATGTCCAATTATTTGGTGACAAACAGTTCAACGGCCGAGCACATACAGAGGTCAAATAGCTTAACAACATGGGAAGGGAAACAGAGAAATTCATGTATACGGGCTTACCGAAAAGATCAGGATGGTTATACATGTCGTCTGGACATCCTCCACATGGCAGACTCACGCCTTTCTGTTGGCGAATCTTGTGAAGGTTCCAGTCACGAATGTAGTCGTCCACCTGACGCTTTACCAATGGGAGGTAGACGTAAATGAACGCGTCTCTGTGCAGGTGAAACAAAGCATGGGTGCGTTACACAAAATGAAATACATACACAAAGACACACTCATTTAAGTCTGTTGGCCGGGTTGTTTCACCATTTGACCTTGGGCCGTATTTCACGAGGCCATACGCCGAGCGAAATGTGGCACACCGGTCAACAGACTTGAAATGAGTGTGCCTTTGTGTTAATTTTTTATCATTTTCGATTTAAAATACGAAAATTGTGATGGGGGGAGGGCCTATGATAGCCTAATTATATCCCCTTCAAATGTAAATTAAGCACCATTTTGATGACGTCACAGGGCCGTATAACGGCCATTGGTTTTTTTACGGGTTCACGGGTGGGTGAAATACGGCGTTGTTTGGTTCAGTCAATGGGACTGCTGTTTTTCATTAAAAAATTAAACTCTTTTCTTTGATACATAAAAAACATGCTGTTTCATATTTTTTCGTGGTAATATACAAGTTTCATACCGGTTTTCTTGTACGTCGACAGGCAGCCCATCTCGCAACATTTGTGTGAACTGCTGGTGTAGGCCATACGTGACATGCCTGTACATGCCGGACCAAAAGCACTCGATTTTCTGTAGAAATAACACAAAATAGGCACAGTATAATAGTTAGGAAGGAACATGTTGTAGACATTGATATTATTTTTTTTCCTGCCCTTACGCTATATAAAGTGGGAAAAACAATTTACTTGGTTCAATTTGGACTTGTCCACCACTGCCGGTCGCTCCGACGCTACGTCTGTCCCATTACGCCTCAGGAACATCTGCAATTCTATGCTGAGCGTGTTCTCCGTACCCGGGTCGAACCTTGCTCTGTTCGGCACAACTGTTTAAAAGAAGAAAAATAAAACCTTGCATTAGGTTTCATCCGGTTTCCCATGTTTCCCTGTGTTACAGTATAACATGTATTTTGTGTGTACGGGTCAAGTGTTATGGCGGACACACAGTGAACATAATATTGTAAGGAAAAGTATACATACCTTCCAACTTCTGTATGGTGTCCGCAAATAGTTTGACCACGAAGTTTGGATTTTTGTTAGTGGTATATGTTGTGCACCAGAGCACCCTCCGTGAAAAGCAGTCTATCGCTCCGTGTATATAAATCCCATACGTAGCCAGTTTGTCATGGCCATCGATTGACCAGCAGTCATTGGGCCCCTGTATAAAAGGGATGGAACTTTGTATTGTAACGTACATTTACATGTCGTAGCAAATAATGGAACGTTCTATGTTATTCCCATGTCATATTATGTTAGCTATACTGTACATACCGGTGACTGAAAGATGCGCCGTACAAACTTCTTTCCCTTCCTCCTCTCCCCGGCTTCCGGGTCCAGCACCCTGGCCGCTGCCATGACATCGTCCCTATTTGGAAAGAATTTATTTTTTCACTCACTCTGTTATTTAGTATTCTGCGGTGTACAGTACACAGTATTGCACCAAGCATCCCGCGGTAGACACGATACAGTCCACCGATTTTATGATTCATACGGTATAACAAAGGGTTCTGGAGATGTAGGTTGGTATATGGACGAAAATAATATTTCGAAGCAGCACGCCAAAGTTGGGAGAAATACCTTTTTATTGCCACGTTGAATTTGTCTCTGATAATCCTTGTCACGCGTCTGTAGCCTGCTGTCTCCTGACACTTCTCCTGAGCATTCTATGGTTATACCGGAAACAATATTCATATACTTGGTTTAGTGTTAACAGTATTAATAAAACAGCATGACATAGTACTACATGACGTCATGACAAATTAATTTTGTGATATAAGTTTGCTCTGTTTATTTGTGCTATGCTCAGGTAGGAAAAGGATATGGATGAAAAGGAATACAGTTGACTGTAATGTTACACACCTGCACTAGATTTAGGACGGTTTCCGGCTCCAGCGGTACTGTCCTGGTGATGCCAAACTGTTTTAGCCGCCTTTTCAAAGTACTGAGGCTGCCAATTGGGAAAAAAAGAAATAAAGATTGACTGCTTGCCACTTGACTGTTTTTCCTTCAATTTTTAACAGAAATAAAGCTTGAATTGGTCACCAAATTGTTGAAAATATTGCCATCAATATGTCGTAATAGTAGATAATTCTGGAAATTATGTAAAGGCATAAGAGCATTTCTTTAGGTATAGGAGTATAAGCCTGCCCCGAGTATAAGCCTGCCCCGTGTATAAGCCGGGTCAGTTTGCCACTTAGTACTTGTAGAAGCCCGGGCTTATACACGGGGAAATACGGTACTTGGAAAAGTGTAGAGGTGTGCAGAAGCCAGCTGTACATTTAATGAAAATGAATGGAGCAGTGTTCTCCTAATGCTATACCTGAAGGACAGCCCAAACTGTCTGAGGTATCGTAGGATCATCTCGTTGCTTTTCCCCAGCAGCACCAATTTGGACAGTATGTCTGGCAGTAGCTCTGTGCAATAATGGAAGGAGAAACAGTTGTATTATTGCACAGTAATGTAGGAAGTATATTTCAGGAAGTCATATGATGAAAAGGCAGGATAGTAGGCGGTGTAACTGTGATATACTACCTTGTGTCGTGTTGTGCTCTGTGTCAAGGTGGCCACACTCTACGCACTGCATTATCCCCACCACTATCTCCAGCCTTTTACACGGGCATCTTTTGCAACTTCTGTGGAACAATTCCTCGTACTCCATTTTGCTGGTAGTTCTGAAAAGGGAAACAAAAGATATTTGATTGCACCCGATATATCGATACATATGCAGCACACGATAATAAACAGGATCCTGTTTATTATCGTCCAAGCGTATATGAAATCCCGTTTATTATCATCCGGACATACAATTGAACGGGACGATAATAAACAGGATTCGGTCTGGTTATGTTGCCGGAAAGACGAGCGCGGCGGTGGAAACTACACACTGTGACATAGCAATCGCTGTAGACACGACATAACCTCATCGAACAGTGTGCCCGGTAGACACGAGACATACTGCAAAGTGCTGCCATCTAGCGGAGTGCTTCCGAACGAAGGGATGGGAGCGACCTCTACATCGTATAGCAATAATTACGCAGGAGCGCCATTCGGTCAACAATACGTTTCACGGTAACATTATGCCTTTCTTACACTTATTACCGAAAACATGAATGAATCAGGTAGGAAAGATGCTGTACAATGTGTATACATATGTCAGGAAGCAGAAATCCGGCATGCCATGCTGTGTTGAACGTATAGGGGGCTGGGTATGAGGTATGTCGACGGGATTAGCCTAATGTGCTGGTGCTTCTCGTGTCTACATTATACGGCTGTCTCGTATCTAAAAAAGGTGGGATGTTTCTTGTCTACAGTGGGGGTCTCTCTTGTCTACCGCATCAGACCTATAATGTTATAAGGCTGTCTCGTATGTAAAAAAGGTGGGATGTTTCTTGTCTACTGTGGGGTCTCTCTTGTCTACCGCATCAGACCTATAATGTTATAAGGCTGTCTCGTATCTAAAAAACGTGGGATGTTTCTTGTCTACTGTGGGGGTCTCTCTTGTCTACCGCATCAAACCTAGAAAGTAAACTATTATAAAACTGTCTGTCAGGGAGTGCTCATTTGGTATGGCCGGGGGGGGGGGGGGGAGCATGTGAGGGGGGGCATTTTTTTTAGGGGTATTGACAGGGGAGGGCCTTTTCTTTTTTACCCATTTTTTTTGGGGGGGGGGGGCCTTTTTTGCGGGGGTATTCCTACACACCAATATTGTTTCTCATGCACTACTTGGGGGGGGGAGGGGGTGCACCGTATTTCATACAGGAAGGATAACATGGTGTCTTTTTTTCTGTTTAACACAGATGCCCAGGAAAAACCCTCAGTTGGAAGAGGTGAAGCAGGCCAACCGGGCGGACCACAGAAAGTGGTTAGAAAAGAACAAGCAGGAGTGGCCAGAGTTGCACAAGGCCAACAGGGCGGCTGCAAATGCTGTGAGTATAAAGGGGCCGTGGAGGCGGATGGGGGGGGGGGGAGTGAGGGTGGAAATGGCAAGACAAGTATGGAATGTAGGGTAAATGTGGGTGACGTGCTGAATGTTGAAAAATCCCCCCCCCCCCCCGCGAAGGCACAACGTTTTCCTTGTTACACATTTTTCATTGGGTGTGCTGTATATATTTTTTTTTCTCTGATTATTTTTTAAACTTATTTTTTTCAAACGCACACTAAGTAGTGGTAAAGGACAGAGCACTTGACATGTGAGGAACCTTTGGGTAACATGGTCGGTATGTCACCGATGTTACCCACGTTTACCATACTGGAAAGGGGGTGGGGGGAAAGTATGTTCAAAAAAAATAAACAGATGAGTGTATTGTATGATTTGTCTTTCTTTCTTAAGAAATACGAGGCTACACGCCCCTACTCAGAACTGAAGGGAGAGAAGAAAGCACGCGTGCTGCTCTCCAAAAAGCTGAGTGCGGCGAACGCAAGGGGGAAGCTCACCGAAGAAAAAGGTAAATTTCTTTGTTTTTCTCTATATATTTAGGGGCCGTGTACCCCTACACTGCATGTAAGGAGTGTGGTGTGCCCAAAAAAAAAGGATTTGTCCCATATGTGGGTTACACTGCCTTACGTCAGGATGAATGTTGTCTACAGTATGGGGTGGAGAAAGCATGTATCATGTGCTCCACTCACCGGGGAGTAAATGGCAGGAGTGGGGGACTGTATTAAATGAAGCCTCAAAAAAAAGTATCTGTGTCCTGTGGCGCAGGGCCAGTGTGATGTGAAGTTGGCATACAAAATTACACTGACTGGGTAAATGGGAAGATATATGTTGTTTCAGCTCGGGAGATGAAGGAACAGTTCCTGCGCGATTTCCCAGGGGCGGTGCTGAAAGGCTACAACGATGCAACGGAGGAACAGTCCGAGCAATCAACGGAACAGGAAGTCCAAGCAGAAGAGCTGACAGGAGAGGAACAGTCTGAGGAATCTACGGAAGTGGAAGTGCAAGCAGGAAACGTGACAGGACAGGAGGCTGTACCGGGTGCCACTGAGGCACAGAACACAGAGGGAGAGGAAGCAGAACAGCAGACAGGAGAGGGTTTGGGTCAGCGACACACCGAACAGGCCGTGAACTCTCCTCCCACTGTACCTCAGCCCGAGGAAGAGGATGCCCCAGCTTACCGTATGGGAAGCCAGGTCTCTAGTCGGTGAGTAATTGAACATTTAGCATACGCCTATTGAAAAGTTTTAAAATTATTTTTTGGGCAAATCAATTTTCACACTACACACCGCTGAGCGCTGGTCTTTTATAATTGATACATAGTAATATGCGCCATACTATATACATGATATTCCCACCTAATGGCATTCCTTTTTTTGTTTTAAAACCCTATGTCAGGTACCAAAACTGTATAGGAAAGATATGTACGAAATGGCCCGTCTCGTGTCTACATGTATATATTAAAAGGAAATTTAACCTGAGCCAAAATGTGCTGTCTCATTCCCTGTACTTATCCTACAACTACAAAAAATATTTTTACACTATAGCAAATAAGTACCATCAGCCAGTTTCCTGGATTAAAATGGAGAATACATGAAATTTATTTCCCACAGAACCCGCAGCAAGAAGAAAGAGAACAGCACTGGGTCCGCCTTCTGCACCCCCCCCCCGCACAGAAGATCAGACAGACTACAGAAGAAAAAATGTGTCAAATCCTTCCCCCTACCACTTAGTACAATGGCCCAAGTAGAGGAAAGAAATGCTGCAACACTGAAGAAGGCACCACGTTCACCCTCGCCCACTAAAAGCCCTGCCGCACGGTTCGCAAAAGGTCTCAAACTGTCCAAAATTTGAAGAAAGGGATTTTTTTTTTCTCTACCTTATGTAGATAAATACATAAAAGAGAGAGAGAGACAAGTTAAGAAATAAAACGCCTTACTTTTTTATTTGACAGCATTGTGATGATAAACAATCCGTTCAAGTCATGCGGCCTTATTTCAACGTTATACGGGTTAGGTATAAAATAATATACCGTGATGCCAAATTAAAAGACCAACTATGTCATAGCGTGAAGAATATGTTACTGTCCAAAACATTACCATGGTATCATACATTTGTTATAGCATAAAAACTAAGTACCGGTATCCTGTGTCCTGTTTATTACCCCTGTTCATTAAACTCGTATATCATGAAAACTAAGATCTTTCCTACTGTATGAAAACATACATGAACACACAATGATGTAAATACCATGCAAAAAGATAATACAAATAACAAGAATACACTTAACATCTAGGAAACTATATAGTACTCATTGCCAGTATACATATATGAGTGCATTTTTATGTAAAAGGGGGACCTAATGTGAAGACATTCGTACCATTCTTGGCGGGCTGACACTCAAGCGAAAAGGCTTTGTAGATAGGTCACTTTAGCATTTTTATGTATAATATTATACTCACAGCTATAGTACCAGATGTCCTAACTTTAAATAGTCACAGCGAGTGAAATACCCAGTAGAACACTACATGAGAATGGGAATGCATCACCCAAATACTGATGATATCATATAAAATCACAAACATGCTGTATATATTACCGCATTCAGACGCACAACATTAAAAAATATGACATATAGCCTCAAAGAGACCGCCTGTGTAGTGGTTACCCAAGCCCGTTGCTGCAGCTCCCGGTGGGTGAGGGTCAGTGAGGCCCCCCCCCCCCCTGTGTTCTCTGCACCCCTGCGCCTTTTTGTACATGACACACCTGGGATAAAACCAAACCCCTCTGAAATACCACATAAAGTTCCCAATCGTATCTGAATTGTCATTGTCATTACTGTATATGCATGTCTGAATGATATTCTTTCATCAAAATCAATAATATATGGATATACAAAATGTTAGGTTTTTGGGCCGAGCTACTTAATAAAAGCGAACGCAAAAAATTAACAAATTCTTCTATTTCCCCTCATTCTGCCTCTGTATCTTCATCATGACCGTCAGTGCTGCTGTGCGCAGCATTTCCTCCTCCGCGTTCCGCGTTCTGTAAAGAAAATACACAAACGGTTTGCACTAAAAATAAATAGAAATAAAAGGACAGGAAGATACTAAAGGAAAAGGATGACATTACATGGAAACAGGACTTGGTACAGGACACCACTTGACATGTGCATCACGAATTACACTACATGTCTGCTACATTACATACTACATTTTCGGTATAGCAAAGCGTTAAAAAAATACATACCGTGTGCCCACTGCCCCCTCCTCCTCAGAGCTGGTTGAGTCCTGTTGACTTGGCACAAAGTCAGGGTCCGGGGTCCCCGGCTCTGAAACACAGGAAGAGGAGGACCCAGGACTGCTGGCTGTCATGGGGGTGTCGCGTTCCTCCTGCTCCGTGTCCCCCTCTTGCTGGTCGGTGTCACCCTGGCTCACAGGGCTGGTGGCAGTGGCCTGGGACCCGCCCCCCTCCTGCTCGCTGTCCTCCTGTTCCTCCTGACTGTCACCCTCCGTGACAGGGCTGGTGGCAGTGACCGGGGACCCGCCCACCTCCTGCTCGCTCTGCTCCTCGTCCTCCTGACAGTCACGCTGGGTGACAGGGCTGGTGGCAGTTGCCGGGGACCCGACCCCCTCCTGCTCGCTGTCCGGCTCTCCCTCTGTTTTGAAAAAGGAAAGATAAAAAGTGTTTAGCGGATAATAAACAGGACACTGGATACCGGTACTGAAGGATGTCTCCTGTCTACATTAAGCCCATTATATACCGTACTACTTGTACAGTTTGTGATGGGAGGCATGTGTTGTGTGTAACTAGCATCAATAATAAACAGGACGGGCCATGCTCCTGGTATATTGAAGGATTACTCTGGTCTACATACTACCGACAATAAACAGGACTACTGCTATACTGGGTGGAAAGAGGAATATATCGTGTCTATGCTTCCCCGAAAATAAACAGGACACGCCATGCCGACGGTACAGGGAAGGATACCTGCTGTATTATTCCCGCCAAAAATTAACAGGACTACGCTAAACAGCATGGCCAACAGTGATATGGTAGTACTAGTGAGTAGTGTACGTACCTTCAGCGCACTCCTGGCTAAAGAAGGTAGACAGGTCGGGACAGGGCCCGGGAAGAGGGGTGGAGTGAACAGCGGGGGAGTGCTGTTGTGCCACGTGTACCTCGGCTATAGATAAAATAAATTACATTGTAATGAGGGAAAGAAAATTTTTTTTGCTTTGTGAACAGGATGTGGGAGGTAGGGATTATATCTCATACACCATTCCTTTATCCAAAGCTGTTTCCCACCCCGTATGTAGAGCGTGCAGAGAATTTTTTATATGATACTGATATATATAGGGAATTTTGATTTTGTTCTGCCGTACTTACAGTGCAATGTGTGGAAAACCCCACCGTGTGAAGCTGATGGGATATCGTTGAAGGTGGGAGGGTTCTCCAGTGACCACCGAGTGACAGGGCTGGTGGCAGTGGCCGGGGACCCGCCCCCCTCCTGCTCGCTCTGCTGCTCGTCCTCCTGACAGTCACGCTGGGTGACAGGGCTGGTGGCAGTTGCCGTCGACCCGCCCCCCTCCTGCTCGCTGTCCGGCTCTCCCTCTGTTTTGAAAAAGGAAAGATAAAAAGTGTTACATATGTGGTGTACATTTAGCCGATAATAAACAGGACACTGGATACCGGTACTGAAGGATGTCTCCTGTCTACATTAAGCCCATTATATACCGTAATACTTGTACAGTTTGTGATGGGAGGCATCTGTTGGGGGGACAAGTGAACCATGTGATAAAGGTATAGCCCACCCGTGTTTAAATATGTATGCCTCCCTTGTTTACTCCTACCGTAAATCTACCGGTATGTCTCCTGTGTACAACGAAGTACATGGGTAAAGGATGCGTTACATGTGTACTGTATGATTTACTTTTCCCAACGTAGCGTGCACAGCGTAATGACTGGAATATAGTAGAAACAATAAGGCTTACCTTGCTCAAGATCTGACGGGGTGGAGGGTCCTGCAATGCTCTGGACTTGCTGCGCCGCAGCCTCTGCCCGGTACTGCCTATGAAGCCTGTTGTTCAGATCCTGGGCGTGAGCCCACTCATCGGTCCCTGGTAGCGGCCGGTATTTCTGTGGATAAATAATGTACCAAAAAATAGGGTTAAATTGAATATATTGTAAAGGGAGTTAATTTCTTCCACTGGCATGAAACAAAAAATTATATGTATGCATTTGAAGTTGTTTCTTTCCCAGTTTAAACGTCACCTAAAGTCACCCAGGATATTGGCTCATTTGGGTTTAAAAAATATTTGGATGGGGGGACAGCCCTACTGTGTGGGTATGAGGGATAGGATGCATAATTTACATATGAAAAAGCTTTGGTGAAAAAATGCTATAGCTTAAAAGGTTCCCCAAAGCGGGGTGTGTTTGGCACGTTTTAAACCTTTTGAATTTCTTCGTTGGCACACATTTTTTCATTTAATATCCCTCCATTCTCAAAATATGTTAAAAAATCATTATGATAAAGGATTGATATTAATAAAATTTGATTATAACAATCTGTGTTATTCAAGTGTAATAGAAAGTTGCAGGGTATATTGCAGCACATTTTTATATATCAGATAAAGTTGTCCACATTTTAAAACGAAAAGCCCCAAATAACAGATACAAACGCATTATAATAAGCATATATTTTTTTCTTCTTTCTTTAATATATTCCAAAAAGGAGTGTAAATATCTTTAATTTTGTGGGAACATATTTTCCTCATATATTATGTTACTGAAATGCCCACATGGAAATTGCCATAATGGTTGTACGTACTGCTGCCTGCTTTCTGTGGAATTCTCTGGCTTCTGCCGCTGCCGCCGGACCCTTTTTGAACTTCTTTGAGTAATATCTTTTCGAATTGGCCCTGTGCCTTGTATCATCATATATGATGCGGTCTGCGGGCAAAAGGTGCTGTGAGTGAGGTTTGACTCTGGCAACCCAGTCGTCCAGCTCTTGCTGGGTGCAGCCAGACTGCGGGGGAATCAACGGGGTTTCATATGGAAGAGACATCTGCAATATGAAAATATTTGCGTCACATTGTGGAATATTCACATGATTCGTATGAGTGTCCTGTTTAATATTGCCATCCTGTTTATTATCACCATCCTGTTTATTGTCGACGTCCTGTTTATTATCCACCAAGGCGTGCGCTCGGAAAGTGGCCACACGATTAATTTAGAGCTAAGACATGCTTTGTACTTGATACAGTAGATAGTAACGATGTAGTTGAGCCATATTCTACACTTTATCCGTTTTATTCTAGCTTATTTCATCTGTAATACAATAAAACAATGCAGAAAGACCGTACGTGAAGACTTACCTTGTTTTGACCGGAAGTAGAATAGGGATGTGTCGCCGCCTAGCGTGAAACGTTATGGTACGGAAATATACCGCCAGATGGCAGCAGGTCGGGGCGGTATCGGGCGGTATGCGTTATTGCACGTATAATGCCTGCTCACTATACCGTCATGTATATTCAACGTGACAGAACACCGTACAATACAGTAAACATGAGACATTTAACATAGTATTGTATTACATAGCGTACAGTACAAGAAGGAGTATGAACAAATTGTGACTTACCGCGTGCTCTACTGCAGAAGGAATGGCATACCCTGGGTATTGTTTAACTTGAGGACAGTGCGTTCGTTTAATATGAAGAAAAAGTAGTACCGCCCCCGGACCAATGGGAGGCTGTATAACAAAGTATACATGGCGCAGGGCGGTATGGCGGAAATTGACAGTTGACAGCGCCAATTTTCGTAGTTGACAGTTGACAGCAACTTTTTTTCATGTTTTTCAAAAATGAAAAAAAAAATATTTGTGAAAAAAAATTAAATTTTTTTTTTTCGCCTGTTTTTTCAGGTGAAATTTTTTTTTTTTTTCATAACAGTGTTTTTTTGGGCGTGAGCCTTGTCGGCCACCGTAGTAATCATTGATTCTTACTCAAAAAGTAAAATCTGAATACTATGTTAACCATGTTCAATGTGTGCTTTCAGCTCTGGAATGCCCAGCTATTCCCTACGTGGGTAACTCAACGCCCTCAGAGTTTCAGGTGGTCTACAACAGTGTCATCACCTACACCTGTCTCCATGGTTACTGGTCACGTGACCACACACCCAGCGTCTCCGTCAGGTGCGCCGAGAGCGGCTTCTGGGAGCCCGATGTACAGGGTTGTCTAGGTACGACTGGTTTATATGAATATTTACACCGCAGTTGGCTGAGAAAATAAAAGAAATGGCCTGACTGTATTTTACATACATGGCTATATGTTGATGCGGTCCACTGAGCACACGCTCCTACTGTGGGTCTAACTTAAGTCAGATATGATACATGTGACTAGCTGCATGAATGTTATAAGCCTTGGACAATGGTAATTATCCATGGCTGACGTCTTTAACAATTGCCCTATCCTTGGCTTATATGACTCATATATCAAGTCACTTATATCATATCTACCACATATGGGACTTTCATAACATATATCGGGGAAGGTCATTGCTATGGGATGTTTCATTATACAGGCGGGCTATGTACTGTCAGGCCACAGTCTGTACTTTGAGCTGGTTGTCTGTTATATATTTTGTTCCCATTGTGAGATTTGATCTCTGTGAGTATAGTAACAATTGATTTGTTCAAAGACCTTTCTCCTAATTAATGTAGCACATATGACTTGTATTTCGCGTTTCTATGCAAGGCCATTCATTTTCCTTGCTATTCTCTCATGTAGCACATATGACTTGTATTTCGCGTTTCTATGCAAGGTCATTCATTTTCCTTGCTATTCTCTCATCAACAAGCCTTTTTACTGATGAGTTGTTGGACTATTGATCATAATGATATAATATTCCGACATTTTGTAACTTTCTTTTTCTTGAGAGTTGCTCAAATGATATTAGTTGAGCGCCAGCAGTATGATGTAGTGTGATGATTATTCTGTAAAAGCCAAAGACTACTTCTGGTTCACCGCTGGCCACATTAAAGTTGCATTTGGATGTGCGAAGGAAGGTGTAGTCGTTCTATCTGTGCATACAGTGGAATGGCCCACTGAGGCTATCTATCTTTCAAGTCACTATTGGTGTACACCTGAGGTATGGCTTCATCATAACCACAGCCCCATAAGGTCCCAAGGCTGATAACTTATGCATCAAGTGGGTTCTACCAACTCTCTCTCTCTGCTTGCATCTGTAATGTCTGCCTTCACAAAAAGATCTATACTCGTTGGCAAGTTCAGGATGGCTCATACAATTATCACTTATTATATCAGCCCAACAACATAGAATCCATTTTGTTGATGAGATAAAAGAAAGTCAGAGAGAGAGAAAAGAGCAGTCAGTTTATGTCAGACCTATGCATGGCCATGATGGGTATGCCTTATCTAACTGCTCCTTGCCTTAATTAAACCCACCCTGCTAGTGCTAATTACCGAGAAAACGGCTCTGTTCGAGCTGCTCATTTGTGAGTTGCTCATTTAGACTAAGTCCCACGGGGAGGAATCACTCAAGGTCCTCCAGGCTATGGGCCTTTGGCGTGAGAATGGAGTCATAAACTGCTGAGCAGTCATCCATTATCCTGTGAGGCACTCCTAGATAGGGCCTCTGTATGGGCACTAAAAGTGCTCAATCTCCCTATAGCGGCCGCACCAAAGGCGCTACTAGAAGCAATAAGGGACAATGGACGTTTAACGGTGCTATTGTGGGAGGTGCCAAGAGGGATGTACATCAGTCTGTATGGGGAAAGGTGCGGGTACCAGCCCTATCACACACTTATATGACACCAGGTCCTGCCCTTACCTCCTGCCTTATACTTATCCCGGCTCCTATAGCCCTCATTAATTCTAATTGCAGCTTTCCTGCAGAGAATAATGTCTCCACTAACCTTTAGACACGAGAGAACCCTAGTTTCTCTCATAAATCACCCCCTCCTTCCATGTACCTTTAACCCAACACTGTAAATAGTAAGTGTAGGTACACAGTAGAACGTACTGCAGTCTTAGAGCAACTGCTGTACACCTACAGTATATTCTACTGTACATCTACAAAAATGGCAACCAACTGTTCACTGTGATCTGTTTTCAAATGACATATATCATGATTTGGCAATACAGGCCAAATAGTAGTTACATAAATTGTAAGTATGGCATGATGCCTAAAGTCCCCATGTCCGTGTGTCATCACAATGCATTAACGTAAAATGCCGGCGAATTATTCACCACACAGTGTTGAGCAGTGCATAATAATTGTTGACCGTTCACATCAAACTCCATACGTTCGACATGGTGCATAGATGCAGCCCTGGCTAGTTACTCGCTAGTGTCGCGTTTATGCATTGGGACGACAAAATGGTGAAGGGCATCAGCTAGTACTTTGCTGCCCTTAGATGTTTATTTAGGATATTCATACTTGTATCCTATACTGGAGGCGGACAAGGCGACAGCACTGAAACGGTCAAAGTCTTGATTATGATAGTTATACTTTTTCACTATACCACACATAAGTCTCATGATAAAATGTTGTTGTAATTTTTTCGGTGATTCTAACTAAAAAAAACACATTTAAGTTAGCCTAAAATGGCCCCAGATCTGGAATGTTATAGCCCAACTCTCTATATTAGTGGAGATATATGGAGACAAAAAATTTCGCCCATCCTTCAGGCCTGCGGGCGATAATCGGGGGAGCCCATATGGGCCCGGAAGTTGGTGATCACGTGACGAGACTTAGTCGTCCTATTGCGATACTCCTATACCAACTGTCTAAAACATCCTTTGCACCCCATTCCTCCCCAGATATACGCCAGACTCTAAGCACAGTCTCATGAGGCAAGTCAAAGACACTTACCACCGGGAGTCGGCGGATTGCTCCCCTTTTAGACCCTAAGTGGTGGTCGGCATGAACAAAACAACCGGTATCAGACCCCACTCACAGGTGATCTGTCTCTAGCTGAGTGTCATTAAGCTGACGTGAGGGAGCTTTAATGTGGATACATTTGAGTTTGATGTTCCCTGTGGGGCTAGATGCCATTTTAGTCTCAAACCGGAAGCGGAAAGGCAGTGCTTAATGCTCTGAGTAGATGTGGCGTTTAGGTGCTAAGACACTTAGGTGCTGTGTGTTCCATCAGTGTATACCCAATTATTGTACTGCTCACCCCAGCTTGAAATCCCCATGGATTTTGTTACTGCTTTAGGTGAGCAGCCACGTAAAAAGGATGCCCCGCGCGGAGCTTCCTTTCTTCTTGGCTGCTCACTCAGAGCTGGCATGACTGGTGAGTCTAACCTGCTAGTAGACTTGCATCCATGCATCATGACAATAGAGATCATGGCACATGAATGCACTATATGCCGCCCTTAAAAGGGTTTACTAATCCACAGGAAATCCACATACATTTTAGACCATTATATATGTTATAACCTAATATGCATCAAAGCTATGTTTCCCTTTGCAGAAATCGAGTGCCCTCCTGTGCCTGTGTGGCTGCCTATACTACCTAACACCACCCGGCGGAGGTTTGGTGTAACTATAAACTATACCTGTGCAGAGAACTCCACCTTTGAGACCACTGAACCCTGGAGGCTGGCCAACTGTACCCTGGATGGTATGTGGTACCCTACCATACTGCCCTGTGATGGTGAGTAGTCGTGCTGCATGTGTTAAACCCCATATTCTATTTAAATTCTGGTAAAGGGGGTCTTTAATGTGTACATTCGTATTACCCAAGGAAATCCCCCCAAAGAGATGTACTTGTACACCTGATAGGCATCGTGGGGATAAACTGGGAATATTGGTTAGAGCTAGATATTTTGAGAAATATATAAAAGAACTAGACCAATGTGAAGGTTTTTTGGGAGAAGATTGTGCATTTTAAGGGGATCTCTCTTGAAAGCTGCATTTTAAGGGGGTCTCTCTTGAAGCTTGGACAGGTGTAGCAATGGCCTCCTAACGATGTGTACTGGTTACATCTATGAGTAGCTCTAACCTGCCACCTAGTGTGTGCTGGGGAGCAATTTGAGGGGGATGAGCCGACAATATCCGTCTCTGAGAGGTTAAAGCCTGCAGCAGAGGCGTTACTCTCTGAACGCAGTCTCGGCGTAGGCACAAACATAACTACATATATTATCATTTAAACCCATCGTCCACCAAGACTATGTGGCCGATTAGAGTTCCAACCTGACTAATTTTGACCAAATCGGAGCTCTAATCGGCCACATAGTCAGCCTTCAGCTTGGTGGACTATGGGTTTTACACCTTATTCGCTGATGTCTGAGCATGGTTCTATAGGGCCTTAGCTAGATGATCAGTGGTCAGCGCCATTCCCACTGGTACTAGGTCTATTCCCAGTACTCACAGCAACCAGCTCAGCCAAATCTCGTGGCCGAGATTAGGGTACAAGCAGGGTGCAGGTATTGTGAATAGGTTGTAACTGGACAATACCCATATCACCTAGTCCAGGATAGGGTAGTGGTTTGCACTGTGGACTCATGATGCAGAGTACCTGAGTTCAATTCTCTTCCAGGTAATGCATGGTAATCAAATTCATAAGTAAAGTCATTTTGGAAACAGAATACATTATTCACAATACCAAATAAAATCTTATATATATTTAAAGGACATATAATTTGGCCTGGTAGGGATTTGAACTTGGGCTCCCAACATTATGAGGCCACAGTGCTAACCACTACACTATCCTGGACTAGGTGACATGAGTATTGTCCAGTTACAACCTATTCACAATACCTGCACCCTGTTTGTACCCTAATCTCGGCCACGAGATTTGGCTGAGCTGGTTCCTGCAGAGCAAAGGGTTATGATTGGTACCAGTGGTCCATAAGGTGGAGCCACTGTATCTCGCTAATGCGGAATACCGTAAACGTACAGAGCGTAGTTTTCTGCCCCTGGTGCCACCTCTGGTTACAGGATGGGTGGAGATCTGCCCTCCCTTAACTTCCTACATTCCACACCAGGTGCCAGCACGGGGGTACTTGGCGTATAGGTCTCAGTGAAGGAAATGCTTCTTCTATATACTTTAATATAGCAGAAAACGTAATAACTATCAGGACATTCACAACTTCTGAAAATCACCCCTGACCTAAAAGATTCATCTTTCCTACAAAACATATCCAACCAAAATTAACTACTACTGACCACGGAACATTTGAACACTGGTCTGTAGCGTAAAACGTCCTGAATTCCGCTTGCGGGATTTCCCTAACTGAGATCTATGATATTGCCTTTATGTCATTAGCATCCCCCCATACTATTATGTCTGTACAATATGTAAACATAGAAGGGGAAGTAAAACACGGTCTTAGGTTCATAAAGTGATGGATTACCAAAGATTGAAGCAATTTGAGCGCATCTCTGTATTCATTACTATGACTATGATCTATCAAAAATGCCCTTCATAAGAAGGGATTAATGGCTATTTTGATAACGTCAAAGTAGGATTCACTTCCCCACTCAGGTGTCGAAAAGGATCATAGTACTATAGTAGCCCCCATGGGCATGGCTATTTTGTTTATAATTTCACATGGAATAATGAAAGCACTCAATACACTCTCAACGCATGTAGTTCTGAATCTCTTTCAGGAACAAAGAAGAAAAGTGCGCCAGGCCCAGTAAATCTCCCAGCTAACAGCTAGAAAACATTATTCTACGTCAAAATAACGTTTTAAAACTTGCCATAGTAAGGAGCCTTAGAGAAACGTTATATAACGTTATATAACGTTATGAAATGTTGTATAACGTTTTTTGTTCACTGGGCTAGAGTGAAACAATCTCAATATACACTGTTACAGCCATCCCGGACAACACGACGATCCCCCCTCAGGAGGCTGAGGGTTCCGACACGATAGGTAGCTTTGCGTGTGGGCTGTGTGGGTTGGTGTTGGGCATGGTGGTCCTCCTGGACGTGCTCACCATACAGAAGGACATCCTCATCCTGCGCCGTAACCTGGCCGCCTGCCTGCCCTGCATGGCGCCCCCGGACGCCGCACACCCTGGAGGAGGCGAGCAGCAGGAGGACTATGAGATGATGCCGCTCATGAGGAACAGGTGCGCGCTTTGTATATTATTGTATTTTTATACATACTGTAATGGTATAAACACCCTCAGAAAAGTGAGCGTCACTGTTGCGAGAAGTTTTCGGCGACAGTGACGCTCACTTTTGTGAGGGTGAAGCTCTCTGAGGGCATCAATGTACCATGCCAATTTTCTTGTCATGATGCATGAATGCAGCCCTGGAGAGTAACTTGCCAGTGATGAATGAATGCATCATGCTGATCCTACAGGATTTGTACATTCCCGAAGGGTTGGCATGATGCACTAATGCAAGGCCGGTGAATTACTCACAGATGCTGCATTGATGTATCAGGATGACAAATGAACATAATATACCATAAGGCAATACCCAGGTCTTAAAGGGTTAAATGTTATTGGAGTTCCTATATATCATGTGCGTTGTGTGTACTTTTTGAGAATTAAATACTGTGGTCCCGTTTTTACTGGCATGTGATGATTGATAATCGAGATTTGTTACAAACACATAATCATTACTAACATTGCTTGACATTTCCTACGAATCTAGCCAAATTGAGGCCTTAATATGTGTATTTCAGCATCGGTGTATCGGACTGTATTTTGAAATTTATGAATGTAAAAGGCTTTATTAGAAATGTTGGAAAAAAAAGTAAATGCCCTGGACAATGCCTCAGTGCTTGCCTCCTCAGTTTTCTTCGACCTATATGCCACAGGAATACTCATTATCAATATTACATCAACTATAATTATCTAATCAACTCTGATATAACAATATGAGAAAAATGGCATGAATTGTATAGATATAACAGACCCACTGTTCAAAGTGTTATTGTCATCATGTTTTTGAGAAGCATTTGTTTGGAATGTTTGGATGGTAATATGTCTTCGTCCCAATCAGTGCATAACGTGATATCATAAACTGTATGCTGACTAGTTCTAATCTTTGTATAAGTAGGCTGTAGACAGAGGACCTGGCTTATAGTTGTTGGTATAGGAATGAGGTGTGTTCTGTCTCTGTGTGGAACTACTTTTCATTGAGATGAGTGACGCCTTCCTGCAACTAATATTTCTTTGGCTCTCTTGGTTTCTAATAGACATAGACGTGTTAGCAGCGGTATGGCATACAAAACCCTATCTTTTGATACCTGTATATATTTTTTCTTACCACAATTTGCTTTGAATATTATTTTTTTCTGATGTTTCTTAAATATCTTGTAATGTAAAGCTAAAAGATATTCCCCATATTGAAACTAAATAACTGAAGGAAAAAGCAACAAAAACCTTCAACTGTTGATTTCCACTTTAAGTTTCTCTTTTAGCGTATTCTACACTTTAACTATCAATTTATCACCCATATGACATGGCTGGAAACATTATAATTCGAGTAGTCCCTGTATTCCAAAAGGTTTACCAACATACATTACATAATTATCTATATGCCTGAATTCTGACATTAATACTCTGAGACTGACATTTTTATTCATCGACCATTTCATACATTATCCAAAGCTTTGTATGCATTTTCTGAAGCATAAACTGTCCCCTGTGCTACGTTCCCTTCATATTCATTGCTTGATACTTTGAATGCTTAGCATACGTCATGCCCTTTCCCAATTTAAACATTA
Source organism: Harmothoe impar (assembly GCA_947462335.1). NCBI lineage: Eukaryota > Metazoa > Annelida > Polychaeta > Phyllodocida > Polynoidae > Harmothoe > Harmothoe impar. Next base: position 46,510,442 of record OX381720.1, on the reverse strand, counting down.
AACTTTGCATATCCACAAACACTGGAAAATTCAACCATTATTATACACATTAGCGATTAAGGGAATGCTTTGAACACTTTAACTATGTACCCAACTTTAGTCTATGCTTATAATGAACACGAGGATAATATTGAGCTTTGCATGTAACATAAATGATATTTAATCGATATAACTAGATACATGGGCACATTCAGGGTAAGAACACATTCAGTATGCTGGCTGAGTTCACAGAATGCTATGAATCTTTGGGATGGGTTATCATTATCCTACACCAGCGAGGCCATTACACTGTAGATGCTATCCTATCATCATTAGTATACACAACATCTATAAGTACTTTTCACAACATTCTCACAGGCTTTTACATAAACATGCACAATAATTAAATAGGATCTTTTAACTTCTGTCATTGTCTGTAATATATAAGTCATAGAACAAAATTCAGTACATAGCATACAATGTAACCCTGGTTTCGAAATCATCGCAGTCACAGACCAAAATGCAACATTCATCTTTTCAATACTTATATATTGTATAGGCATTTTCTAAAATTACCTGACATGATATGAAATGCTTAGTTTCTTCTCCAAGTAATACAATCCTACTTTCCCTATACAGATCCCGTATGTATACATGTGAGAACAGCGTGAGTGAGGGCCAGGTGAAGTCGTTCGATCATCCAGACGTAAAGCTCTTCCACGGTGACTCCGACACAGGGCTTCTTTCCATCAGCTCGGGGGATTTTAACTCGATCCGTTACCATAGTGAAAGCTTTGGTAGTGCAAACTCCTTCGACCCCTTCCTCAGTACCACGTCACCTGTAATACTCAAGCCGCAGCGACTACTCAAGTCGGGCGACATTTTCTACAGAGAGGTTGACTCCGCGGAAACCTTTCTCAGCGTCATGTCAACGCCTGATCCCAAGGTTCCATGTCCTCTCGCAGACGAGGAGAACTGGGATGATGATGATGATCTTCTTATACCCATCAGTATGGAAGATGTGGCTATTGACACAATGACATCTCAATATGTAGCTACAGATGCAGCCATCGGCAATGTGGCATCACCTAATGTAGCCATCGGCAATGTGGCATCACCTAATGTAGCCATTGGCAATGTGACATCATCTAATGTAGCCATGGACAATGTGACATCACCTAATGTAGCCATGGACAATGTGACATCATCTAATGTAGCCATTGACAATGTGACATCATCTAATGTAGCCATTGGCAATGTGACATCACCTAATGTAGCCATTGACAATGCGATATCACAAGCTGATATGAACCCAACGCAATTATTCTGCGATGCTGTTGAGCAGCTGTGCGACCCTTCGTCATCTTCACGAGCTGCTCGGGGGGAGAACTCCCCAGGACACACTGATGAGCTAGACGATGAGGAGGATTCACCTCTAGTTAAAGGACTGCTACATAATGGGACTGCTAGCGCCCCCTCTGCCTCAAGCAGTTCACTAATATGAATATATTAAACCTTTAAGGGCAGCACAGTGCTTTCAATGCACTAAACCTTTTTGCCATCAGGACGCATGAATGCAGTTTGGCTAGTAACTTGGCAGTGTTGCATCTCTGCATCATGCCGACCCCGGGGTTGATACATCCTTAATGGGTCGGCATGATGCACTGATGCATTGTCAGCGAGGTACTAACTGACGCTGCATTGGTGCATCATGACGATATGTGAACAAAAGTTTTTTCATGGTAGAATAAGTTATGCATGTATCTGCCTGTCAGTATTATGTTAAACATTTCGTAAATTTAATAGCTTCTAGAGGTGAACGGTTCTTATTCCCGCGATGATTCCCGGTTATGAAGAGCTGATACATGAGAACTGGCAAATAGTATCATGGTAGGGCCTGTATTGACTGTATTGATATTAGTAAATCCCCAGAAATAATGAATTATTCAGTTAACTGAGCAATTGAGTACATAATAATACGGTACCTGTGACTGTTATATAATGTTATCATACTCCTGAGTTCGATGTGAACCATCCCTTCTCCATCAGATCTAATGTGGATTGTGGGTTCACTTAAGCATATCAGCCATACACCTTTAGATTATATGCAATAACACTGGTTGTTGCGGTTGTTGATAAAGTGCTAGATTCCTGTAGGCACATCAACCATACTGCCATGAGCTCGAGTAAAAAAGAGTTTTAAGAATGCATAATCTATCATTGGAAGGCGCAGTATGTATGGATCTCACTAGAATAAAATAAGATAGTCCGAATTCGGGAGATTATGTGTAGCTTGTCATAAGAGTGACCACCGCCTTGTCATGCAATTTCACATGGACTTTGAGGGGCCTGTTACAGGGACAGAAACCTCTGTCAAAATAACTTGCATTTGAAACCGAACAAGTTCCGATTTCAAGGTATCTGCCTTTGTTGTGGGACCCACATTGATGGCAAATGCAGTGCCTATACTTGACGTCGGATGATGTCCGTGTAAGATGGGCTTTAAGCAAAGTTGCTTCATTATGCACGAGGCTGTAGGCGGAAAGGAAATGAGTGATTCTATGCATTACTTGCGAGTTGTATGTAATGTATTTATAATAGAGAGAATATCATGTTTAGTAATGTTGTCCATATCATTTTATTATTCAGTAGACTTTCAAGTCCCAGTTTCTAATTTGTTAAAATCTCAGACTAATGTCTATACCTGGTTGTTAGCTTTTAGATAATAATATTTTAATACTCATAGAATCGATTCTGATCAACCCATTCATGATGTCAATGGGCAACATTGACTTCTGGCTGAGCTGTGTATTGAATGTTAAAACAGTTCTAGCAAATATCAACAAAATACAGACATATCCTTGATGCAGGTGCTCTATGAGTATGCATAATAAACTTTGATTTTTACAAAAGGTTTCAATGTTTTGTATTTGTCCATTTGATTTACCAATTTTTAATGAACGAACTTAAATACGTTATAGAATTCCTGTTGGCTTGACCACAAACAATTTTACACACTCTTTCGTGGTAATAAAAACAGTGATGAAGTGGGAAATTAGATAGAATAAGTATATCCTTGATAAGTGAGAGGAGAATAACAACAACACAGTGAAAATACGTTTGTCCTTCAGTTGACTGACGCACACAGTTTTATTTAATAACAATGAAAGGAAAACAAGTCGGTGCTCAGTGGTGATCTGACCCGGTAAGGCCCAGTGTGTAAGGGTAAACCATTATACCACACTTGGCCGGCAGACCAAAAGATTTAGCCTGTCTGTACATTACATACAAACTAATCACTACTGGTGTGGCATAACTCAGTTAAACCGCAACCAGAGTCGTGTGAGCGTTATATTTGCTTAATCATGGCTGAGTACACTCGTCTGCGACTCGTGATCATCCTTGACTTTGGCCAATATAATGAGTACAAGCCTCTGGCTGTGGTATAACGACTACATATTCATGCCTTGGGTTGTACGTTGTATTGGGTTGTATATCACATATCTTGTTATGACAGCTTAGATAATGTACATCTACCAGACATAATGAACTCATTTGTATTTGTTCGAAATATATTAATAATTCATAGTTTATATACTTACTATTTACATATTATGATTTTCTACACAGCTCTTCCCCAGTGGGAACAAAACATTGAATCAACATTGATAAATGGTTGGCAATGTTGATTTAATGTTGATGCAAAGTTGATTCAACGTTGAACTGCATTTTGTGCCCACTGGGACCTAGCTGAGCCCCCTGTTTTAAGACAGGGTAATAGCAGGATTGGATCTGATTATCACAAGCACCCTCTTTGGCTTTATCTGACTAATAAGGCACATTGAACTATCTATATGAGCAACTAGTTGTATAGTACTTACTACACACTACATAAGAGTCTAAAATAGAGAGTATCCCTGAGAATATTGACCAGGGCCAGCTACACTCGAAGTACTCTGAGATAATATTATATCTATAGAAATGCAATACATTGTAGTAAAATATCCTAGACCAATGCATTTCAATCGTATACTTTCCCTATTTTTACCAATACTATAGCTTATGTGCGATTATATATGATATGTTTCCATATTCTTATTTGGGTTTAGACTCAAGAACTTAGACAGGATTCAGTAAATACTTGATATCGCTGAATCTTACCTTGTGACCAAATGACGACAACCAGATTCTGGCTCTTTTCTTTTACCCTTTTCCACATTTTGTAAGTAAATGCAAAGCCTGAGTATTTTGATAAAAGAGCCGCCAAAATACACTGTAAAGTAACCTGATCCATATAGGGCTGATCTATGCTCTGTGGACGGTGGCCATAAATATCAAAATACTTTGGGAGCGGATTGCCTCTTTAAAGGAAGTTATGTAGATCTGTCAGCTACCCAGAACACAATGAGTGACTTGACAGTACTATTGATTGAACCACTCTTGCTTCATACTTATTTATAAAAATCCTCAGGGAATTGTTATACTTGATAAGGGGTTGGTGGATTTGAGGTAGGACACACAAATCCCCAAAGCAAATATCTGTGCGATAGGTGCTACAGTTTAAAAAGTCGAGGGCAATAGGTATTTTCACCTTTAAGTTGAGGTGGGGGGGGGGGGGGGGGTCAGGACAATTCTAGCCTCTCTGTTATCATTTAATGATCACTCCCTTATATTGGGTGCACAATACTGCATGTACTAATGTCAGGTAATGATATAATTCAGATATACCAGCTTATCATATGTATATACATGTATTATGAATGTAAAATAGACTGTATACCCGATATGAACCCAAGATCAATTCAGCTCACTTGCTACACGCTTGACCATGCACAGTTGGAGTCATATTTGTCATGAAATATGATATAAGTTAGCTGTCCCACAGGGGCGTGCGAGTCATCCTTTTTGCATGGCTGCTCACATTTAAAAGTTTTTGTTCTTGAATGAGGTTGAACAGCAGAAATGATAATCCTGTGCGTATTATCCGTTATAGCTTTGATAGCCGGTACATAGCCTGCTGTTATTGTTTGAAGATAAAAAATAAACATCCGGTAAGGGAAAGATCTTTGGTAACATTTTGACACTTATTGAGCTATAGGTTAAGACTGTCATGTGAACCATCACATAGTAGGGCGGGGATCGGACAGGCGCCGCCTCCTGCCCTAAATACATTTTGCGTTAAAGCACAATTGATAAGTACTGTCCAGTAGAATGTTCCTCATTCCCAGCAAATTGGCGTCATACTATTTGATGATATCCAAGCTTGTTCTGGGTGCCATCACATTATAAAGATTGCAGCATAACATGGTACACTCCAATATGCTCTAGTCCGTGGCATAGAACAAGCCTCACCCGAGCTGCACTTTCCCAACACTCTACCCAGGTGGGGGAAGAAGATCACATCTCATAGTTGCTTGGATCTATTTGTCCATGCAGGTCTCAGGCTAAGTGCCTAAATGTTGAGTACTTCAGTAGCCATCTGGGAAGCCTCCTTTCCTGGCGTCACTGGTTGCAGATATGCTGGGTTCGGCACACTGATGTCTGCAGGAGTAGATGCCTTGTATGACAGCTATGGAGCTTTTCTCCTTCATGACGTGCCCTTTAGCCTTGAGTCCCTCTATCACCTCCTGATATCAATGATAAAAGATTAATTGAAAGTGTGAGCTATATCATATTCCTGTATTGTATTTTGGCGAAAGCGAATTAACTGTTTATGTTAGCAAGAGAGAAGAAGAACATACCATATACAACAGTTTATATTCAAAATCATGATGTAAACAGCCAAAAATAATTATTTCATTTCAAGAAAATAAGATTATTAAACTCGTCTGACGGACAAATCACTCGTTTTAAGAAAATATTTTTTCTTAAAACAAGACAAGCGTCTGGTCCGCCAGACGAGTTAAATAATCTTGTGTTCTTGAAATGAGATGATTATTTTTGGCTGTGTATTGCTAGTTAATTAAAACAAAAACTACTATAGCATCGAATAAACTAAGCATATCCTTTAACCAATAGTAATACAACGTCCACTAGGGTCCATAGACCTGAATTACCCATATATTATAATATAGGTTTAATATTATAAAGTCGGGGGAAATAGACTCTGTGGACTTCAAATGGGCTTAACGTTTCCACATAATTGTGGACAGGGTATTTTCTCTGAACCTACCTTATCAAACTGAGTTTCATATTGGAGTTCATTTGGTAACAGTTGGTGGTGAATCCTGGGGTGGTCAATAGCCTCATTTAACTTCTTACCTAGCCAAAGTGCATGTGCAGCTACCTGTAACATTACAACACACCTGTAACTAGCATTCTAAACAGAGATTCTCATCAGGAAGTGATCATCATTTTGAAATTATGCATTGATACTCAAAAAAAAGCCAGCAAATACACTTTAAAGAAACCATTAGAAAAATCGCTTATCTTTACACAACATTGACTTGCTCAGTATAGATTTTCATAGTGCCTATCGATGTGCCTCGATTGGTCAAGAAATGCTTCAGTTTACCCCTCTACCAATAGTTGAGGACGAGGAATGTATAGGTTACCTCTGCGACAAGGACCACAAGAGGTGTTTCTTTTTCCAATCATGCATGAACGACACTTAAATCTGTCAAGACATATTCTCTTGAACTTCTTTCAATAAATAAACATAGGCTAAGCGAATAAAGCACACTTACGAAGGTGGTTTCTGAGGTGATAAACTTCCCTCCAGAACCCCCAAGGATGTATGCAGGGTCGCCGTTCTGGTTGAGTATTATAGTGGGGACCATGGAGGAGAGTGGCCTCTTCCCGGGGGCTATGAAGTTAGCCGAGGCTGCCGTGAAGCCTACTTCTTGCTCGTCACCGGGCATATTGAAATCATCCATCTCATTATTAAAGATAATCCCTGTTCTTTTCCCTAGACATTTACTACCAAAGCTGGAATTGGAGAAATTGTTGTATTAGATGTCATTGAATATGTTCTTCTGTAAATTTTTCTGTGGCAACAGATGGCATACGAGCTTGTGCCTTACCTTATGGCAACTAGAGATACCTACAGCAAAAATACAACATTGGACCTTCTCGGGAAATAATTCATAATATATCAAATATATTGGCAAGACTTTATAGTAGCAATACATACTAAAGGAGATGGGGTATATTGGAGCACGCATAGTCTGGTAGAGTTGATGGATGTAACACACTACTCACTATGTATTAATGGTGCTGGTGACGGCCACGGCCCCACCGTCAGCCCCTATGACAGACAGGTGAGAGGTGCCTGCAGCCCGGGGTAGGAGGTGGTTAGCGGGGTGGTAGTAGTCCACCTCCTGGGTCTGGTCGTCCTGGATGTGGGCCCGCGTCAAGTCAGCATAGCTGCGCTTTGTCAGGTTGGCTGATAACTGGAAATATACATGTTAAGAGAAATTCCAGGTACAATCTCAGGAATTTGGACAGACAAAAGTTGGATCCAGTAACCTGCAGAAAAATGGAACATTTGGATGAATCATTTAATAATATCTGAAGCATAGTATACCTCTACTTCTATCCTGTGCCTTAATTCAACAAAACGGAAAGGATAAATTTTTCTCTGCCACTTGGGCCATTCCGCCGTATATAGACAGATTTGAGGAACTTTCCCCGCATGACCCCCTCAGATCCTAATAATTTTCCACCTACATGAAGATGTATGTAGTTCATGACCACATGCAAAATTGTAGCTTCCAACTCCTGTAACTTCCCGAGATTTTGGCTGCTGAACATGAGGGGGTTTAGCCCTCAGTTTGCAAAATCCCAATTTGGTGTCATCTTCAAAGTGCAATATTTTCAAGATGCAATGAGCTAGAGGTCTGGTATTGCTTGAGCTGTCTCACACACTCGTACACTCTCGGGAAATGCCAATATTGGGAGGTTTTGGTGAAGGCTTATACTTAAACAATGAGCATAAAAGGTGGTAAATTTTCCTGTTTGAACTGAAATTTGAAAAGGTTTGAAAATTCATAGCATCAAAACCGTTACTTCAAATGCCCTAGAAATTTGGATTCCAAATGTCAATGAAGGTCTCAACATGAAAATCAAAGATGCAGTGTCTGCCATGATATGCAAATCCAATATGGCCGCCTCAAAAAGGGCAAAAATCGATTTTTGCCACTTTTCAATGCCCAATTTTGGTAGGAGGGATAAATAGTACCAGCTAATGCTCTTCACCAATCAAAAGGCCATTATGTGCCTTAAGTCTGATAGCAATATGGTATTGGTCCTGTGTCTCCTTCTGGTGAAAATCGGGGGACGGAAAACGGTAAAAATGGTATTTTCCAATGATTTTGTATTTTTCATAATTCTCTTAAAAATAATTAAATGTACAAAATCAAAGCATAGTTTATATCAGGTGAAAGTAACTGATGCCCCCTAAATCATAGTACCAAACTTGTTTAAATGCTTTGGTTCTTTCCATTGAAAGAAACACTGTTAAATTGAGGAAAATACTGAAATAACAAAAAAACACAGCAAACTCGTGTTACTCTTATTTCTCAAACTTCTTTGGAGTAAAAAAGAGGTTATAAGACCATAACATGTTTGTTTTGGTACAGAATAATGAAATATACCATAAATATAATTTAGAACCTGGTTTGGTACATGAATTTGTCCATTTAGATTTGGCCAAGTCAGTTACAATATATCTCTCATTCATCACATTAAGATGATTTGGGATTCCCTGAGATAACTATTGCATTAAAAGGAATCAAAAGGTTGAGTATATCTAACCCTGAACAATCCTTCTCTATCAAGTAAGCCCTTACAATGTGTTATAGACTATGTAAAGCAAATTTGGATTTCCATCAGGGTGGGAGCGGTTAAAGTGACATGGTCCGATAATTGGCACTCAAAAATCAATCCTGTTAGAAATAAACCAAAATGTTCCATATGGCCATACTTGATCTACTACCTACTTTATTTAATCTCATTCAATATGATTCAGCTTAGAATTCAACCAACTATCAGATTTAGGCTCAATTAAATACTTTTGGAGTGCACGCTATGATTGCACTCATTGAAAATACACTGTAAAAACTATACCTGCACCAACATGGGACATTCTATTTAAGGTATAATTTCCCAGAGAGGGCATTTTTAAATATGAGAGTGTACTATCATTTGGAACACATTTCAGTAAGAATTGAAATATGGGAAAAATCGGACCATGCCACTTTAAGGTTGTCGTCCACAATGACCCATTAGAATTGAGGATTTGATTTCCATACTAAGTACCTAAAGAAGCAGATACATGTTACCAAACTCCTAAGCTCTTTCATGTTTATTCACTTTCAATAATGCCAAATCAGATACATGCAGTCTAAATACAATGCATTTGACATATATGTGTCATAGCCCCTGGCCAAATTGAAACTAAAGGGATTTGAGTACCAAACCGGGGTTTAGAATAGCCAATGTATGCATAGATTTAAATTAATTTATATACCTTTCTGCTATATATGACATGTTGTTGTCCTCCTACTTTACACAAAATAAAGTTAAGATAAAGAATAGAAGAGATTCTTGATTTTTTTTGCTTATTCTGTATTTTTTCTCATTTTGACATGTTATATTTCAATGGAAAGAACCAAAGCACTGAAACAAGTTTGGTACCATGATTTAGGGGGCATCAGTTACTATCACCTGATTTAAACTTTGCTTTGATTTTGTATCTAACTATTGCTAAGAGAATTATGAAAACTACAAATCATTGGAAAATACCATTTTTACCGTTTTCCGTCCCCCGATTTTCACCAGAAGGAGACATAGGACCAATACCATATTGCTATCAGACTTAAGGCACATAATGGCCTATTGATTGGTGAAGAGCATTAGCTGGTACTATTTATCCCTCCTACCAAAATTGGGCATTGAAAAGTGGCAAAAATCAATTTTTGCCCTTTTTGAGGTGGCCATATTGGATTTGCATATCATGGCAGACACTGCATCTTTGATTTTCATGTTGAGACCTTCATTGACATTTGGAATCCAAATTTCTAGGGCATTTGAAGTAACGGTTTTGATGCTATGAATTTTCAAACCTTTTCAAATTTCAGTTCAAACAGGAAAACTTACCACCTTTTATGCTCATTGTTCAAGTATAAGCCTTTATCAAAACCTCCCATCATTGGCATTTCCCGAGAGTGTATGAATTTGTGAGACAACTGAAGCAATACCAGACCTCTAGCTCATTGCATCTTGAAAATATTGCACTTTGAAGATGACACCAAATTGGGATTTTGCAAACTGAGGGCTAAACCCCCTCATGTTCAGCAGCCAAAATCTCGGAAAGTTACGGGAGTTGGAAGCTACAATTTTGCATGTGGTCATGAACTACATACATTTTCATGTAGGTGGAAAACTATTAGGATCTGAGGGGGTCATGTGGGGACCACTTGTTGAAATACTGTGGAATGGCCCACTTGTCTAGGCGTACTTTATCTATTTTTCTTTGCACACATTCTACCAAATTCCTTGTTGTATTTTGCCAATTTTTAGGTTATGCCATAGCAATTGCCTCAGCACATTTGGCGCATTTTGTCAATTGCTTATAAGCGTACTTTATGAATTGCTTTAGCGTATTCTAAGAACTGCTTAGGCGATTTTCCCAACTGATTAGGGTTATACTACCAATCGCCTACCTCTGCTACGTCCTCAAAGTCAGGATCTCCAAGGAAGGAGCGGCGTGCGTAGCCGAACTTGAAGGCCTCCGCTATACGGTGGTAGGTGAGTGTCCGCAGTGCTGCGGGGCTGCTTTCTGCTATGTCAGAAGGCTTCATACTGTAACCTGCGGGGAGGGTGATAAAAGTTTATACTTTAACAACGGGTTTTCATGGTGATGCTGTTATATGTGTCCTTTGGTTTAGGCAAAAAAAAGGTTTGTTTCTGGTCACCCGACCGACCCTATCAAAACAGGGCCGACCCTACTTTTTTTTATGCAATTTTGAAGAAAGTTTTGTATTTTTACCCTTTTTGGGGTAATTTTAGAGTCTTCGGAGAAAAAGGGGAAAAAATAAAATATCCGTCCTACCGAGCCTACATTTTCTTGCCATGTTACCTGAAACATACCTCTAGATTCGTCTCAGAGTGATGTGCATGTCCAGAAAATAGCCAAAAGTACCCCAATGGAGGCGAAATTAAAACTAGAGAAAGGTTAAAAATAGGACGTTATAGCAATTGACAGTTCAGCATATATACAGTCTCGTGATGACAAGAGGATCTTACCCTCTAGAATATTGAGCATGTATTGTAGAACAGGCCCGCTAGATGGGGCTGGCATCGTGTGTACAGAATAGTTCCCAGTCTGTAGATGGGAGACTGACGGTGTCCGCCAGAGGGGCTTGTAGTCACGGAGGTCCTTCTTCGTGATAATAGCACCTGAATGAAGGTAAGAACATGAATAATAGTTATCTTAATGGCTATCGCGTCCAGATATAAGAGAGCAATCGCCATTTACATATAACCATGCTATTCCTTATAAGTGGTGCTTATTCAAACCCGACCATTTTTTGAGAACAGCATATATATATAATGCATTGTTAATGTATTTTTGTAATCATACGCATTTAATAAATATCAGTACCTATACTGCATTAATATTTGTCCAGTACCTATATTGAGATAATACATTAATCTATTTAAGTACTTATTCGAGAGCGGTGCTTATTTGAGACCTGGTGTTTTACAGACCAATTAAAAACGTATATGTCATGGCTTTTGGCTAATCATACATGGATACATTTTGTTTGTGTTTACTGCCCCCTAAAAACATAATAATACCAGCTGGTTAATTATGACCCATGATAGCTCACCACATTCATCGAGGTCCTTTTTTATATCATCAGCTAATGTGCCATTGTAATATGTGTCTGACCCTTCCTTTGCGATTCGTTCAAGTGTGTCAGCCAGTTGGGGTCTTGTCATTGTTTCACCTTCCTGGTACAGCGTGCCATCCTTCTTCACATATAACTTTCTGTAACATGTACTTAATGATTAATGATAATCAATGATAGACTATGGTAAGTGTAAACACAAGGGGGGGGGGGAGAAAAAGAGAAAGAAAGAAAGTAAATTAGAAACAGAAAGAAAAAGAATAGAAGAAGGAGGGGAAGAAAGAAAGAAAGAAAGAAAGAAAGAAAGAAAGAAAGAAAGAAAGAAAGAAAGAAAGAAAGAAAGAAAGAAAGAAAGAAGAAAGAAAGAAAGTAAAACAGACAGAGGGAAGCAAAAGAGTAGTGGAAAGAAGGGATGAAAAGCAATTACATGGATGGACCATTAAGTCATTAATCATTAGGTCATCAATCATGCTTAATCGGTTACTAATTATTCATCCATCGATAATTGATCTATAAACATATCTATCAGGAACTATCAAGGAACATAGTGCAATCTACTTAAAAATAGTAGCTAAGCAGAGAGTGCGCTCTGCTCGCTCTCGTGGAGAGCATCCTTTCTTCATGGCTGCTCATATATGTGATTTACAACTTACTCATGTAGAATTATTGCACGTGTTTAAATTATGCTCATACTTACGATAGTGTTTCACTGGCGCGTATCTTTTCCTCAGTACTCTGGATTGCATCCCCCAGGGCCGGTGCTATCTTATAACCGTCCCGACACATGCGTATAGCGGGTTCAAACAGTTCCCTCCAGGGCAGCCGCCCGAAGCGGCGCCATGCGGCATGCATACCTCGTATCTCACCAGGAACACCGACAGCCAAACCTCCTGAAATAAGGTGAAAACTTTATTCTAGGCCAATATGACATGTGGTATTTGGAGTAGGCCAAATTTTAAAAAAAAGTTTGTTTCAGGTACCATGGGAAGAAAGTCTAGGGTCGGTAGGTCGGATTTTTTTCAATATTTTTGTAAACCTAAAATTGACCCCAAAAAAGAGTAAACATATAAATATTTCTCCAAAACTGTGTACAAAAAGTAGGGTCGGCTTTGTTTTGATAGAGTCGGACGGCTGACCTGAAACAAACCTTTTTTTTGGCCATATCATACAATTTATTTCCACCGATATATTTGTATACTGTAGACTCCACATATATAATTACATGTACATATTTGTCATGCAGACTGACCCGTATCTGAGGAGGCGCTGGCATACATGTTGACAGTGGCCCCTGCAGGAGCCGTCTCCCGGGAGTCCAACGAGAACATCTTCCTCTCTGAACCATGTTTGGGTCTGGATTAAACAACCAGAGGACATGTATTGCACATTATTATACGATTGGGGCTCTGATCGTGCTTTTTCTGGATAACACAGTTCTGTTATCACACGATAACAGCACGATTGAGAGCAATATTTAGAGTTAAAATCCTACGTTTCGTCGGAGGATCGAACCCGGGGCCGCAAGACTACGAGTCCAACGCCTTATCCACTATACCGTGCTGGCCATACAAAAGGAGGGGGTAAAACAAGAAGTCTACCGACACATTCTCAGCCCTCTAGCTCTTATATTAACAGAGATACAGCAGTTTTTACACTTTTTGTTATAACTTCCCCTAAAATCAATTTTTTTTTATAATTCTTTTTTTACTATAAAGGTAGTAGTTGGACTTAACTTATCTATTCGTTAAAAAATTTCTAGGGATCTTTTTTCATACATATAGGCACTTTAAAATCGGGACGTTTCCACCGGGATTCGATCCGGGGGTCTCTGGTGTGTGAGGCGGACACGCTAGCGCCCATCCATATCTGGCCATGGGAAAATGGTAGGGAAACGCTGCCTATATTGAAGTTTAGAGGGGAGCGCTTAGGCCTAGTAACCTCACCTCCGCTACTGAAGATTTCCACAACATGGCGACTGCACCCACGGTACAAGACGACTTAGATATCGTTCAAAATGGCGAAATTAGGACGTTTTAAAGGTAAATAAGGACATTTGAATGGAAAAATCGTAAAATAAACCTAATAATAGATGGATAACAGGCACACTCGGGCCTATATACGTGTATAACGCCCTCGGTGCTTCGCACCTCGGGCGTTATACACGCATATAGGCCCTCGTGTGCCTGTTATCCATCTATTATTGGTTAAATAAATAATGATATTGTGTCTTCATAGATTGTACTACTATTAAGAGATGGTGTAGATGTATAGTCGGGGCTCTACTGTGCTCCCGGCTTGTCATTGTGGCCCCCTGGAGGAGACCCAACACACCTCTAATTATAAACCCCACATACCCCACCTATCCTCTAGGTCTTAAACCATTCACTCTCCAATCACATTCTTCAATAAAAAATCCCACCATAATTTCCCATCATGCCCCACTACCATCAATCTCCATACACACTACCCCTCACCCTACCTCATTCCTTTCCAATCCTCCTCACCCTCCGGACCTCTACAATTTTCCTCAACTCCACCGACATCCACCCAGCCTACACACACAACTTTTTATTACACCAAAGGTGACTTTTACATCCATATTTTTACACCTGTGTATCGTAGACGTTGGATGCATATTTATTAGAGGGATTGGGGCGGATTATGAACTTGCCTTTCTCACGGCCTCACAATGCCTACACGCCCCACCACGAGGCAGTCGAAATCCAAAGACGCCGGGAAGTCGTCAGGGCGCAAGGACCCGCCTCGCCTCCCCAAGGGTAAGAAGCCCACCCAGGCAGTCAGGGTGGCGACCCTGGAGAACGAGGTATATGAGATTAGGCATAGTGTGAAGGGAATTAATGGGCAGTTAGAAAAAATCTCGGCATGGCTGAAGCCTGTAGATGTGCCCGCCAAAGACGCCAAAGACAAGACGTTGCCCGGCGACAAGTCGGGGAGGGGGGGGGAGGTGCCGGACAAAACCAAGACCGATGTCACGGTCACCTCCATAGTGGACACAACGCAGAAACCCAATGTGTCCGCCCACACCCTCTCTGACGCCACCGTCGCTTCCAGCGCCGCCTCCTCGACCGGGGGAGGAAGGGCCCGCTCCCACACCTCCCCGGCCCGAGGCCCACTCAAGTCCTCCACCCCGGCACGCAGCCGGTCACGCTCCAGTGACCACCACTCATCCAGACGACACTACAGGCGGCCCTCTCCCGACGACCGCCGGTCAACGGGCCGCCACCACCGCCACTCAAGCCGCCGGTCACGATCCGTGTCCCGGCACAGAGACGACTCACGCCGCCGACGCCGCCACAGATCGCCCTCCAGGGAGAGCCACAGGAGGAGGACCAGCTACACCTACTACGACTCATCCCCCTCTCCAGTCAGAGCCCCGTCACGCAGACGCCGCCCGGCGTCTCCCCCTCGAATCCACGAGCAGGAGGACGGCTATGTGGAGAGGTACCTCAAGAAGGAGGAGTTTGAAATGAAGGAATCTTCCGGTAAGGCCTCTCTATTTAATCCATTAAAAAAGGGTAAAATGATCGTCAAACCCTACATGTACATTAACAGAGAGGGTTGCCACACCATGACCCAGCGCCTCAATGTCCGCCACCTCATGTCTGAATTTGAATACATACACTGTGTCCTCAAGTTATTACATGACCCCGAGGCACATGAAAAGGGGGACAGGGACGCCATACTCGCCCACCTGACAGATGTAGTGGCCGACCTAGAAGTTAGAAAATGGGCCCCCGTCCGCAGGTGGACCCAGTCAGTGTGGGATAGTATAGAAAACCATGACTTGAAATGGGGTCACACACAAGCCATTAAGAACCTTAGATACGAGCAGGCCCTTGCAGCACAGCAGTCCGGCCATAGTAACAATGTTAAGGGTGACCCATACTCCCTCCAGGGCGTCATATGCCATGACTATAATAGTGACAGGGGATGCAGGTTCCGTCAGACCCATAGCCACAACGGAACCAACTTCCTACACTTCTGTTCTAACTGCTGGAAAGGGGGAAAACGTGCTCCACACACATACATGGCGTGTGACGCACGCCAACCCGACGGCCACCGCCCACACGGCCAAAACAATAACAATCCGCCAGCACACGCACAGCATGCAGCAGCCTCCCAGCCGCCAAAAAACGGGTTTTAGACGCCCCCGCTCCCCCTGGCACGGCCGGGGCGTCTAATATGATAAATGGTAAAGCGTGTATACAACCAGGGAAACTAGACAATGTGTATAATAAATGTATTTCATTCTCCGACAGTGTTACCAACCGTCAGATTCACATCGATCGCCGCCATCTTGCATCCCACAACGCCCCGCGGGATGATGACGTCACACCGCCTGCGGACGCCGCTGGGCGCCCGCAACCCTCCACGCTCGCGGGCACCAGCGCAAAACAAGATGGCGGCGCCCACACCAAAACAACAATGGCGGACACGGCACCGCTCCACACTGTTGTTATACAGCCTCCAGCCGCGGCCCCGCAGACGAACAACACGAGGCCTACACATCAAACTACAGCAGTACACGGGCACGTCTCCACGCCACCGCTGCAGCCTACACAGCCCGTACATAGCCCCGAGGGGGTTCCAAGCGGCACTCCGCCTGGTATCGACTTAGCAGGTATGAACAAACACCATCTTCAAAATACGATCCACACTCCGCCGGACTTCGCCAGAATAAAGGCCATGTGTGCATCGGATGTTTGGGACCCGATGGTGAATGGTGACCCCCGCGCATTTCAGGCACATAGACAGCAATGTTGGCCTGAACCTAATGTCAATGTGTTGGGGGAGGACTTAGCGTACATATACAGTTCTGTTAAAGCCACTGGCATCCCAAATGCCATGGGGGCAAACATCCCGCTTCCCTCTAATCTAAACATTCCAAAATGGGAACAGCTCTTGCCTAAGACAGCAGACAACGCACAGCTCATAACATTCCTCAAATTTGGTTTCCCCATGGGGTACCTTGGCCCTGTGTCGGATACAAAGGGCATAGACAATCACAAGAGTGCATTGGAGTACCCTAAACAAATTGAAGAGTTTATCCAGAAAGAGTTGGACCTGGGGGCCCTCCACGGCCCTTACACGGCTCCCCCCTTCTCTCCTTGGGCCCACACGTCGCCGCTCATGTCCCGTGAGAAGGCCGACCCCAACGAGAGGAGAGTCATTTCTGATCTCACATTTCCTCACGAGGCATCAATCAATGCCTTTATTTTCAAGAACTCAGTGTATGGAGCACAAAGGCAGCACTCACTCCCAATTGTGGATGCCTTTGTGGATGACCTAATTAAATCAGGTCCCCATTCTTTCATGGCCTCATTGGACATTTCAAGGGCTTATAAGAACTTTGTATCAGATCCGATGGATTGGCCCCTACTATGCATAAAATGGGGTAAAAATCAGTACTGTGACATATCCCTCCCTTTTGGGGCGAGAAGTTCATCCATGCACATGCAGCGAGTCGCCAACGCAATTGTATCAATGCTGGCCAAGCTAAATGTACACGCCAAAATGTACTTAGATGACGTAATAATTCTTGCAGACTCCAAAGCAAAAGCCAGGAGGGGCTTCCTCAAAGCGCGCCAACTCCTCAAGGACCTAGGCCTCCCCGAGGCGGAGGAAAAAGCGCAGCCGCCGGCATCCGTCATCAGGTGGCTGGGTATCCAGATTGATGCCACCAAGATGGAGCTATCCATACCATCTGACAAGCTCCTCAAGGTAACCCAAAAGGTAAAGAGTGCTATCAAGAAAAGGTCACTAAACAAGAAAGCTCTCCAAAGCCTCCTCGGCAGCCTACTACACGTGGCTAAATGTGTGGCACCAGCCAGGTTGTTTGTGAGCCGCATATTGGACACTCTCCGGGGTATGAAGGGCAAGCATGTAAACATTGGGAGTGAGTTCAAGAAGGACCTCCGCTGGTTCCTTGAATTTGCTCAAGCATGGAACGGTGTCTCAGTCATCCCCATTGCCACACATGACATGGAAATATATGTGGACGCATGTGGGTCCGGGGTGGGGGCCCATAATGGAGACAAGGGGTACAAGAAACAGGTAGCCCCCGTAAAGGACCCGGTAACTAACATTGCCCACCTGGAAGCGGCCAATGTGGTCGTCGCCATCCATACATTCCTGGGTGACGACCACAGAGGCAAATGTGTAAGGGTACATTGTGATAACAGCGCCGCGGTGGCCGTCTTTGAGAAGGGACGGGGTCAGGACAAGGTCTTGTTGGACCTAGCGAGGGCCGCATGGATGGTGGAGGCAGCACTCTCTGTTAAACTCACATATGTCCATGTCCCAGGTGTAGAAAATATAATTGCAGACAGACTAAGTAGAGCACATCTCAGCGTCCAGGCTGACTCAGAGGCCCAGGACCTCGTAGAAAGACATGTACTTGAACTTGTTGACCCATGCCTGCACATATTTGAAAATGTCTCCCCTTCTCTACTCACCAGCTCCGGGCTACAGATCCCTGCAGAAGAAAGCAGCCCGCTGGCAGCTCAAGGCCAGAGCGAGGGGCACAAACCTGGGCAGAAAGGCATCAGTCAGGTCATACCTCAAGTTCTCCCGCCGCATGAACATCAACCCACTGGCCCCCCTGTACCAGGACATTTGTTGCTGGCTGGAGGAGCTAGTGGACGCGGGCCTAGGCCCGTCCACAATCAAGAACAAGTTAAGCCACATCAGGGTATACGCCACTCTGGTCGGGGTACCCACCGCCCCCTTCAGCCACCCAAGGGTACAGAGGGCAGTAGACGCCCTGATGAAGGACAAAGCATTCACCCACAGGAAGACGTCCGCCATCCCAGTCAGAACACTATGCAGGGTCATCATGGCCATCTCCCAAGACCCACTGGGGAGGGCACTCCGGGCAGCATTCCTAATAATGTACCATGCTGCCCTGCGCCAATCCGAGGTCATGCCACCCAGCATAGTCAGGTGGGACTCTACAAAGCACCCCACACGTGGGGACGTGGTAATAACCGGGGAAGCAGCTATAATGACTATAAAATGGGCAAAGAACATGCAGGGATACAGGGACTCAAAAACTGTCACCATGGCAAGGTCGGGGGATCCCAGGTTTTGTGTGGTGGCCGCCCTGGAGGCCCACATCCGGGACACCCCGACACAATATACAGCGCAGCCCCTCCTGGTGTTCCCATCCACAGCCAGACCCATCCCAGTGTCACTGGCCAGAAGACGCTGGACGCTGGCCAACAAGACAGTGGGGGTAGCCATGAAGGGCTATACACTCCACAGCATCAGGAGGGCGGCAGCCACCCAGGCCCACCTGGGGGGATGCCAAGAACTGGACATTCAGGCATATGGCGGTTGGAACTCAAACGCCCACCGGGCCTACATCCGTAAAACAAATGCCCACAAGGTCAACGCTGCAATACGCCGAGCATTGACTCTATGACTTTCCGTATGTTGGTGAATAACCTCCCACCACCACCCTCTCCACCACCTCATAAAGAGGTTACATTCATACATTTTAATATTCATTGGCGTCTTGGCCTATTTTATTATTATTTCATAATACTTCAATCAATATTACGGGTATTCATTCATTACATACCCAAATCTATTCATATAAACATCACATTAAGTGTTGTAAATAAAATACGTTAATAAAACTATTTTATTCACCCCAATCCCGTGTTGGTTGTCTCTCATGGGGCTCGTCATAATGGTATAGTCGGGGCTCTACTGTGCTCCCGGCTTGTCATTGTGGCCCCCTGGAGGAGACCCAACACACCTCTAATTATAAACCCCACATACCCCACCTATCCTCTAGGTCTTAAACCATTCACTCTCCAATCACATTCTTCAATAAAAAATCCCACCATAATTTCCCATCATGCCCCACTACCATCAATCTCCATACACACTACCCCTCACCCTACCTCATTCCTTTCCAATCCTCCTCACCCTCCGGACCTCTACAATTTCCCGCCCACCCACACCTTAATCTATAATACTCAATATTCATTATCATATTATTTTCACATTATTTCATATTTTATATTTCTATTTTATTATTATTTCATAATACTTCAATCAATATTACGGGTATTCATTCATTACATACCCAAATCTATTCATATAAACATCACATTAAGTGTTGTAAATAAAATACGTTAATAAAACTATTTTATTCACCCCAATCCCGTGTTGGTTGTCTCTCATGGGGCTCGTCATAATGGTATCATCATTAGACTAATGTTTGATATGCATACGAGGTAAGCATGAAGCCATCTATACAATGCACTACAGGCTGGGTAGATTCGCCTAAAGTCGACCCTATAACTTGAGTCCGACATCTGCATTTTAGTTATGCATACCTGATAGGCTTTGTAGTTGTTCTTTTAAAAACAAATATTACTACTATACACAAAGAGAGGGCGTAGGATGTTTGGATATGTACAGAATCGAGAGTCTAAGTGGTGCTTTGTATTATATATATAGCTTTGCCTAATAGTTACAAACTGATAGTAAATACCTACGTGTCATAGATCATCATGAAGTGTCCACCACCTATCCCCATACTCTGTGCGTTGTGGATCCCTAAACACAACAGGGAGGCTATGGCTGCATCCACCACCGACCCACGCTTCAGGGCCATTATATCCCTGTAGAGAGAAAAAAGTAGATATATATTTATATGCTTGGTTATATCTGCTAACTAAGGCCTACATAAGTGCAAACTAATTATTTTTGACTTGACAATAGTAAGCTTAGATCTAAGAGAGTGGTCATCATCTAACGGCCTGACATAAGTTTGTTAATGCCCTGATTCGGAATGCCTTCACCCTCCCCTCGTTTATTTAGTTTTTTAATTCTATTCCATTCACATCATACTAAAGTGACAGCAAAAGCCGTTTACTTTTTGGTGTTCATTTTAAAGTAAACTGGCCTATACACGTGCCCTCACATTTATGGAAGGTCATTTTTTCAAGAAAAGATTATTATTTTGAAATAATTTCTTTTAGAATACAGCTAGGTAGAAAGGATTATCCCGGTGTCTCCAGATAGAGCATGCTTTGTGTGTGGCTGCTCACACACTTATATAAACAGCATGCACCCACTGTAAATAGTTAGTGTAGATACACAGTAGATCATACTAAATACTGTATATTTACAGTATATTTACAGTAGAATCTACAGTAGATTCACAGCATATTCTACTGCTTACCTACAATAAACTGTGCACCTACAGTAGACTCTACTGTTCACCTACAAATATGGCAACCAACATTTTACAGCACCTATATAATTATGCCTACTCACGTCCCTATCTCTGAACACTGGCCTGCATCAGCAGCTACAGCAGCAAACCGGAACTCCTCCGTGGCCGACAAAGAGCCCGGCCCCAGACCCATCACTGCCATCTGAGATTCTTGTTGTTGAAGGTCACTTTCTTCTGTTTTGAAGGTCACCAGACCGAAAACGAGGCCGGCAGTAAGTGCAACGCCGGCTACTAGGAACACTAGGAATAGGATGACTTGTGATATCCGGAACGACGATGGGTTCTTTCTGAAATAGTTATCATGGTAAAAAGGTAATGATCAATAATACTTTTATTAGCCAATTTGGAATATTGTGACTCTGACATTATGTATAGGCTAACTTAAATAGGTATGTTTCAGGATACCTTACAATATAATGCACGACCCGAGTCATTCATCTAGGCCTGGTAATAAAGTGATGTTCTTAATCCGACCTACCCATCTTAGAATTTGTAACCATCTATAGTATAATTTGATATACACTTGTGTTGGCCCAAGCGACCATGTGCCCCCCGTCCCTATGTTTTCATCTTGGAAATTCCTGATAAAATGCATGTGTAACCCCCTATGGGGCAACGAACGACACCTCAGCCAGCAGAATTTCTAACCTCATGGCGGGGTTAGAAAACTAGGTCTCTCGACCTACGTGAATCAAAAGTGCTAGCATTGAATGCCACGCAGTTAGAATCTACTGTTGGTTTACGTTATCAAAGAACATATTTCTGTGTTCACTATTTACATGGTGCAGAGTGAACACAACGTAAATATAAGAAAGCAGTCCAAGTGGCTCTGTTTACAACAGGCCCAACAGGTCAATATATGGGACACCCAAACCTATACTGATATTCCTAGGCTCCCTATACGACCAATCCCTCAGTCACTAGTACCTAACCTATTTTTTTTGGCTCCCTATATGACCAACCTAGGTAAGTTATTATTGTCAGGTTGGTCAGTACTGACCAACCCACCTTAGTCTTTTAATTTTTAGGGGGAGCCACTGAGTGGTCATCATAGTATTTTACAGGTGGCACCAACTAGTGGTATACAAATACAACAACTAAGGTACACACCAATGATGACCCTACACCCTCAGAAAAGTGAGAGTCATTGTCGCTAAAACTACCCTCACCTGAGAGTCAGGCAGTTTTAGCGACAATGACTCTCACTTTTCTGTGTGTGTAGGTTAGCCACTACTGACTGACCCCTCGGTCATTTTTGAATATAAATTTGGCATTGTGACTAACACACATATGACAAACCTATGATAGTCTGTACTGACTAACCCTTTCAACCTAGAGATTTTCAGTGTACCTCTCTATTTGCTAGACAGGCATAATCTGACCACTGTTTTGACAGTCAGAATAGCTTAGATGATATGAGGCGATGTGTATATATATGCCGACTCGTATATATTTTGCTGTGTCATCCGCTTTAGCCCATGAGTATGCCCACATATTACCATGATTTTGAATGCATCCATGGCGGGACAGGGTTGCATATTATAGTATCGGGATATTCTGTTTATAGTTATCATAACGATGGAATCTCACGTCATCGGTTTAACGTATGAGAGTGTTAACCACTGTTTAGTTTATCTGGTAGCTTACCGAGGATAAGGATGGGCACAGATTGATGACTAGGCATGCTGGCCTGATTTGTCACTCTACTATCGATTACTTCTAAAGTACAGGACTCTCCATGTACATAGTCCACCATGGGATCACCTTTGCCACATGTGGACACATACTATTCAACAGTTGTACCTAGTATCAACTCCAATAAATCACCAACACAAAGACAGGTATTGATAGGTGTTGATATATAAGAGCGATATATATTATATATTATGTCTACAGGTTTATTATGGTTCATTCATCATCTAATTTGTTTCTGTGTCATACAACAACAAAGACGAATTGTCTATATCAACACAATCACATACGGTGTGGCTACATACACAGTTTATTCACGTTTCACGTGTGTAGCAGAGGGGTTATTCACCGAGGAAACAATTTCGAGCAGCCTTGCAGAAAGGATGCTTTCTACAGGGCACGCAAGTCATCCTTTCTCTGTCTCTCTCTTTCTCTCACAATATTAATCAAAACATGCAGGGACCATGTCAGGTCAGTGGGGAGTCGAACATAGGGGATTTCCCACGTGCCACTACATGGGACATCCTTTCTGCGTGGCTGCTCCCACCTTAACATTGCTATAGATGATGGCAGTGTTAATATAGCAGTATAGTGTATAGTAGACTTACTTGAGTTGGTCTGCAGGGTCTTGAAGCTGGTCATGCAGTAAGAGTGGCGACTGCTCGGTACCACTCAGTTTGGTGTACCTCACCTTCTCCCGTCCTGCCATCACAGTGCCCTCCTGGATGCTGCCTATGGGGATCTTAACCTCCTCCTGGGCCTGAAATGCACAATTATCGCTGCCTGTCAGTGTTAGTGTCTCCACTGCCTTAGTGGGGGCTGTGCTGGAGTTAAGACATGTGGTAGGGGTCCGTCCCAGACCCAGATCACCGTCTGTGTGGTCTGTGTCCATGTCAAGTGGATGTGAGAAGGGCACTTTGGTTGATTCTGATTCCTTCATGATGATTTGTATGACACTGGTAATTCAGTACATGTGGTGTTGTTATCAGTTCGACCTGCCCCCACTGGTGATATGACCATGTTATCAGTAGCCATAGGTCGTGGTATATACATCCTATATTCCTGCTATTTATAATGCATGATAAGACCTAGTTAGTGAAATGGAGATCAGTTTTATATCACCCTCAATGCATGTCATCACGATTCAAAGTACAAGTTAATGGCTCTAGACCCCTAAATTCGATATGGCGACGTGGGCATTTCTTAAAATCGACATGCGACATGAGGCCTAGTGACATGCAACATGAGGCTTAGTGACAGGGGACATGGACATTTCTTAAATTGACATGGGACATGAGCATTTTAAGCGACATAGACATGCGACATGGTCATTTCTTGAATCCGACATGCGACATGGGGACCCCCCCCATCAAGGGCCCCAAGTTATGTCGCTCTGGTATCGAGGGCAAAGTCAACTTTGAGAGTTACAGCACGATCCATGCACCTTCGGATATACATAAGCATACCATTAGAAAACATAGGAGATAACCACTAGTCCTTCTAGCCCTGGCTAGCCCTACTTCATAGCTGTGATGATAACATTTCTGTCCGCCTTGGATGAGTTATTCAAACCCAAATTGTCCAATGGAAAATCAACTTGTCACTATAGACATGACTCTATAATGTCCCACACAGAAATGTTGATACAGTTTTAAAACCGACACAGCCAAATGCTGGTCAGCAGGTTCACAGGGCCCATACGGGCCGAACCTGGCAGAAATGTTTAGCATGTCATTTCAGAAGTATAGTTGAATATGATATAAGCCGCCGTTTTAATCCCAGTAATTTGAGTCCTCCTGTTGTACTCAGTGAGGTGGAGTGAGTGAAAGTATCCCATGTGGGTGTGAGTAGTATAGACAGATGAGTCCACTGTAAGGGTAACAACCCCTCACACCATGTGTGGGTACAGGTGAGTGGAGGTGAGGTGAAGGGTGGGGCGCCAAGTGTCAACAGTAGAACACATGCATTGACAGATACATGTACACATGTACTGAATTGAGTATGAAATTTAGCTTGATTATTACTATTATTACTATGATTATGTAGCAAAATTATATCGATATTCTATCGTAGTAAACCTCATTATTTGTTCAAATTGAGTAGCATATGTGATGACGTAAGTCTCCTTAGAGAACCCATGATTTAGACCCCTTTCGCGGGATAGCTGAAACCATTGTTAATAAAATTAATGACCACTCCCTTTCAGTAGCTTTCCTTTGTTAACGTTCGGCGCCCCATGCCTGCGTGTGACTACAATTGATTTCAGTTATTGGCGGCAGCTGGCGCAGCTAGACCACAATGTGTTAACCCTAAAGATGTTAAGTCTATAAAAATGAGACGTTCATGTATTATGTTATAATGTCCCACACCCCTAGGAACATTGCCGAGACAGAATGGTCCTATAATTGTATTGATGTTCTCAAGGTATGGAGAAATGTGTTTCTGAGACATCTTTTGTCCATGAGGTTATGAGGTAATGTATATCAAGTGATATATTATGACAACGGCAATGCCAATCAAACTATACTAAGAATTATATTTCTTAGCAAGAAATATGCCAGCATGTAGGAAGAACGGGTGATTTTCATCCTAGCACATTTAGATGACTGGAGGAACGTAAATGCGTATGCCTTTTTTTGGATTTACCTAGTTCTGAATTTCATGGTTAATGAAAGGAACTGACACTGTCCGTGTGAATGCTACACTTTTAAATAATTACCGTTATACGGTACTGAAGGCCAACTAACAGATTAAATAACCAAGTCCAGTGTAGACAAGTCATATTGAACGTGGTGAGAGTATTTGTTGCTAACATCCCATTGATTGATTGCTTCAGAGGTGAGGACTAAACAATATAATACAATATATTTATATTTCTCCGACAGCTCGTTCCTTTCAGCGGCAAGCAAGGTGTGTAATGCATGCAAGTATATCCATATTTACCAGCGACGGTAGGAACAGATCCCATGGAGCTCATACTTATGTCATACAGCCCAGTGAAAACTATACAGACCTATTTAGGGTATTTAATGCTTTGGTTTTATTACCTGGACAGACCCTAACACGGGTCAAAAGCCGGTCACAAGGTATACTACTAGTACTTATCCTGGTTTTATGCGAGCATAAGGTCATACTTATAAATGGATATTTCGCTTTTGGCATCCAAGTGAAAAGCATTCAATGTGTGAGCTTATTTTGCCATAATAGAAATTATACTCAAGCCCAACTCACCTGCCCTCGCCACAGTAGCCTGCGTTGCTTATAAACACATTTGTATATAAGACTCCACACGGATCTCATAGATGATATGGAATTAAAATCAATAATGTCTAGCTGGGTCAGCTTTGAATTTAATAGTGTGATTTATAGGGATAGATCTACCCATCCAGATAATAGACACAAGGGCCTTTGTTAGCGGGCTTAGCCGAAATCGTTAATGACAATGTACCATTTAATCATATGCTACCGGATAAAAGTAATGACATAATTATGTGAGACCATATACGAAAAGGGACCTTAGTTCAGGGTGTGCCATATCCCTTATCCCCGCAAATTCACATATTACAAATGTTTCATCTGCTAAACAGTTTCCCACTTTACTGTGGAGGTGCATGTACAAAATCAAAGCTTCGCTATTTGAGTCAATGTGCTATGATAGGGTGAGCATGAGTAAGCGTTTATTTCTGAGTAGAAATAGATGCTGCACGTTGTTATGGTTGGGGCATTGGAGGTATGGGTTAAATAACCATAGTACAAGCCACAAATATGCCTGTACATCCATAGACTGACACTGAGCTTGTGTGAGACCACCCAGCAAATTACTGTCTATGCTATAGACTAGGGTACCTTTTTGTCGTCCCGAATGCAACCCTGGCGAGTAACTCGCCATTGCTGCATTCATGCATCATGCCAAGACTATAGGGTTGTTACACTCAACATGAAGTTGGCATGAGCTAGTTGCTCATGCCATCCTTCAAGAGTAAAGTTCAATACTTATAAATAATGTGAAGTGTATACGCTACCTGTAAGTGAGTTCCAGTACAGAAGTCTGCTGCCGGAGCTTAAGATGCGTATGGGCCCTGTGAACCCGCTGAACAGGCTATTTAAACGATATCAACATATAGAGGTCATTGTCCTCACTTACTGCAGGTCTCCTCCATATCCAGCACAGTTTACTTGTAAGTTGGCAGTGAACAGGCACCCTATATACATCAGGGTCAGAACCGTTTTAACTGTGTTTACCCAACCTTTACTCAACACTGCGTAGTCATGGTTCACACATCTACTGCCCCTGATTCTCCTCTACTCTCCCTATCTTGCTCTGTCTATCTATCAGTCTCTGTATATATCTCTGTCTTTATCTATCGCTCTGTCTGTCTGTCTGTCTGTCTGTCTCTCTCTGTATGTCTATTCATCTTCCTGTCTCTGTATCTGCCTCTCCCACTATCTACATTTGCCTAGCAGCGTCTCTCTCTCTCTCTCTCTCTCTCTCTCTCTCTCTCTCTCTCTCTCTCTCTTTTTTTTCTCCCTGCATTCCTGTCTGTCTGTCCGTCTCTCTCTTTCTCTCTCTACTTCTTTCCCCTCATTCCTGTCTCCCCCTGTCTCCCCCTCCCTCTCTCTCCCCCTCTCCCCCTCTCCCCCTCTCTGTATGTGTGTCTCTCTGTATGTCTCTGTGTCTCTGGCTGGGTTTCTGTACGTATATCTCTCTCGCTGTCTCTCTCAGTACATATATCTCTGTATGTCTGTCTCTCTCTGTATGTGTCTCTCGTGTCTCCTTCTCCGTCTGTTTGTATGTATATCTGCTGTTCAAGTGGACTCACCTGGCCCCTGTGTGGTATACCTAGCCGCCCACCATGGTTGTTGTAGAAAGCATGACCTGTAGGTAAATCAATTGTGTACAGACACAGTATATCAAACAGCTGTTGGTGCGAATGCCCTGTCCATATTGACGTGAGTGCATTATATTCATAACGCATGGCATGGGCCAGCTGTAGGCCAATAAAGGCTACACATGTATTTAGGTCATTAGCGTGGGGCCATTGGACTATAAACCATTATTATATTGCAACATAGTCCTGCAGTGACCCCGCCCAACTTTTGGAAACTGCATGAACTATTGTGCTAGTGCCCTACTTCGTGGGTTTGGCACTAGATGGCTCTCGTGTGCCAGAACAGTTAGTGTTCTCTCCTCAATGTAGATGGAGCCTTAAAACGTGCAGCAGAGTGCCACAACGAATTGGAACTATCTTAACCATCTTATCAGTACCTGTTCATGTTACACCATTCCGATCGAATTGCATGATAACCATTATAGGTGCTAAATTAACCAGGCTACAGTTTGATTTCATCCATGGACTGTTGTAAAGCATGTATCTATATTTAGCAGGAAAAGCTTTGTCAGAAGTGGGGTTCGAACCCACGCCCACATTCGTGGACCAGAACACCCATAGACCTGTGTGCATGAACAGGCAAGGACCTAACCTTGAGTCTGGCGCCTTAGACCACTCGGCCATCCTGACACATGTCTATGTGCCACGATAATATAATTCATATTTCTGAAGCTTCAATCAATACTAATTCGAATTCATCATATCACATGTACACTTTGAAAATGTGTTTTACAAAGTAAACGTTCCTGGAATGACCATGTTAATCCCTGGATTGGATTCCAAGTGTGAAAACGATTTCGATCATTTAAATTCATGAATCTTTTATGGGCCCTGGCCACAGACCTGCTGTTGATGTTTCATTAAATTTTTAAAACCCATTGCGTATGGTTGGGAAGATACAATGCCATCTAAAGGCTAGGCCGAAATCAAAATAGAATTTAAAGGAGCTGGGAAATGCCAGATGGAATTGAAGTGATGTATGGGGCTAGAGAATGGAAGAGATGAACACCTATGGCTATTAATATTGTAGAATTTTAAATGTGTGCCAATAAAGGCAACACTGTATGTGAAGGCCTTAAAGAGGGCCCAGTGATATATGAAGGTCCCATTTTTTGGTGGGAAAATGGTTTGTGTGGCACAGTACAATAACAAAAAAGACACAACAGGACTAACACCATTTAACATGAATCCCACATAGTGTGGGGGTGAAGGCAGAGGTCCTATATTTTTGAAAAAGAATGACCTGGTCCAAAATTGGGGAGGCCCAAAGATGTAATGAGAAGACCCCTATGGGGGGACAAACAACAATGGGGTGGTAAGGATTACCCCATCGGAGTATAAAACTACAACGAGTACTATATACAGCTTCATATAACATGGACCTGTGAGGGCTTTTGATAAGGGGCACTTCGTTGGCAATTTTGCTGAGAAAGAGGTACTATCTGACAGTTTGCAATTCTTTTTGCTATAATATTGAATATCAATAAATGTATTTCATCTGAACATAAATTTCGGATTTCTTACATGGTTACCTGTGATGGGGGCATATTTTTCATGGTCATTCATGATTAGGGTATTTTTCTTTTGCAAAGATCCAATGAAAAGAGTAAATTTTTTGTGATTTCCCCCCCCCCCCCACGCGATAAGGGTACCAAATTGGGAATGGTGTTCACACATGTTCTTCCTTAGCGATATCTATAGCCATAATTTGGGTAGCTCCATGTGCGCGACCATGCTAGTTCTGAGCTTGGCATCTCTCAGGTCTAGCCTGTGACCAAACAACCACTCACCATAGCACCCACCCACAAGAACATGTTCACTCCCATTACTCCATTACACCTATAATATATATATATACTAGCGCCATCGACACCTAGTGTAAACAAACTAACAATTTGAAAAATATTTGTATATCTATACATATTAGCAGGAAAAAGCTTTGTCAGAAGTGGGGTTCGAACCCACGCCCACATTCGTGGACCAGAACACTCATGGACCTGTGAGCATTAACAGGTAAGGACTGAACCTTGAGTCTGGCGCCTTAGACCACTCGGCCATCCTGACATATGAATGTCCATAGGTTGTAATTTGCAATGAATTTTCAATTGATATTTGAGAACATGACAAAAACGTAATTGAGTATTACAAATTACACAAAATGTTAAGAATAGTATTTAAAACTGCAAGGTCTAATGACTAGGGACCTTTAGCAAACCCAATTTACCTCCTTAAACGCACACGTAGCCTGCTCCTTTAACACTACTACCTCTGCGTTTAAGGAGCTACGTTGGGTTTGCTAAAGGTCCCTTTAAAGGAAACACTTAGAATGATCCAGCATTGCTAGGTCTGTGTCTAATGAGCCATGTAGGGTCTGCTAAAGGTCCCTATAATTAGATGGCTGTACAATTTTGCAGAAAAAGGTTTGTCAGAAGTGGGGTTCGAACCCACGCCCACATTCGTGGACCAGAACACCCATGGACCTGTGAACATGAACAGGTAATGATTGATCCTTGAGTCTGGCGCCTTAGACCACTCGGCCATCCTGACATATATGCAGGTTCTCTTGGGATTCTATAATTCTTCTGAATTTAAGCTACTGCTAATACACATCATAATTCATAACATCACATTGAAAAATCTTTTTACAATGTTAACTTTATGCATTTCCCCCAAAATGCAAGTCATAATGTTCGTATTAATCAACATTCTACACCTATCGATCCATTTCAACAGATATCAGGGATCTTTAGCAAATACAGAGTAGCCAATTAAATGTAAACCTACCCTATGATTTAAGAACAGCTGTGTCTGCATTAATGAGCTAAGTTGGGTTCAATCTTGCGTAAAGGTCCCTATTGCATAAACTGAATGAACTGTCAAATAGATATAATTATATTTCAGGAAGAAAAACGTTGTCAGAAGTGGGGTTCTAACCCACACCCATATTCGTGGACCAGAATACCCATGGACCTGTGAACATGAACAGGTAAGGACTGAACATTGAGTCTGGCGCCTTAGACCACTCGGCCATCCTGACTTTCATTAATCAAATAGGATTGAGTATCTACCAATCATATCGTGAAGGAGTAAGTAATATTGTGTAAGTGATGAGAAATTCATAGGCTGACTGCTGACCAGGTGGTCGGGGCCTGTGCATGGTAAAGTTGCCCTTAGCATATGTGTTAACAGCAATGCTGAAAGGATGATTCTTGCTTTTGTATTCAGAAGATGAAAGACACTATAGGGACCTTTTGCAACAACTACAGAGGTTATGAAATGCGGATGTAACATAGATACTTTTCAGCATTGCTACATCTGTGTCTAATGAGCTATGTAGGGTCTGCTAAAGGCCCCTTAGATTAGATGGCTGTATAGTTTTGCAGGAAAAGCTTTGTCAGAAGTGGGGTTCGAACCCACGCCCACATTCATGGACCAGAACACCCATGGACCTGTGAGCATTAACAGGTAAGGATTGATCCTTGAGTCTGGCGCCTTAGACCACTCGGCCATCCTGACAGATATGCAGGTTTTCTTTGAATAATATAATGCATCTGAAACAACACTAATAAACATCATGATTCATAACTTCACCTTGAAAAATCTTTTTACAATGT
The DNA here is from genome assembly GCA_947462335.1 of Harmothoe impar. Taxonomy (NCBI): domain Eukaryota; kingdom Metazoa; phylum Annelida; class Polychaeta; order Phyllodocida; family Polynoidae; genus Harmothoe; species Harmothoe impar. The sequence continues at coordinate 46,479,139 of OX381720.1, read as the reverse complement.
TAACTTTATGCATTTCCCCCAAAATGCAAGTCAAAATGTTTGTATTAATCAACACTCTACACCTCTCCATTTCAACAGGTTCTCTTGCTATGTAGGGTCTGCTAAAGGTCCCTTAAATTAGATGGCTCTACAATTTTGCAGAAAAAGGTTTGTCAGAAGTGTGGTTTCACGCCCGGGAATATAATCTGTATAGTTCGCACTGTTGGTGATGTTTACATGCTTTATTACATGGAAGGTTGCTCTGTTAGGTAGTAATCAGTTCTGTAAAGCTGAAGAGACCTGGGATATGGTGTTGGTACACATCTCTGTCATAGCCTACATGGCTTCTTGTCTCCCATTTGAAGAGCCTGTCTGCATTTTGTTAAGGTCAAAAAGTAACATCTGTCTATATCATGTCATAAATTCAACTACCACCTCAGCTGTTGTTTAAAAGTCATATAGGTTCTGATTGTGCATTGCAAAAACCCACAAAAATGTGCGACCTTGGTGGGACTCGAACCCACAATCTTCGGCTCCGGAAACCGACGCCTTATCCATTAGGCCACAAGGCCTGCATGCAATGCTGAAAACAGCAATGATCCAAGTTTGTATTGCGTTGGAATAGGGTGATAAGCATCACAAGCTTAAATCTAACACACCACTTTACAAAGTGAAGTGGTGTTCCTGACAGATATAATAATTTGCATAGTTTAATCAATGATAATGTTATCCATCAAGTTGCTAATGTTGTTGATACGGCATAATGATTATCTATGAATGTAAAAATAATTCCCAATAATATTCCCCTCCTTTAAAAGATGATAACATAATTATCATTCATCTATAGTCCTTGCCTCTGTGAATAAGGTCTACGTGTACATACATTTCATCTGTTCCTTTTCTGCTTCCACAACGCAACGCTCCTGGAAATACCATTTCTAGTTCTATAGCTGCCAGAAGGGGTGATTGGTTGCTCTGCCCTCAGACCAGCAATCAGTTGCAGTATGGATCGAGGCTTTGAATCAATGCTGAGTCATGGCCTTGGTGAGCGATAATAGGTCGGCCTGCCCCTATCGAGACCAGAAGTTAAAGAGTGGCCATGTGTAACCCTCTGTCTAGGAATCCAGAAAGGTCCTTTTACAGTCGGGAGTGAGCCCATAATATTGATGGTGGTAATGGTGGTCTTTATTTGTTCTCTTACATGAGGTCTATATTATGTAGTAATTATAGTGCTTGCTTTATTCTTGTGTTCTATATCACCCATTAGTATTCTTCCATCAATCAAGCGATATAGGAAATGATGAAACAAGGCGTTAGGGCTGATTATACTCATTCCAAAGTATATTGGCTCATGTTATGTTTATGATTATTGTTACCCCCCCCCCTCCTGCCATAAATTGCCATATTGCTTTATTTTCCTTTCACCTCACGAGAGGAGTTTCAGACACAGCCTTCTATTGAAGGGCAAGTTTTTGTATTTGGAATGCACTGTGAATAGTTAGTGTAGGTACACAGTAGAATCAACTGTAGTTCTACAGTAGATTCCACTGTTTACATACAATACACTGTACACCTACAGTAGAATCGACTGTACACCACGGTGACCTACAGAAATGGCAACCAACTTTTTACAGTGTGAAGGACCAGTAAGGTGTTTCAAAAGGAATATTATTTCTGGAATATTCCACGTTCCTATGAGGGCTCAATAAGCTGCAGAATAGAACAGAAAAACCACTATTAACAAAGTGTTTCACAAAGTCTGTTCTATTTCATTGACTTTTCATCACTCATAATACCAATATTAGAATATTCTTTGGGAAACACTTTGTTAATAGTGGTTTTTCTGTTCTATGCCACAACTTTTTCAGCACTTGTAGGAACGTGGAATATTCCAGAAATAATATTCCTTTTGAAACACCTTCCTGGGAGTCTGGCCGATGGCACCCATCAAAGAGAGAAACGGTGTGTAGGTAGGAATAGCACTGAGCACACAGACCAATAGATTAGTACAGGGATAACCACCAAAATTCTCAGTATATAGATTATTGGAACAAGCAGAGATATTTAAGAGCGGTTTGTCCGTACAATGAATAACAAACCATACCGTGTAAGAATAACTTTACTGTTTCGCGTTTGCTTTACTAAATAGTGTATATTTTCCATTCAAATTTTACAGTGGTACTTATATTTATTATTAAATGTGTTTTGTCAAATATAGGAAGCCATTGACTTACAACAGGGATCTCGTATCAGTGCACTTCCGGTAATTTTGGCCTGTATCAGAATATTCTAGGGGTCACCGTATCAGGTGGCTTCCGGCCTCTTCACCAGCGCATGAATATATGTAAATTCTCCCTACCTAGACTATATTCTCCCAACTTTTTTCTTACCGGTACTTTAAATCTGTCATTCACCATGGATCTCTACATGAAAGCAACAGCCATTGACAAGGCTAAAGAGGACAGAAGCGTAGTATGCGACTTAGTGTGGCAATTGGAACGAACAGTACTCACGCCATTAGTCCAAGAAGTGATAGAGGAGCTCCAGGCTGAATACGATGCCACGACATTTGACGCATTTGACGATTTCTTCAGCGACGAATTTGTGGATATCGATGGAAATGACGATGTTCCTGCTGTCTCCGAGGTTGATTTAGACGACCTGGACGAACAGAGGCATCGTATTTACGTCATGGAACGACGTAACAAGAATACAGTCCGGAAAACTGAAGCGGTAAGCTAAAATACACACTCGTATATTGTTGTCGTCGCCATGATCGTCTTTGTTATGATTTAACACGTGCTTCTTTGCCAAGCGCCGTGCAAGTAGGGAGAATTTTGAAGTAGGGAGAATTTACTAAATACAAACACGGATTTCTGCGCTAGCATCGCTAATACTGAATCAATTTTTCTAATTTTTAGGTCCTCCGAAAGGTACATACGTACTTTAGAGAGCAACTACAAGAAGAAAGAGATGTCCTGGATATTCCACCAAGAAAACTGGCGAGTCTGATGTGCTCGTTCATTCTAGGCATGAGGAAGCCACTGCCCAAAGGTGTGACAATGGAGACCGCCACGGACGAACAAAAATATCATCAGCCGGATACCCTCACGGGTTATTGGACTGGCATCGCAAGGTGAAATTGATGTTTATAGCTAGATATGACCCTTTTCTAAGTGATACGTGATGCCCATAATAAAATTCAACCTCTAAATGGTAAAATTATTCAATCTCCTACAGGTCACTTACGCTGCCAAATTCAATCCAGTCTAAGTCTTAGTCTCTAGTTGTCACTCGCTGTCAAAGTGAGCCCGCTTGGATTAGGAACATTTTATATTATATTTTACGGCTTTATTACACCTGCTCAATGGACTATATTGGTACAAATGATACATGGAACACATTTGAATCGAGCACTGTCAAAAATGGAGTTTCGGATTAACGATAAGAGCCTATGTGAGCGAACGGATTATTTTTCTTCACGGCCCAAATGGATACGCTTCACCACCGGATATGACCTTTGCCGAAATCCAACATGGCGGCCACTGCCACTTGATACGTGAGTAAACGCTTACAAAATGTCCTTTTTCTCACCGAGGAAGCATTTAATAATAAGTTCAGGATTGGTAAAAGGGAGTTTGGGTCTTCGGTATCACGTATCGATTTTTTAAAGTATCAGGCATCGGCCCTACGGGCCTCAGCCTGATACTTTAAAAATTCTCAACGTGATACCGAAGACCCAAACTCCCTTTAGCCGATCCTGTCTACTTATTATTAAATGTGTTTTGTCAAATATAGGAAGCCATTGACTTACAACAGGGATCTCGTATCAGTGCACTTCCGGTAATTTTGGCCTGTATCGATTTTTTTAAAGTATCAGGCATCGGCCCTACGGGCCTCAGCCTGATACTTTAAAAATTCTCAACGTGATACCGAAGACCCAAACTCCCTTTAGCCGATCCTGTCTACGTATATACTCTACCATACTGGGGAAAAAAATGGAAAAGTCTGCAAAAATAAAGAAAACAATTACAAATGTGTGATGGTACATAGCTCCACGCGTTTGGGGCCTTTTCAACACTTTATTTTCACTCATAAGTTGTGTCGGATTGCAGTCACCGCTAGTACTTATCGCTAGTAAATCCTTGTGAAAACGTTTGTTTTAAACCTACTTACTAGTGAGGAGTATACTTATGAGCAGTGCACCTTCTGATCACTAGTAGGAATATGTTACAAGTGAAGCCGCTTTAGAAACACTTTGTTTTACTCTGTTCTAATAGCGCCCTTTTGAAACACCTTCCAGTACGCCTCTTCTAAATAAATGTTTTCGAAAATATAAAACTATGAGTAGCTTAGTCATTAGCTGTAGAATTCCTTCAAGATTGGCAAAAGAATTTATCACACCAGCTATAACTCCAGCTTTAGGTAACACATCCAAAATAATGAGACTATCTCTTTGTTCATAAGAAAAAAAAACATGAAGCAATCGCTATTCTTCACATTTCTATAGATGCTCCTCCCAATATCTGGCTACAGTAGTGGAGGTCCTAGTCAGCTTTTTATGAACAATTTCATTTGTATTCAGGAGAAACTTATGACAAAAATAAAAATAAAGGACCAAACTAGAACTCAATTCCCTCTTGGAATGGAAGCAGCTCATGTTGCATGACCCTGTCCATCTGTCATCCAGAGAGGCACGGCGCAGAAGGCATTACGGATGTGAGAAAACAGGGTCTCCAGGTGTTCTACTAACCTTTAAGGTGCGGGACTGCCGCCAGGATATCAGCAGACACCTTTTTTTCTAACTTCAGGATCTTCAACTAATCCATAAGAGAAAGTTATATTGTCAATCATTAACTATGTTTTTCAACTGAATGTTACGAAACAATTATTATTCAAAACTATATAAACTATAAAAAATAGGTAATTCAGGCACTATGAGCCACCACTGATGCCACACACTGAATACCTTCACAGCTGTTTTATCCTTTGTTGAGGGAATACACAGGGAGTTACACGCACCAATTTTGGTTGTCCATAGTGGAGTCAGACGCCATTGCCTTTCATGATACCAGTGGGCATACATAAACATAAAAGGTAACAACACTTTTAGGTATGATGTGGCTCACTTTAAATGTGTTGACAGCCGTTGCCCCTATGTTTCTGTACCGTTTTCTTTTTTTCCGTCAAGGAAAATAAAACACAGCTATCATTCACAAACATAAAGTAGGGGACATGCCCCTTTAGCAATTATCTCCTTAATCATTCTTGTCGCAAGGATCCTGCCAATGTTGTATTGGGAACATTCATTATTTGGAATTCCTATCCAGATGTCATCATAGCTGTACTGGACAAGAATCAGTATTATTCCCCGTATAAATTCTATAAATTTGACCACCAAAGCGACAAAAAAGCTTTGACTTACGAAAGTCTGGATTAATTACCTATAGAAAGAGTGTGAGAATGTCATGAAAAATACCCTTTTGGGAACTAAACATGAAAATGTCAATAAGAAATGTGCCATTATATAACCAATTAAGTCTACACAGGCCTGGAAAATAGACTGGAAAGAAGATTTTGGAAGGGAAACACTTATAACAGCCAACAGGTCTGATCACCCTAGGCATACTTGGATTTCCCAAGTGTTTATAGATATATTCATAGGTTTTATTACCCTCCAACACCTCCCCTGATCACTACCTAGACATTTGCCATGTCATGATCCCTATATATTTCACTGCCTCATCTCCATGTCTATAGTGCTCCATACCCTGGCCAGCCAACACCTCCTTTCACAGGCCTGTTGATGCTGATTGGTCTACTTATAGTGCCTGGCTGATGGGTGGCGTGGGGGATAGTCTTTGTAGCCTCCTTCTTTATTACCCTTTGGGTTGTAAATATTGAGGTTTTAAGTCGAGGTCAGACATTGTGTCATGGGGGTCAGACGGTGCACTGACGGCTATATCCGGTTAATGCGCACCCGGGGCTTTGTACGTGACTTACTGAGATCAATATTGCAGTGCGGCTGCACTTGTTTTAATGATATCACCTTTTTCTTTCTTTTGCGATTATTTATTTTCTCTTAGTTCTAGGGACTTCAAGGGTATATGATTTTACGACTTAGACATCTTCTGACATTTGCGTATCACAGTAGTGTGACTTAAGCTACAGATATAATAGTCACTGTGATGTAGTTAATGGATTGCTTTATTGAACCAGTGGCTGTCATGTGTAGATGATGATGTAACAGATGATGCTGAACACTGCCTCTAATCCAATTACTTGATTAAATTGACTTTATCACTACTAAATCGGAAGCAGCATGATCATTACCGATCAATCGTGTTAACGACCAGAAATATATAGATAACTAGGTGTTCAAGATAACCAACCACTTTAAATCGTGTACTTTATTTTGCTTGTTCACACTTAATTATTATGTATCTAACATTTTAATACTGACATTCTATATTGAGAAACTTTGTTACACTACACTACAAGATGCATGTGCATGTACAATTATAAAAGGGACTCGGGTCCCTTTTTGGGTCTTCTTTAGAAAATTACAAAGTGCAATAAAGAAATTTTATAAACGCAACCAATAGGATCAGCAAACCTATGTGCAGTTTTTCATTCCCTACCCTGTTGCTCAAATTTGAAGCTATTTGCTACTTTAAATGTATGGTCAATATATGGAATAGAATTGTGCATTATTTTAACCTGCACACTGGAAATCCACTGTAATATACTATTACTGGGCCCCATGAGACCCTATTTCTGAACTCTCACTGCCTATAACTATAATTTGATTGTTCCTCTTCCCCTATAGATATCATAGGTCCAGTGCTTGGATTTAGAATATGAAAATTGCCAGACACTGCCACATCAATGCTTGTATCAATTATTGATTTCTTTGGATTGATGGTCGATTATTATCATTTGTACCAAAGCGATTAATGGCTATGGCACAAACGTAAGGAGTTATATAAAAATCTAAACTATAAATAAGCGTCAACTGATTGTTGTTGTAGTCAAAGTCAAAGTATAAAACTTGATACATTTTGACTTAGAAAGAAGGGCAATCTGATTGACATGACAACCTCAGAACCTTTAAGAATAACCTTGAAGAAGTTATTAACCACAGCATATAAATATGGTCATCCATTCACTTAATTAACACTCTGTATAGGCTCAAGACTGCTGCTATCATTTTACTGAGTGCCCTTGACTGTATTCGTTTTTTATGCCGAAGTGGTGGCATAGCCACCTGGTGGTGCCGCAGGCACCAGCAGGATGAGGTATATGATGTTTGCACTTTACCAGAAGTCAGTACAGGCGCCACCATCTTGGATTGTGCCGCCATCTTGGATCTTGTCACAACACAAATTTATGCTATGTGATAACAATAATATAAATCAACCTTTGATAGTTCCTGAGGTTGATTATAATTACACCTACCCCCTCTAACATTGGCCCAAGGAATTCAATAGTTCGATTGGTTTGTTGCTAATACAGCTGGTTGCCTAGCAACGGCTATTCTAATTGTTTATCTGCCTAGCAACACACATTTCCATGGTCCTGAGGCTGATTATAATCATACCTACCCCCCCCCCTCATAAGGACCCAAGGAATTCAATGGTTCTATTGGTTTGTTGCTAATACAGCTCGTTGCCTAGCAACCTCTAATTCAATTGTTTGTCTGCCTAGCAACACACATTTCCATACCCTCCTAACATGGACCCAAGGAAATCATAGGAACTGCCATATTTGAAGTAATATCATCCTTCCCCCTGATAACCCCTCCCCCGCCCTGCTTATTTGGTGTCTTAAATGGGTTCCCTTCAAACATACCAACCATGAAGACATTATGTTCCTTCGAATGCAAGAGCTGCGGTTGTTGTTACAATTCTTGTTACCAATAACTGAATATCTTTTTTTACAACAGGGTTTGTCGTCCACCTATTAAAGGACCACTACTCACAAACCAGACAAAATTTTATTAACAACACTGATTTAATTACCAAGAGTATTAAAGTAAAAAAATGTTTCACCCAACTGCCTATGTCTGAAAAAACAATACGAAAGTTGTCGGCTTGAAGTAGGAATGAGTCCTCTGTTTATAGGCTCAGTAAAACAATTAATCATCTCCCAAGGTCTACGTCAATAGGCACAGCCTCAGATTCCTACACCAATTACCCAGACACTGTTTAATCATCATCATAATGTCATCATGCCACTGTAGACTCACCCAATATAAGTGGTGGTGCCAATACATACAGCAGCAAGGTTAATGCTGAGTGAATGTACTGTTATAATTATTATATGATTGAATCATATCTTGTTATACTGTAAATGGGAATATTTACTAATTTATACATTGATAAAAATCAATTATATTACAAACTCTATGAATGTGTTTTGGTAATTTTAACTTTAATCATAATCATTCAAAAAGGATTATTGAGGAATTCTTTTTGTGCAGAAAAGATCTCTCTTAACCTTCATCATTAATTCCATACAAATACAAGTACGACAAGTGTCGATGTTCTGTATTTTAGTTAATTATATGTTTAAATGTATCAATGTTGTATGTATATGTGTGAGAGGTTATTTCTTGTGGGTTGGGTTGATGCAGACTTTGTCACTATTTCTGATATTGACTAGAATTTATTCTGGAAAAAGACTGCTTTACTGTCATTTTTAATAACTATTCCAAATTAAAGTTGGCTGAAGTGTCAACTTTGACTGGGGAAAAATTTATTCACCTCAATGTGAGAAGTATTAGAACTGAAAAAACTATTGATGAAATGAAACTCTGAAATTCTCAGGTACAGATTTTGAATTTTTATCAATTTCAGAGTCGTGGCTTAAAACTGGGGATTCAGATGAATTGCATGACATTAAGGGATATAATTTGTACAGACATGACCGAGCCTGGTCTGACCACAAGTCAAAAGGGAATATTAAGACTGGAGGAGGTCTAGCTATTTATGTCAATGCTAAAAATACCTGCTGCACAGAAGAGTTGAAACATAATAATTTCTCAATGTGTAATATTGAATCTCAATGTGTTACTATTAAAAATGCGAATGGTATTATCAGCACGGTTTGTTCAATTTATAGGCCTCCACAAGGTGATTTTGAAGACTTTCTTGAAAAACTGGAGTTAATTGTTAATGATCTTACTGGCAGAGATGATAAACGTGTATTTGTCTTAGGGGATTTTAATATTGATCTACTTGATCCACAATTAAAGGGTCTAAGTAATAGATTAATTAACATGATGCTTCAGTTTGGTCTTGCTAACTGGGTTAAGAAACCTACACGTGTGGTTGATAAAGAGTCATGTCTGGATTTGATTTTTACAAATAATGATTACATGGAATCTTCAGATGTTATCCCTTTCGATTTAAGTGATCACTTCATTGTATATGGACATTTGGTATCGAGTTCTACTAAAAAGTGTGAAAAACAAAAATTCACAGGGCGCTCTATGAAAAATTTTGATGAGGAACTTTTAATTAAAAATTTCACTCATCAAAATTGGAACAATTACTACTTGTGTGCTGATGTTGATGTCCTGTGGAATGATTATATTGAAAGGTTAACGTCACTCTTGGATGATATGTGTCCTTTCAAGGAATTTAATGTAAAATATCCAAAAGAAAAATGGGTTACTCCAACACTGTTGGAAGAAATCTCAAGAAAGGATACCCTATTATCTAGAGCTTATAAAACTGGAAATATTGATGATAAGCAAATTGCAAACAATGCGAGACAGGTTATAAATTCAAAAACTCATGTGGTAAGAGAAACATACATTAATAATTTGACAGAGGAATGCAAAAACGATCCGTATCAATTTTGGCGTCAAATTGCAGAATTATTACCGGGTAATAAGAAGAATAAAAATGATATACAATTGGTAGACACTGAAGATAACTTTATTCCAAAATCCCAAACGGCTAATTTCATTAATGAATACTTTTCCAATATTGGTTCCAAATTATCAGCCAACTTCAACACTCCTTGGTCTTATGATGGCGCATATCACAATGGCCTTCCTCTGGAAAATATAATTACTAATGAAATTGAGATTGATGAGTTCATTCAAGGTATAAGTGTGACAAAATCTTCAGCTGTAGATGGTGTCAGTACAAAATTTCTAAAGGTTATATTTAACAATTCAAAAGCCCAATTAGTCCATTTATTTAATATTTCATTGAAATTTGGTAAAGTACCGGTAGCTTGGAAAAACGCAACTGTTGTTCCAATACCTAAGGGTGGTGACACACGTCAGATTACAAATTTAAGACCTATTTCATTGTTGTCTTTGCCTGGCAAAATATTGGAAAAAATAGTACACAAACGACTTATGTCATTTCTAGAAAATAATGATCTCCTAACAGATTTCCAATATGGCTATCGCAAGAACAAATCTACTATTGCTTCTGTGGGTAGTATTACTGATGACATATTATCAGACAGAAATGTCGGTATAAATACAATAGCTACTTTCTTTGACTTAAAAAAGGCTTTTGATACTGTTAATCACAAAATTCTACTACAAAAGTTACAAAATTTAGGAATTTCTGGCTCATTGATTACTTGGATAGAAAATTATTTATCATCTCGAACTCAACAAACACGAGCTAATGGTACTACATCGGACACAGCTGAAATAAATTGTGGAGTACCTCAGGGCTCTATTTTAGGCCCCTTATTATTTTTGGTGTACATAAATGATGTTCAGAATATTTGCAAAAATGTGAAAATAAGTCTCTTTGCAGACGACACCATTATTTATGCTTCACATCCTAATGAGGAAGTGGCTTGTGAATTAATGCAAAAAGGTATTGATGACTTTGTTTCCTGGTGCGATAAAAATCAATTGACTGTTAATATTGATAAAACAAAATATATGGGTTTTGGAAATGTTAAATGTTTCAAAAATATGAAGCTCAATATTAAAGGTGTTAACTTGAAGCGTGTATCCAGTTACAAGTATTTAGGTGTGATCCTAGATCCAAAACTTAATTATGAAATGTTCATAAGAAATCAACTCAAAACAATTGCATTTAGAACTTATCAGTTAATTAAAATTTCAAGGTTTCTCAGCTCTAATAGTTTACTGAAAATTTATAAGGCTTATATAATACCTATATTTGATTATGGGGATATTCTTTATGCAAAATCAAGTCATTCGTTATTGGCAAAACTGCAAAGATCACAAAATCGTGTTTTGAAAGTGTGTCTGAAATTGGAAAAAAGAACACCAACTATACAGATACATGCTAGTGCTAAAGTAAATTATTTGAAAGACCGTAGAGTTTCTCACATTTATATGGAAGGTTTCAAAAGAGTTAAAAATGCAAATAACTTAAGGATTATTGGAAGGGATTTACGTTGTTCAGCGGCACCTTTGTTGAAAAACAAATTGCCTCATACTGAGGCTTATAAAAGAAGTTTGGAATATTTAGTATCGACCACATGGAATAGTTTGGATGTTAACTTAAGACTTGTGGAGTGTAAATTTGCATTCAAAAATAGGGTAAAATGGAAGATGAAAAAACTTATTCCACTGAGTATAGGTACATAATGATAAGTTGCTGGATACTGCTGCCAGTACATCTCAGTATTCATCTGGACTCTTGATGGTTTTTAATCTTGGTCATTAAATTTCAAAGATTGAGGTATCAAATATAAATATTAATTTCAGTAAAGCTAAATTAATTATACATCAATAATAACTTGGTATTGATTTAGTCATGTGTTGGTTGTACGGCAATTTTTGCATCAAACTTTTTATCCGCAAGAAAATAGCATTCACTCTCATTATATAAAGTCCTGTTCTTGTCTGTGTAGAATTTCAATATTGTAGTCAAAGTATTGAAATCTGTTTTCTCAGAAATTAATTATACAAATAACAATATTTGGGACACTTATTGACTACATTCTGTACATAACAATGTGAATAATTATTCATTTTATTATCTAAATGAACTGTGTAGTTATGAATGTATTTAGGTACTTTGTGACCTTGGGATGACAATTTCTTACCTTATTACATAGATTATTTAAATATTAATGAACTGGATCAAACATATTTCACTTACTGAGTGAAACAACACTTGCGCATATTCATTTATTATGGGTTATTAATTTGACCTAAATGAATTATTGTCATATAACTTTGTACCGTTTAGCTATCATCTATGGGGTGGCTGACTAAAACTAGACTATCTAAGAAGCAGCCCTTTTGTCAATATGTCATAATGGATTATAACTTTGTCAAGGGACATTATATTTGAAAACATAAGATAAATTGTTATCATATGTGCATTTTGGAATTACTCATGATATCATAATAATGGATTACTGTAGACATGGAATTATACTGTTGATTATTGACGAATAAATTTCTAAAACTTGAACTTGAACTTGAACTTGAAAGCATCAGGCTCCTGATATTAACTGTATTGACCAGTCTCTGGGGGATGAGGATTCATACCTATTTGCACACTACCAACCTGGCACACCTTGTCAAATTCCCAGACAGTGGCTCTGCAGGGGCACAATAGGTAGGGTGGCCGGAGGCTCTAACTGGTCGCTCAATCTATATCTGATCCTATGTTAAGTGACCCTTTTATGATGGCCTCTCATTTTGGCTAGGCAGCAGATAGAGACCTCTAGTAACTTGGTATCAAGAGATCTTGAATGGATCCTTCATACATGAGCTGGAATTAGCATAATAAATTGCATTACATAATGTGATTTAAGAGCAATCTTGACAGACCTTTAGATTTTGAGTCTGTCTTGAGCTCTATAACTGGGTGATCTCATGATTCTATCCTCTGGGAGAATAGACACTGTTTGATGGCAAATCCATGTATCAACAAAATTATTTTTTTATTTGAAGCATCTTGTATGCAGGCATGTCATGGGAGGTCCTATAGTTACTTGAGACAATTATATCTTATATAGATAAGCCTCCTAAAATTATGTATTTTTAGCTCAAATTGTTTCTAGAACTCTTTAATTGGTAATTTACGGTAGACTACTGAAAATAGAGCTAAATTACCTCAAAATGATGCATTTGGAATGGAAATGATTCAACCTACCGCCAGCCAGTGTCTCCTGGAGCCCATATTAGGGTATCAACCTCAAATCTTAGTGATTTACCATAGAGAAATGCCACCAGATGGAGCCTGTGTCATTGAGCTATAGAGGCTGAATGGTGGTGAAATTAGTTCACTTCTTAGACACTGCAGCAGCTGAGTGCTATGGCTGAGACATTGATACCATATGTGTATGATGTACATATCTCCATATCTGTCAGAAAGGTCTGAGGGGTGAGGTATCTGTAATCAGTTACTGTCAGTATTGTGATTGGTAACCCATCGTCAGAATGGTATTTAGTTAAATGCGAGATTTGGGGCTTTCTGGACATGTAGGATACATATAGCTCGGATAAATTTGCAAAAAACCTCCGGCCACCCTACAATAGGAGGTGGAGGGGTGCACAGAGAAATGAAACAGCGTCAAAAGGGAGTCCAGGTTTCCTCCAGAATGACTCCCTTTCTATAGGGCAGTCCATAAGGGAGCCTAGGAGACTCTCTGACTGACCTAAGGGAGTCACCTGGGGGAGTCATATAGCTTTCTGGGTCATATGAGACTCCCCCAGGTGACTCCCTTAGGTCAGTCAGAGAGTCACCTAGACTCCCTTATGTGACCTGGACCGCACTAGAGAGGGGAGTCATTCCGGAGGCAACCTGGACTCCCTTTTGACGCTGTTTCTTCTCTCCGTGTGGGGACTGCCATAGAGGACACAGGAGGGCAGTGGAGTAAACATTCTGGTGTTTGTATAGCGTGATGAGGCCCCATCCTGGTGTGTGGCTAGGTTAATGTCGGGCTAGCTCGGTTACCCTGACCAGTCAGGCCATTGCGCTGACAGTTTGGATCATTTGGCTGACCAGACAAAACCTGATTTTTTCTCAAAGAGCATCAAAAGATCTCTGGGTCAAGGGTGTATTCCACTGACATGAATCGGCCTTTGATTCCATCGTCGGATCAAAGTTCACAATGCTAGAATTGTGGATCAATCATGTCAGTGGCATACACCACCCTTTATAGATAGCGGTGTCCCCTGAGCCATCTCTCAGATTGTTAAGAAAATCAAGCTTGTGAACCATTTCAGCATCCAGCTTCCTTGGTCATGTACACCTATTCCGCATTAGCAAGATGCCCTGTGTACAGGGCCATGTTGATTGGTACCAGTGTAACCAGTCTAAACTCCAGCAACCAGCTCAGCCAAATCTTACGTCCGAGATTAGGGTACAAACAGGGTGTGAGTATTGTGAGTGGGTTGTACCTGAGCATTACTTATGTCACCTGTCCCTCATAGAGTAGTGGTTGGCATGGTGGATTCATGATGTAGAGGACCTAAGCTCAAATCCCTCGCAGGCCACATCTTGTCACTGTACCATTAAAAACCAATACCTTTTCTTATTTATATACATATAGTTCCTTTGAAGAAATAGGAGGCTCAAACTTCTGACTTATGTTGTTTTAGGATAGAAGAAGGACAAATCAGAAAGTTCTTAATATGTTTAAACAAGTTTAGTATATTGAAAGGTATATATCTTGGCTCCTTGGAACACTGTTTGATACATTTCTAACCCTAGCGGTTCAGTCCTTATCGCCTCGTTAAGTTTATTGTCCTTTTTTCAGGTGACTCCGTGACGAAAAATCCATGATCATGAACATTATGTTTTAAATACATCACAGCAACTAATAATTTTGTTTACAAGCTGTGCCAACATATATCTTGAAGCATACCAAGAATGGATATCCTCTGAGTAATAGTTTTTGAGATACAGCCCGATGAATTTTGAACATTTATCAGAAATATGAACATTTCAACTACATACTCTCAATTTTACCCTAGTTTCCTCAAAATGGTCCCATTATTGGTTAAATTCACTCTACAGTGTCCTGATCATGTGTACTTTAAGAAATATGAAGCATCATAATATCTGGTTAGACCAAATTTGCACAGTATAGGCCTAAAGTACCCCTATTAACCTAATTCGGGTGACTCCTTGACGGAAAAAATTTCTTGTATAAATGAGCATAGAAATGGTGGATCTTTGCATCAGAACATTAGAGGGAGTGGGTAGGACACAGGAAAACCAGAGATAACTTAAATATATTGGGTATTAACAATTCTATGAAGGTTTAAATTTTCATCAGGGTGGCTGGTGACTCCGTGACGAATATTCCGGGTGACTCCGTGACAGAAAATATGTATCCCAATAGACATATGCTCCTGGAGGCAAGATTATTGGATATTTTTCAAAATTTCTTTTTTCCAGCAGAAGACACAAGAGTTACCTCACAATCTGGGATACAATAGAGACTGTGTGGATCTTCTTTATTTACTATATAGAGGTATCAACCTGAAATGACATTTGAACATTTTGCTGACAAAACACACTTAAATGACTGTGGAGAAAAAAATACGGAACATATCCAGTGAAATCCTCGTGAACCAATTTACTATACCATAGACCTAATAGAAAATGATATTAGGAATAAGCTGTTACTACCTCAGTACACATGGGAGACATGTAAAACATGACATTTTTAGCGTTTTTGACGTTTTTAGGGTTTTTTGGGCCTTTGGAGGGCCAGAAAATAGAAAATATTGGGCCAATACACAAAAAATAGAGATTTTCTGAATTATTAGGATGTTCTTTCACATGTACCAAAAATTTGAATAAATTGGTGCAAAACTGGTTATTCTGTAGGGGTATAAGCCTGAAAAGGGCCAGAAATAGCCAAAACAACATAAGTGGGGAGTTTATGCCAGGAATAAAAAAGTTGTTCAAAGACTATTGATATTTCTTTGATATCATTTCAAGGTTGTTACTCACTTCTACCTATCAAAGCAAAATATATTTGATATATAAGAATGTAAATTCATGGTATGGTCACCAAGATATGACTTGACAGGGATTTGAGCTTATATAAGGGCCTCTGCATCATGAATCCACCATGCTAACCACTACTCTATGAAGGACAGGTGACATAAGTAATGCCCAGGTACAACCCACTCACACCCTGTTTGTACCCTAATCTCGGACATGAGATTTGGCTGAGCTGGTTGCTGGTGACAAGGTAGACACAATTGGTACCAGAGCAACACCTGGTGGCAGCACCGGTGTCTCATAAGTGCCTAATACAATATTATTTCTTGTACAAAAGAAATAAAGTTAATGTAGGATAACTGTTCAAGGAGTCAATTGTACATTAGTAGGGTATTTCACAAGATTGCACGATCCCAAAATTCCTGTATGATTACTTACTAGCTCTACAAAACCAATTGTGGCCGGAACCAAAGTAGATAATTGTATACCTTTAACGGTTCAAGGACAACTACCCCTGGACATCTACTCCCGGGATATCTGCCCTTGGGTAAATGGTAGGGGGTAGGCCCTATGTCCGTGGGGTAGATGTCCGCAGGGTAGATGTCCGGGGGGTACTTGTCCTGATATCCCTTTGAGCACCACTGGAATTGCACTCGCAAGTGAAATAACCTTCTGGTCTATTTCACGACAAAGAGGAATATGAACATTGTGTCTCATGCAACAAGGAACTGGGCGTTGTCGAATATTGTCTAACCATGGCCACCCCCGGAGATGCTCCACCCTAGGGGGTGATGTGTGTGAGAGGGGGAGTGATGAGTGGATGGGGAGTGATCAGTGATATGGTGAATGATGCATGGGTGCGAGAAGGTAAGTGATTAGTGT
Source organism: Harmothoe impar (assembly GCA_947462335.1). Taxonomy (NCBI): domain Eukaryota; kingdom Metazoa; phylum Annelida; class Polychaeta; order Phyllodocida; family Polynoidae; genus Harmothoe; species Harmothoe impar. Next base: position 46,462,349 of record OX381720.1, on the reverse strand, counting down.
GAGGGGGTGGTCAGGGGTAAGACATAAAAGCCACTGTTTGAAAATTAATTACTCACCACACCTGACATCCTATCTGGTCACTGATATAAAAGTCTCTTTTAGGCTAATAACTGGATCCTACATCTTAGTCATGAAGCTAGAAAATTCTTTTCACATTTATAAATGTCCCTTCCATTGTCCAGTGATGAGATATGTAGCCTTATAGCGAAAACCTAATGTTAATCACGAGATACTTATGTCAGATATATTTATAATAAAAAAAGATCACTAAAATTTAACTTGCTCCTGAGTGTACCTTATGTCTCATGACCCTGTCCATCCGTCATCCAAAGAGACATGGTGCAGAGGGCATTACGGATGTGAGAAAACATGGTCTGCAGGTGTTCTACTAACCTTTAAGGTGTTAGCCGGTACCCAGACCATCACCTGTTCAAAGCCTTTTTCTAACCTCAGATCTTTAGCTTATCCCTTAGCGATGCCAATGTCAATCTCAAACTGTTAAACTGAATGCTAGACTACTATTTATATTTTATGATATTTTAAACCATGATTCTAATTTACCTACACTTAGTAGGAACATTGCATGAGTTTCTTTAATGTTTGGAGTTTCAGAAGTGCAGTCAGAATTATTCTCAACTTACTTATAATTATGTTCTATGTGTGGCACATTGTTTGTGTATATTTGATACAAACATATACTTATTACATCTACTTTTATTGATTTTGTGCACAAATCGCATTACCATATTAGGTCCAAGCCTGTGTGGTGTAATATTCCATGATCCAGATATAGTTTCATCAACTGATTAATCATCTCAACTAGTGGGTATGGTCATTGCATGGCTTTACTCAATCATGTTATAAAGATAGTGTTTATATCTTGCTCCATAGAGGTCAAACTAGAATATTAGGCTATTATGAGATTGGATGTGCTACTGAGAGTGCTCTCCTGTATGATGACAGGTGTTCAGTTTCATCTGGAACCTTCTATGATAACGATGGCCAGACCAGACCAGACCAGACCAGACTAATTAATTACCCATTTAAAAATGCTCAATTCTTTCACAGCAGAACATAGACACATATTTTCCTATAATCACCTGCAATGGGAACCCCGATTACCAAAGAACCTTCATAAATATATCAGAAGCACCCCTATACTTAAGTAAAGAGGAAGAAAATCTCATGAAAGTGACCCTTTGGGAACTTCAGATCAAAATATCAATATCAAAAGGTGTCACTTTGTAAAGGCCTAGGCCTAGGAAATATTATACAGTGAACCCTTACTTCCTCGAGAATTTACCACCTCGAATACCTCACTTCCTCAGACAGCCCTGAAACTGGCCCTATTTGTTTATATTATATTTGGGCTTATTTCATTGGATAATTTTCTTCCTCAGACATTTTCCCTTGCATTTTCCTAATTCGAGGAAGTGAGGGTTGACTGTATTCCATATTTGTATATGCAGGCCATGCGTCTTTGTATATGATGTGCTTCGATCAATATGGCAGTTGCACTGAACTCTTTTTTTAACATCACTTCATTCATTCTTTTTGCTATTGTTCTTTCCTTTGGTCTTTTCAGGGACTTCAAAGCTATAGGAGATTATAAGCCTTAGACAATGTCATCTTCTGATTGCGACATTTTCATGTCACAGAAGTGTGACTTATCTACAGATGAAAACCTTGTGGTGTAGTTAATGGATTGATTTATTGAACCAGACACTGTTGGGTGTGAATGATGATATCATGTGCATCAGATGATGCCGAGCGCTGTATGCAGTCTCTAATTCAATTACCTGATTAAATTGACTATTTGTTTGTTTTTTTACTTATTGAGCGAAAGCGACATATATATTATTATGGATAGGATCAGAAAACCTATGCGGAATAAGATATGAAAGCCACACCAAATAGATCTTCAACAATTATCAATTCTTGCATTAGCTATTGCTATGTCAGTATTGATGGGAGATTATGGTTATTGTACCACCTAGATTATATATTAATGGCAATAATTCAAATGTATAGTGGACATTATATAGATCTGAAACATATGATTAAATGTATACTGATTGTTGTTGTAGTAGATTTGAGTTTCTGGCTTCAAAGAAGGCTTTGGTTGATGGCAAAGTATAAAACTTGCAAGAAACGGATCAGAGACTACTTTTTGTCAAACAGTGCTTAAAGATTTAGAAATGAAGGGTAATCTGGCCGACCTAACAAGAATCCAAAACCACTGATCAGAGAAACTGACTAAATCTAATAGACTAAATGAAATCGCTCTTAAAAACTGAACACAACCACAGAACCTTTAAGAAGAACCTTGAAGAAGTAATTAACATGACTAGGTCCACAGCATATTAGATATTGAATGAAGTTGAAAGGTCAACTATTAACTTAATTAACACTCTGTACTAGCCCACGGCTGCTCACTATCATTTTGCTGACTGCCCCTGAATATCAATTGTCATCTCATATAATTCATCATAATCAGGTAAAAGTAGTATAAACACTGCTCATCTTGGGCAACTTATGGAAGTCCATATTGTAAGTTCCTAGTATAGAAATGAGATCTTCTGTGTAGGATCAGATTTAATTTCCTCCATAGGCTGTGCCAAATTGTCAATATGGACAGCCTCAGATTCCTGTACTGGCAGGTATTTTGTGTGAAAATATTACAATCTAAATAGCTGGAAAATAGAAGCCCTGGTATAAGTATAGTTATCAATTGTATGAAGGCGCACAATAGCAACGGGGGAAATGCCAGGGGGGAATGCAACTAGCATGTAAGAGATTATCAGGGGAATTCAAATGTTCACTGAATATTCAATGGAGTAAAAAGGCATTGAATTGAAGTTGGCAATAGTGTACACTTCTGTTCGTGACAGAGTAGTGATCTACAAACTTCTCATGTATACAACCACTTACATACTGGCATGCTGACAGCCAGAATGCCTCCAATGTGCAATGGGACTGAGCGTCTCACCATTAATGGAGCTTGGTCTCATTCCAACAGGGAAAAACTAGTACTGGGGCATCGTATAGCTATCCTTTGTATAGATCTATATAGTGTTATGATGTTCGATATACATAACATGTTTCTATCCCAGCTATAGCATGTAAGGAATAAAAATGATATACTTCATGTACTGGACGGGTAGGGGTATGTGACATATAATGATCTATAGACTATAGTCAGACCGAACCATGCTGACCAGTCTCACATGGTATTATGTCCATAGCTACACACCCTTTCTGTATATGAAGTGTATCTGATGCAAAGATGTATAATTCGATTAAGATGATATTATGCAAGAGCCCATGAGATTAAGGAATTCATCACATCTTTACTTGGAATCTAATTATGTTTGGTACAATAGCGACCTTTAGCACACCCGTAGTAGTGCTAAAGGGATAGGCTACGTCTACGTTTATTGAGCTTTTACGTGGTTGCTAAAGGTCCCTAATGACCGAAGAGTAATAGTAGGGAACTAATACCTACGTTTGCCAACATAAGTTATATCCATGCCATATCAGAACTTGTATTCTAAGGTTTCTAGAGCAAGGGGAAAGAGTCAATGTTATAATTGGGGATCTTTGACAACGTACCTAATTAAATGCAAATTATTTCTTTCCGTGACTGAGGAGTTACTCCACAATGCCCCTGAATACCTTATAATGGTAATGATTTGGTAGACAGAAAAATCGTGGAGGCACATAGGACGAGGTGGCCGAGTGGTTAAGGCGATGGACTGCTAATCCATTGGGCTCTGCCCGCGTGGGTTCGAATCCCATCCTCGTCGTTCTCTTTTGCAAGGGCTACGAGTGTTCTATAGTATATGTAGAATCATGGCATCCCTGTGACGTTTTGATACTAAAAAAAGGAAGAAATTATGAGAGAGGGTGCTATTTTAATACGTATCTTTATTAGATATTATGGTAAAATATAAAACAGTAATGGTCTAATTGAATAGAGATTCAGATAATGTCATTAAGTTAAGAGATGTAGCCTACATGTATTAGTGTATTATAAAAGCCAGGCACACAGAATCCAGTTTTGTTCTACACTACAATCCGCAGCCGCCGCATTCCCCCTCCCCACACAGTGACACCCTGCAGCTGCCTGTCGGGCCGCCAGCGTCTTAGCCGCATGTCCCTATACTACTTACAGCAGGAGTAGCTCAGAGTGGGTGGGAGCTGATGGGGGTTGGTGTGAGCTGCTCACAGACCTGTCAGCCACAGCCTGCCCCTACCCCGAGCTGCTCCTTCACCCCCTCACACACAGCTGGTGGTGGAGGGGCAGGGAGGACAGGCACGGGGGACAGCTGTCTGCTTACAGCTCTAGAGTTAATCTGGATGATGATTATACACCTGATTGAGTGGTCTATTTTGAGACATACAATAAGTAATTGGTTTGGGATGGTATTCAATTTAACGTAAAGATGCATGAGATTGACCTTTGCTTTACACAGTGTTTTGTAATTGCCTGTTGCCGTCATTGATTTTGAGTACATATATCAGATGCAATAGTCAATTTCAGAATCAATTAGCCGATTATTTTGTGTAAAATGATGACACCTACGTCGAATACGGTACACGTTGTTTCTACTCCCACATAGGTATAAAATAAATGCTGATGATATTGCAGATTGGGAACCCAGTAATACACCTAATGCCCCCTATAAGGCAGTGTGAACTGTTTATCAGGAGGGTATTTCACAAGGTAGTATAATTTTCCGACTACATTTTGTAATTGCATACGGTAGCATTGTGGGCAGAACTTGCAGTACTCTACTAGGTCATGCTTTATGTATCCCACTACCTATCTCTGGGAACCTAGGTGTTATCGAGGCAACCCGTTTTCAGTCAGGGGGCAGCATGAGGAGGCTTCAGTTCCCATATACCCAGAGGAGGGTTTTACTAGTCTGCGGTTCAGTTATTTGCAAATAGGGCTAGGAATTGTAGTGGGTTATTACATTATTTACACGTTTAGAATCATATAATCTTATGAATCACCCTGGTGACAACTGACAACCTGGTCCCACACTTCTTTGCGACCTGACCATGACTGCCCCAATTTCATTCACCCCACATGCCCATTCACTGCACACTTCCCATTACCTTATGGGTGTGGACCACTAAATTCGACATGGCGACATGGGCTTTTTCGAGCTTAGTGACATGCGACATGAGGAATATAAGTGATAATGACATGAGACATGACCTTTTCTTAAAATCGACAAGGTGACACAGGCATTTTTTTAAATCGACAGGGCAACATGACCATTTCCTAAAATCGACAAGGGAAATTGCCCCCTCCCCCCTCCATCCAGACCCCATACCTTTGTTCCCAGATCCTTCCGTCCTTCCTGGGTTTGGGGAATGCATTTGGGCAATCCCCGCTAGTAGCTTGGAACCAGTGAACAGGAACCAGAATGTATCAGTTTTCCCATCAGACACCTTAGTTCCCACTACCTCCTTCCCATGCTGGCCCCAGCTCCTGGGGCATGTCTAAGCGACATCGCTAGTATCTGAGGCCCGTAGTGACACCACCTCCCCCATATGCTAGGGGCGGTTTATATGCCACATTTACCTGCCTACATTTATGTGCCAGAACTACTTTAACCAAGAAGACTAAGCCACCAGCGATGACGCTTGGGAACAGAGGTAGAAGTGGGGCCAGTTTGCCTCCTTCCAACTTCCCTCTCAGTCTCACCAGTGAACTAGCCATCCCTCACACCTGCCGCTAAAAGGCCGGGTAGGACGAGGTCAGTATGGCACGGCGAGGTGGTGAGTGACTTAATTATCGCCACACTCTACCACCAGATGGCAGCTCTGCAGCCCCCGGCTCACATTCATTAGGACACCTCCTGGCGGCAGCCTCACTCTGGTAATGCCAATCCGCGAAGCCTCGGCGCTGCAGGCAAGTGCCCCCTACCGACAGAAAGTGGCGGCAAAATAGCTGAAGTAGTGGTAAGGTTACGCGGAAGGAGGAACAAAGGGAGCAGAAAAAGATGGTCGCCTGACCGGGAGACAGGCAGACTTATATACAGTGATGGAGGGGGCAGATCGAGAGGGACAGATCGAGACAGACAGACAGAGTGGTGAAAGGCAGATAGGGATACAGGCAGACAGGGATATATGCATACAAGACTGAGGCGCAGGCGGACAGGTGGCGATGGGAAAATGATTGAGAGTTCAGAAAAGGCTTCCCAGCTAACAAAAAAAACGTTGTTTTACGTTAAAATAACTTTTTTTAACTTTGTATAACGTTATGCCAGAGTATGGAGCCTTAAAAACCTTATATAACGTTGTAAAATGTAAACATTTTTTGTTTACTAGGTTGACTCAATACGTCAGAACCAACCTATCATATAATAACTGTGTGACACTCACAGCAGATCATTCTGAGAAGGGCATGCAGCAAGAACGTTAATCTGCAAACCATGGGCACAGTTGTGTGAAATTGCTCAGATTCTCTTTAACATTACCATGAGGATCCTGTTGCTTCATTAAGCTTTATAACTCACTACTCAGCGGAGTGCAGGCACTGTGTAAAGATGAAGACATCCTTCAGGGGGTCCGGGTTCAGGACCTGAGGGTTTACACACTACACCCCGCACTGTAAAAAAAATTCCGTTAAAATAACGGAGATTCACTGGCACCAATGGGTGCCGGACTTTCACCGTTATTTTTACGGTCACCGTTTTTTCCTAAGTCACCGTTATTTTTACCGATTTGTCACCGCTATTTTTAAACAAGAAATCTCTGTTATAAAAATGTTAAACAGTGATTCTCAGTACTGTTAAAAAAACGGTGATTCACTGGCACCACTGGGTGCCGGATTTTCACCGTTATTTTCACGGTCACCGTTTTTCCCAAAGTCACCGTCATTTCTACGGAACTGTGAATCACCATTATTCTAACAGAATACAAAACATCACTGTATTCTGATTCAGTGCCTAAACAATAATTGTAATGGTATTTTGTGTAAGTTAACTGATTTGTCCCAGTGTTATTCAGTTCATTTATCCCCCTATACCTAACTCCATGCTCAATATGGTTCCAAACCCAATTTGGTACCAATCAGCAATATCATCTTAGTGTCAAGACTTCAGACTTAATCATTAGGAATTAGTCTATGAAAGCCTTATGGAATGCTTCATGACACTTTGTAATACCAGTCCATGAGCAGAAGTCACTCTAGGATGGCTACAGAGCAAACCTTACAGCTGTATCTGTATATATTTTTCTTATCACCACAAAAATGGTGTTCCTAGCATCTAGAAAAATCTCTTCATGAACCAAACTGCCACCTGGTGTGATAAAATTGAAATCAATTAAACGTAGCTTCACCGTAAAATAAACTGTGTTTCACTGTAAAAATAAATGGTGTTTCACTGTACTGGATTACGGATATTCAAAGTAAAACTGATTGGTTTTACATTGCCTCACCGTAATCATATGTTATGATGAATCACCGTAAAATTTTACACTGATTCTCCGTATATTCAACGGAATATTTTTACAGTGCGCCGTCTGTGCCCCTGGACGATCATCTAGGCTCATCCAGGATCTATAGAAGGAGTGGGGCTTTAATGTGGCCAATAAAAGATGGACTCTATCAAATGTCAATTTACAATGACTTATTTTATCCAGATCTACGTTCTCATCTCCGACATCTGAATGTGTCCTCCAGTACTAATCGCGAATTTTTAGTCGATATCTCCCCTATAGAAGATTAGTCAAATCAGTAATTAGGCCTCCAGGATTTGCAGTGATGGGGGCAATAGCTTCTTCTGCCAGAGCTGATATGTTTTAGAAAAGTTAAAAATCCAATCCAATCAGGGCTTTAACATTGCCGAATTACATCAGAACGCCATCGTTTAATTTATGGAAAGATCGGATCATGTGGAATACCCACTGAGGTCATTTGTATTTATTTTTGTGAGAGAAAGAAACATGAACATGGTCTGATATAATGGAAGGCTCTGTGTATGTGACATGTCAAACTGCGGTGCACTGATCATCAGGCCCTCTGGGGTTAGTAGACCACGACAGGCTGTGGGCACTGAGGCATGCCACCAGAATGGAAGCCAGTTAGGATGGGATAACCCCAGGGAAGCCATTATAAAGGACTATTACAGCCCTTTAAGGGCAGCATAATGCTTTTTTGATGATGCATAGATGCAATCCTGGCCAGTGTTGCATCCATGTACCATGCCAACCCTATTTAGTTGATACACGCCATAAAGAGTTGGCATGATGCACAAATGTAGCATGGTATTTCTGCATCATGACAACACATTAGCGTGAACATTAAGGAATCAGAGCATCCTTAAGGGTTTAAGAAAGGCAAAAAGAATCAGGAACTTGAGAACCATCGAACAGTCAAGAATTACCACTTATCATTCTCCTTCTTGGAATTCCTGGCTCTTTCCCCCTTTCTTGCATTCATTTTTCTTTTCTATATTTGGCTCATGAGTCAGCTATTGGAGGGAAATAGGATCGTATAAAAAGTTGAAGACGGACCCGATTATGTTTTTTGAGTAGTTGTTGAAGAGGGAATTCTTTGTGATGAGGTATTTGGGGAAATTGCTCAGTTTGTAATTGTCTGTGACTTTAACCTGATTTATTGTCTATTAAATTTTGGAATTTTGGCTGTCGAATGAGAAGAATGTCTTTATCATTTCTGGGCTTTGGCCTAATGTTATTGTATTTAGGTGTCAATGAATAGTCGGATGACACAAAGGGTCATTTCTCGAGAGTAATGGTTCAGTTGCACACTGTAGTAGTATTGAGGTCTTCAATTTGGACACCTAGATCGCTTAGAAGTATATGTATACCACTTGCCATGTCAGACTGCCCGAGTCTGATGACCAGATACAATTTGTCTCGAGATTTTTTTCTAGGAAAATGATAATACTCCCATCAGCCATGTCATGCTGAAAATTATAGTAGCTAATTACAATATTATAAGTGAAGTTATACCGGTATCAAAGCTAGATTGTGCAGACAATCACAGCCATATGTACCTGCACCCCACCACATCCCAGAAACCATTACCATCCTTATCAGGATGACGTCATTGTATCCAGGCAATAAAGGCGAATCCGCTTCATCCTGTGAGTGGGTGTGGTAAATCCAAGCCGGGGCCGGAGGCTGATTGACCTCTCAGTGGTACTGGTAGGCGTGGTCACTGGAGCAAGCATCATTGTGTTTTTGGTGAACCACGATAGATTTGTTGTACGATGCATAACAACAGTTAAACCTTCAAATCATAGTTCTCCTTCCCCTGATATAATAGAAAACCCACTTCCAATTCAAAATGAAATGCGTTTTTTCATAATATGTTGTAGAAGATTCACTTCGTGATTCCACTGAATTCAATCGGGCCCTGTTCATCTTTTCAAAGTTGGCAATGACAAATTTTTTCGCAAGAGTGTCTGATACACTATGGAAAACTCAAACAACGGCAGATTGCATTGATCACATATCACAGAATGATCGGGAGCAGTGCTCTTTATAAATTAGTTAGTGATTTTGATGTTGACCTTATAGACTGCAGCTCTGACGGGATGCTGTGTGTAGGAGAAATTTTAAAATGCTCGCAATATTGTCTAGTATTTGTTGTGCGCGTTTTATTGGGTACTTCTCATTTCCACTATTTTTCCTCCGCATGAAAGTTGGATGTCCATTTTATTTAAAGCCTTTCTATGGGGTCCCGATTCTGAAATGAAAAGTGATTGTAACACAATCAATAACAAGACATACTATATTTGAGTAATTATCCAGAAACCAAGATACAATTGTGCCTCAATTTTCACTTTGTATAGATTGTTAGAGGTCAATACAATACAAATGGGTTCATAAGTATCTGAAAAGTGACTGAAAGTATTGAAGCAGTTTGAAATTAAAGTAAATTCATACGGTGTTTCCTCTCCAATCCCATAATGCATAACAAACACGTTTATATTTGTCCTACATCCTACCCATACCCATGTGGTGGATGGGGGGGGGGGGGTGGTCTGCATGATGCTAACTAAAATGTAGTGTTGGACTGACAGGACCTTATCTGTTCCCCACTAAGCCTGCACATAGTCACTTCCACAACTCCCACCGCTAGTACCTATATGCTACACCAGAGGAAACAATGTCACCAGCAGACAGATAATGCATAAAATAGATAAAATGTTCTACAGGAGATGAGGAACACCAGAGGGATGTAATAGACCTGAAACCATGTATGGTTGGTAGTAAAGGGAAGAGGTTGAGAAAGGTCCAATACTATAGTTGTATAGATAAATAGATTTTGACTCTGTCTTTGAGTAACACAATAATATTATACTCATATTGGTTGATGAGAATAAAACATTATGTGACATTGATGGAAGCTTCAAACTGTATATCGGTACATCCCATATACATATGATTTCTACTAGAACAGAATATAAAGGCCACTGTACAATACAACAATATACAGCACTTATTAAAACGTTCTACTCATTATGATCATATCATTTTATCTTATATGATATTATATGATGAATATGATCATATTCATAATTCCATGATTATGTGAACAGGCAGAAAACGAAAGCATGTGTTCCCTGCTTAAGTTACTGGTATGACACATTTCCCCTATCATTGTCGTCTGATTATAAATGTACACATGTTATAATGCAAAACAACCATTTCTTTTTCCTACATCCTACCCATGCCCATGTGGTGAGGTAGTCTGCATGAGGCTAATTGCAAGGTAGGGTTTGACTGACAGAACCTTATCTGTACCCAACCCAGGTTGCAGACATTTACTACTGGCACTCCCACCACTACTACTGATATGCTCCACCAGGGGAAACAATGTCACCAGCAGATAGATAATGAGTATGCCCTGGAGGAGATCATTCATGCCATGGAGGCAAGTGATGGGTTGTAAGGTCTCCTTGGGGGGAGTAGGAGGATGGCTAGGCTGCCAATACTGGAGACACTTGTACTCATAGTAGTCAATGCTATGACCTGACATGGGCATACTGGGTATGATATCTTGGTCCTCAATGATGAAAGTCATTAGGACTATCTAATCTACTTTTGTTCTAATGGTATGATTATATATAAATTGTGAATGTGATACGTACACTGGGGTGCATTGTTATTATACATCCTTCATTCCTGTCACCAAACATAATAAGGTACGGGGAGAACTTTGTGGATTTTGTCCACACTTTTTTCATCACTGTTCAGGTTCTCAGATAGATAGAATGAAAATTCGAAAGAAATTTAATAATTGTGGACAATTGCAAAGATCTATTTTTCTAAAGTGAGCTTGGAGGATGCTATCTTGGTACACGCGCAGTGGACAACAAGCTAGGCATCCCCAATCACTCTATGCAGTGGTCGGAATTCATGGGGATTTACAACATTTAATCGACAAATTCAATTTGCAATTCCCAGCGAATTTACAAACACAACTTATTCATAACTAGCCAAAGCATTGGCAAATTCGAAAATCTATCACTCATCTTCAAATGAGAACAAAAATATAATGATTAGGGATGCCTCTTGATGCCTATTTTCTACACGGTGCTATAAAAAAGTTTGCTTGCTTGACAAGATGGACAACACAGGGTCTACTTTCACATTCTCCAAGCAGATACAAATACATTAGTAACTCAACTAAAACTCTGGATGGAGAGTGTCACAGTCTTAGCGACGTCACAAGGTCACCAACTAACGTCGCTACATCGCCTAGCAACATCGCTACGTCACCTAGCAATGAGGTCGCGTGTTATTGACTCCATTTTTGTTTTGATTTCGGTGCTGTTTGGGGCACAGTTGGCATTGAACATGGGCCACAATTGGCCATGGAAATGAGGCACAGTAGACCATGGAAATGGAGCAAAGTTTGACATAGAAACTAGGCACAGTTGGCCGTGAGCATATTCTAGGTCTTGGGTCTGTAGCGGTGAGGGGCGGGGCTCACCTTTTTCCAGGGAATCATCCAATTTTGATTCCTGGAGTCCCTAAAATGAACTATGCACACCAAGTGTATGCTACTTGAATGTGACTTAGATACATGCAGGTCATGATAGAGGTAACACATTTGGAAAAGGTTATGAGCTGAGTATATATCTTTCTTTGTACTTTCACCTTGCTAGACTGCTCATCTCATTTGAAATTTGAAAATAATATTCTATAAACAAAAATAGATATAGAGGAAAGCAAGAGAAGTCAAGCAGAAAGGAATAATACTCTCATATTACTGTCAAACTCGACGTGCGTGCAGACAGTCATGTAACCGCGGCATGTAACATAAGTTTGTGTTCTCATAAGAAGGAAAGTACCAGACACATGTTGCCTGCGGGGTAGAAGGACTCATAATGAAAGGTATAAGCACACTTACACACAGACACTCACCTTACCCAGACCCAGACATCCACAGTATTAGCATTCACTTCATTTAGTATGTATGTTACACTGTAAAAGGTTAACTGCAAGTACACAATAAAATCGACTGTAACTTTACAGCATCTACTTTAGCTTTACAGCAGATTCTACCGTGCACCTACAATAAACTGTACGCCTATAGTAGATTTTAAGATACCTATAAATACAGAAATGGGCAGCTAATGATTTAAATATAGACCAAGGCTATCGGACAAATTCTAAATCTATACCACATGTATGCTGTCATGATAAATAGACTGACCCCAAATCCATATGAATTGCAGAGTGCGATAAGAATGGATATTGTGAGATGGTGAAAGAGGCAGATAAGGATACAAGAAAAGGGGAGCTGAATCTAGGAACCGTCAATGAGGCACAAAGAGGTACACTGGAATGAACTGGCAATGGGGTTAGGATCGAAATAACTGCACTAGGGACCCTATGTTGTATCAGAGAGATTGGTACAGTGAGATTGGGGTCTCTACATCCTCAGGGCCATCCCCAACTGCTACAGGCATCAGCAGCACAGACAATAGGCCAGGACAGTGTATGTCTCTGTGTGCCCATCTGTGTGTGCTGGAGCAGCAGACCAGAACTGCTGGACGCTGATCAGGACCCAATCTCGCCCAGATCTCGTTCGTGACCATGTGCTGCTGCGGCGTGCTTTGCCCTGCGTCTCCGGTAGGGGGCGCAGCTGTAGCAATCCCAGCTCCAGCAGCAGCAGCAGTGGTGGTACATGTAGTAGTGGAGGGAGAGACAGACTGAGGGGAGCCCAGAGCAGCAGCAGCAGCCCTAGCACTGTGGTCCAAGAACTGAGCAGCTCCCCAGCCAGTCACCAGCTGGGGCCGAGCAGTTCAGAGCCGCTCAGGGAGCTGCAGGGAGAAGCTCAGCAAGAGCTGGTTGTAGGAGTAGTATCAGCATTGACGCTGGTTATAACCAGACGCAGCTGATACAGCCAACCGCCTCCAGTGTTCCTCCAGCCTGCAGTAATCAGTCCTTATCACACCCACTACCCTGCCGCCCCCACCTTGTCCCCCGTGTTGACTGTCACCACCAGTACTCAGTGTGTACACATGTGGATATATACGTACAGAAAAGCGCGGGAAAAGGCAGACGACATTGGAAGCAGACGACATTAGGATCTATTAAAGGCACACGTATACCAGCAGTATCAGCTTTGTATCAGAGTGGTAGTGTTGTAGTTGTAGTAGTAGTTGTGGATAGGAAACCAGATACAGTATACAACTGAACACCCCATCCACAACAAACACCTATAATCCGGAGTACACACGTCATTATCACCAAACCCTGTGGAGTATCACCTCAATTACAACCACCGCCACCATCATCCCCTAAAACACCACCATTATTGCTAGACATACTTTATTAATTACTAGACTCTAATTAGCAGCCTCCGCGCCGCTCGCACCATTAGCTTCATCCATGGGAAGTGAGAGGAGATCTAATTAAGTCCATATAGGCACTGGAGTAAGAGGCCGAGACAGGAGAGTATCAGCAGGAGGAGCAGGCAGTGTCCCTGTGTCCAAACCTGACAGGATCAATGTCAGCAGACAAAAAGGGGCCCTCCCCCCAGGCCAGCGGCCGAGGCTGCGGCGCCTGCACCCGACAACAAGAAAACAATGAGCACAGCCCCGCCCAGGAGGAGCGCTGGGGGCTGGAGCAAGCATGTCTCCAACAGCGGCTGTGGGCAGTGGTGGCGTGGGAACAGGCACTGGAGGTGCAGTAGTATCGGCCTATAACCATTGTGCATGGTGAGTGAAGGCTACCACTACAGCTACTACTACTACCAGTAGCAGCAGGGGATTCTCCTCCAGGGTAAAATCCCATTAGAGTTGCTCCGGTGTGCCACTGGAGTGGCTCACTTGTTCCTATAGGCGCCTGGAGGGAGCCCCTCACCTTGCCGCCCTCCCCCTCTCACTCACAGACACCTCCCTAGGCCCCTGTCTGGGTGTCAGACAGAGTACTATAAACGTCCTCCCACCACCTCCTCCGGCATCCAGCCATATTAAACTAGGAAAAGCCCTGGAGAACTGATGAACATATCCCATATCTCTTTCCTACATTGCCCGCTCGGTTACCGACCGGGTGCCAGATAGAGGACATTTGGGACAGGTTGTATTTGTCTATCTATCAATTAATTCTAGCTAATCCTCTGGAGGAAGCCCTATAATTCTCTTACTACCTCGCATACTCACTGTGGGTGTAGCCTGTGTATGTAATGTGCCTGCAATCTACACCTTGTATATGTTAGGGGTGAGGAGGTCCTATATACCCGCACCAATATAACACCTACCAACTGGAGCTACCCTGGAGTCTGAGAAAACCTCCCCCAGTAGGTTCTACTGTGTTTGATAAGAGACACCATGCTCTGAGGGAAGCACTATAGTATAGAGGTGGGTTGGTATATGTGCTTGCCCTACCTTCTCCCGAGTGAAAACAGACCAGAACCAGCCCCCTGGAGCAGCCAGCTTCCTCCAGCAGGCCTCCTGTGTCCTGTCAGTATCAGACACACCTCTCACACACATACACATGACCTCTCATAGTTGATCCTACGCCATTCACTTAATCGGACCTAGAGCTCCCCGGAGGAGATCTGGAGTGAGAAGCAGCCTCCAGGTTGGGCCTCCCCTCGTCCTCCTCCCGGCGGAGAGCCCGCTGACAGCCCTGTGACGACGACCTCCTCCTGTGGGTGTCACATCATGGCCCGCTGTCTCCTAGTGTTGCTGGCCCTGGTGGCTAAGCCCTGGGTAGCTTGTCAATCAGGTGAGTGAGAGCATCATGTACTTCCCGTCAGGTAGATTAAATCTGCTCTTGTTCTCTTATTCCACTCAAGCCACAAGGTTGCGGCGTCGTATACCTGTTCATTTCATTTCTTCACGGGTAATATCAATCTGTCCATCCACGCAGGAAGTACTTGAATTGAAACTTGTATATTTCTATCCTATGAAGCACATCGATTTCAGTACTATGTTTAACGGAGGCAATAACACATAGTGTAATGTTTCAATAGAGTTGTTTGTTGACCATAGTTAACAGGTGTGTGGGAGGGAATAGATTGCAGAAAACATGCTGGTGGTTTTTGTTTTCATATTTTCATATAACTCGTTATTAATATCATTTACTTGGTATATTGCCAAGCAGATAAGTAGATAAGGTATAGGAAATCATCTTCATGATAAGTATGTGTTTCTAACTGTGAGAAAACAGTATATTCATATCATGACTGATATCCTGTTATTTTCATTTACAAAGATACTTTGTCAATGTGTATAGTGTTAAGGTTCATAGTATTGAGGTTCAAATGATGACGTTATGAATCAATCCAAACTATGCATATCGCCTTAAGATTCTATGGAAGATGGGATACTAGTAGCTGGTAAAGATAATTGATATACAAAGTGTAACAAGAGTGTTGTTATACATGATACTTAAACATTAGTTGAAGCAGTCTTCTTTTTTTTGTTAGAGAGAAGTCAAACATTATATGTATGGAGAATGCATGTTATAACCCCATACCCCAACATATAACCCCCATCTTGTACCTTCTCTGGGGTCTATATTGAGGTATTGCCAGGGACTGCGTGACACATACAGTGATCGTGATACCACCAACCCCCGCCCCTGACAGCCGGAGCACCAGAGCCTGGCACTAAATCCTACAGGTATCCTTGTGTAAGTTGACCCTGCCACCCCCTGCCTCTCCCTCCTCACCCACTACTGGAGCAGCTCTGAGCTGCACGTGAGCAGATAAAGTAACATGTGAGCTGCTGCTCCTGGTGGGAATAGCATGACGTTTTAACCCTTTAAGGGCGGCATGATTTCTCAGGGTTTAATGTTCATTTATCAGCATATAACTCACTTGCATTGCACTAGTGCATCAGGCCAACCCTCCAGAAGTGTATCAACACCGCACGACAGACATGATGCATAAATGCAACACTGGTTATATGCTGTATTCATGCATCATACAGCCAAAGGGGGCATAGTGTATTGATGTTCTATATGCTGCCATTTAAAGGTTAATAGAAGTTTTCTGTGGGGAGGAAAGAGTAACATGAGAAGATCTGTATATCATATTCCCATACTAGGGTAATATCATCCCCATCACCAAAGGCTCGTCACATGAAATGGAATTGGATTGTGGCACTCCAACCGTTTCTTTTCTTAGGAGTGAGTATTTGAAAGTGATCATAATTTGTGATGAGGTCGCATTCAATTTATTTGTGACAGTTAAAAGAGAATGGTGTTATGATGGAGAAATGAATGCATGAACTCATGTAACATTGTCCATTTTTGATGGGTAGGCTACCTTGAAATGGGAAAACTGGTGACCTTCCATTTGACTGGCCTGTTTCCCCCCACACGATCAGACTGTACTTTTATTGTATAAATTTTGATAGGCTTTCCTGGCCAAAGTCAAAACAGTTACTCTCTTTATTTATATATCCCATACAACTGTGCACATCCATTTCAGAATTTATGATATAACTAAACTAGTCGCCAACCACAAACCACGAACAATTCAATCATATATGTATTTTAATTTTATAACAAAGCATTATTATTAAGGACATAACTTTAGCCTTACCTAAATGCAGGATGAATAAAATAATTCCAATCAGTCTCCTGTACATGTACATCTTCTTACCAAATTCATTTTCATGATTTATTCCCTCATCAAAAGCCAGCCACCTTCATCACAACTAAGATCCATCAAGCACAATGTTCTTAGCACCCGGCAAAACATGTAAGAATACTATGTGTTTATCGTGGGATTAATACATAGTATGGATCTAGGTCACAGAGAGACTAGACCCAACTGTAGTACAGCTCTCCCCCACCAGGTCCCCCAACCTGTCCCAGACACCACCACCCACACTGAAGTTATGGTCCTCCAGGGGCTGCCATGGATGGCCAAGAGATGATGATCAGTGATTAAACTGGTGAATCTGCACTAAAAGCACTCAACCCCATCATCGGCGTTAGGGATTAACCAGGGCAGCCTGGCTGCAGGTCTACTGCCATCCTGTCCTGAGAGTAAAGGGTGTGCCACATGTCGCGATCAATTACCTCTCTGTGTGGGTACAGCCATATTTATAATGTATGTTAACTTGTTCTGCTGGGTTTGTGTATAGGCCAAGGATCTGCTCGGAGAGCAACGCATCATGGTAGAGAGGCCTTCTGAGGTCGCAGATCGCTTTGCAACCATCTCTCGTTGTCCAGACATAACCTGCACACTCCTATAGTCCCACAAACACCATGTTTTATGTTAAGATATTGATCCATTATTTACTGCAAGGTTTACTTGCTGCTATGTCATACTAGGAATTGAAATAAGTGTACTTCAGGTACCAGTTAAAGAGATAGAACCCTACCATGAAAGTACTGGAGACATTTTGATCCCATCGATACTAAAGATTCCTATAGGACATCCCGTTTCGCCACGCTATTTTCTGTCAGGTTAGATGAAGCACACTTTTCTGCTAAATCATCTATGGAGTTTTAAGTTGTGCTTAGATATTCTCTGAGCTTGAGCGAGTATAGATATCAATCCAAGTCCAGAAATAGCGCGTAGGTGTAATACGTCATCAAACCGCACTGCCTCCTAGTGAGTACAATCAGTCACCACATCACGTGACGCTGCCACGTGGCCACTACAATCAGCGCAGTGCATTGTGGATGATGGCTTCAGCGTCTCATATCAAGATGGCCGACCTCAGAACAAAGCCTTCCGGGCAAAGAGGAATCGACCAGCGTTAGTGAGCGATAATATGTTGAACCAAGCGGTAAGGACATTCACAGAGCATGAGTTATAGCCCCAGTGAGGTGCTCTTAGGCAAACCCGTGTGCTCCACATGCTCAGATGGACTCAGGTTTCCCCTTGGATGAATGGGAATTTATTATAGAAGCAGTAGCACGGTCATTGAGAACGTTGTCAATAACTGTCAGGCCCTAATAAAAAAACACATTGTAATCTTTACATCTTCCTAGCCTATTCTTGTTCTCCCTTCTAGATATATCTGATATATCAAACTTCCCTCCATTTCGCATTCCTGCTCATTCTCCCCATATGCCCTTCCCCTGTTTCATTGATCTAAAGGGGTAGGCTGCCCCAAGGCAGAACTGGGTGTTTCAGGAAACGGTTTCAGTCAATTCCTTCCTTCAGATGACTGGAGAGGTAGAAAACTGCACCCGCCAACTCTCAAGTCCCAGTTGCTTTCTTCTTCCTACCAATTTAGTGGCATGGACTGCCCAGGGCCCATTTCATACTTTGAACAGGTCTATATATGGAAGACTCAGGTACTATGTAGTGCCGTTCCATGAATTGTCCCTTATGATCCTGAAACCTTCCCAACCTTGTCATAAATAGTCTTGGGCTTTACCCTATCTAGTAGTGTTTAATGTTCTGAAGATTGGGAGTTCTTGTCCATACACTTTGGTCATTAAATACATTATAGGCATTTAGATCGTACTTTTGAATATAAAGGTAACAACACTTTATTATTGAACGTGTCCTTCTCGTGGCAATGTCTTTCCTGAATGCCTCCCATAATCGGCACTACATCGTTGACTGTGGAGCATCAATTTCCGTTAGAGTGACAACGTAAAATGTCTACAAGAGCCCTGCGGCAGCTCAGGCAAATCGCCATTACTATACACTCCTCCCCAGTGCACCTAGACCTAAACCTTTCCTGAAACTGTTACATACATAGTCTTAACCTCTTTTGCCGCACGTCTTTCCCCAACAGTCATGCATAATCATGTCTCCTATACTGACCTACTCAATGTTCTATGCCCTGCACCATGCGGGAGCAGCCACACAGGGTGCGCAGATCATCCTTTCTGTTTGTCTGCTCACCTTATTGATAAAAATGTGATTACATTGGAAAAACGAGGTAAATGTAAGAAACAAGAAAAAATTGTGTAAACTGTCAAGCAGAATGGATGATCCACACACCCTGTTCTGAAGCATCCTTCCTGCGTAGCTGCTCACATGCAGTGGCCGTCACCCCTTTTCCCCCGAATACCCTTGTATTTCCAGCACCCTCCAATCTACTACTCCATCCCTACCGCCTCACATACACACACACGCACTCAGCCCTCCCACCCTGGTGTGGTGAGGACATACCTGTTGGCAGTATGCCATTAGGTGCTTGCCAGCTTTGATATCAAAACGACACCATGCATCAAAGGCTGGTGGCTGACGGTACCGTGTCCAGTCAGCTACATTAGTGGTGTATTGATCACCTGCCACTCCATGTATACCCCTGGTAGTCCTACATCAACATGTACTCCATGTATACCCCTGGTAGTCCTGCTGCTACATCAACATGTACTCCATGTATACCCCTGGTAGTCCTGCTACTACAGCAGCATGTACTCCATGTATACCCCTGGTAGTCCTGCTACTACAGCAACATGTACTCCATGTATACCCCTGGTAGTCCTGCTGCTACAGCAACATGTACCCCATGTATACCCCTGGTAGTCCTGCCACTACAGCAACATGTACTCCATGTATACCCCTGGTAGTCCTACAGCAACATGTACCCCATGTGTACCCCTGGTAGTCCTGCTACTACAGCAACATGTACCCCATGTATACCCCTGGTAGTCCTGCCACTACAGCAACATGTACTCCATGTATACCCCTGGTAGTCCTGCCACTACAGCAACATGTACCCCATGTATACCCCTGGTAGTCCTGCCACTACAGCAACATGTACCCCATGTATACCCCTGGTAGTCCTGCCACTACAGCAACATGTACCCCATGTATACCCCTGGTAGTCCTGCCACTACAGCAACATGTACCCCATGTATACCCCTGGTAGTCCTGCCACTACAGCAACATGTACTCCATGTATACCCCTGGTAGTCCTGCCACTACAGCAACATGTACCCCATGTATACCCCTGGTAGTCCTGCCACTACAGCAACATGTACTCCATGTATACCCCTGGTAGTCCTGCCGCTACAGCAACATGTACTCCATGTATACCCCTGGTAGTCCTGCTGCTACAGCAACATGTACTCCACGTATACCCCTGGTAGTCCTACAGCAACATGTACCCCATGTATACCCCTGGTAGTCCTGCCACTACAGCAACATGTACTCCATGTATACCCCTGGTAGTCCTACAGCAACATGTACCCCATGTATACCCCTGGTAGTCCTGCCACTACAGCAACATGTACTCCATGTATACCCCTGGTAGTCCTGCTGCTACAGCAACATGTACCCCATGTATACCCCTGGTAGTCCTGCCACTACAGCAACATGTACTCCATGTATACCCCTGGTAGTCCTGCTGCTACAGCAACATGTACCCCATGTATACCCCTGGTAGTCCTGCCACTACAGCAACATGTACCCCATGTATACACCTGGTAGTCCTGCTACTACAGCAACATGTACCCCATGTATACCCCTGGTAGTCCTGCTACTGCAGCTTCATGTACCCCATGTATACCCCTGGTAGTCCTGCTACTACAGCAACATGTACCCAATGTATACCCCTGGTAGTCCTGCTGCTACAGCAACATGTACTCCACGTATACCCCTGGTAGTCCTGCTACTACAGCAACATGTACCCCATGTATACCCCTGGTAGTCCTGCTACTACAGCAACATGTACCCAATGTATACCCCTGGTAGTCCTGCTACTACAGCAACATGTACTCCATGTATACCCCTGGTAGTCCTGCCACTACAGCAACATGTACCCAATGTATACCCCTGGTAGTCCTGCTACTGCAGCAACATACATGTACTCATGTATACCCCTGGTAGTCCTGCTGCTGCAGCTTCATGTATTCCTTTACTCTGATAGTCCAGTTGCCAAGGGGTCATTTGCCTAGAAACATGGTGAAAACACCCCCTGAGCAGGCTATGACTGATCCTGGTACAGGAAGTCATGTATATACCTAATTTCATTGATTTTAGAATCGTGCCGTCAATTAATGTCAAGTTAACATCATTGTGTTTTGAGACATTCAAGACGGCCACCAACAGGGACAACTCTAACTTTGTCAGTTTTTATTGGATTTTAAAGTGTAAAAGGGTTTTCGGATATGAATATGTCTGGGTAAGGTCTAGCATCTGGTGTATGTTAGTATTGATGCACGAAGGCTGTCCCTATAATTTATCACATCACGTCGTGATATAACTCTTTTTGATCAGTATTAGAAGTCTCTATAGGAGACCTGCCACATGCTTCATATTCATGAGATTCAGATCAGATGTCAATGCTAAACATCATTACTTGTTCACTGAAAACACTCATATTGCACTAGCCTTCCAGCTTATATGCAGTTTACTACCTTATCACGGTGGATACAAACCTTGATGAAATGAGTTTTCTTCTGGGCTATCGCTCTGCAGATTTACCAATACAAAAAGCTTTTTCTGGTTAACGATTCGTCAATCTGATGACTTCTTACACATTTGTGTTCAAAGTGTGTTGAATGAGCTCCATAATGTCATTAATGATGCCTGATCATATCATTTCATCAGCTACCATATTTAGATCTTTGTTTCCATACCTTTGAAGTCACTGGCATTGTCATCTTAGACGCAACACAGATTTCAAGGACGTTCTTTAATAAGCATATGATATTTGATAGCACCACAATCTATTTCGATGGCTATTAGATATCGGTTGATTGCACTGACATTTCATTCAGTACCTGTTGACGATGGAATTCTTTGAGATCAAATTAACAATGTGCTCATAGCAAGCTTAATAAACGCTGCCTTTAGGTGTCCAGCCACACAAGCAGCGCGAAACAGATAAGTGAATTATTAGGTTAAACTGGCTGAACTACTACAATAGGCATCCCATGTATTTATAGTCATACCTAATAGTATGACCCATTGTGTGCCATTGCAGAGGAATGTGGAGGCTAAATATAGCCATGACTAGTAGCAGGCGTATTTTACAGAACCACAGATGTAAAAGGTATGGAATGAGAGAATGTTATACTGGGGAATGAGGATAATAGCTACAAATGAATATCTATATGCTTATCTGGCCGATTTAAGCTAAACTATACAGCCTGTACCATAGTGTGCCCCAAAATAGTAGAATCATTAAAAATAATTCAATATATCAAGTGACCAATGCGAGCAGAATGGGTGATCCACATACCCATGTGCCAAGCATCCTTTCCCCGTGGCTGCTCTCTAAATATGTTTTCATCCGAAAGGAAACTTCCCACCGGACTGCCTGCCTTGTAGAGGAAGGTAGATTGGTGAGAAGTGAGGAACATCGGGAGGAAGGCAGGTTTGGAGGAAAGTTGGGGAGGAAGGCAGGTTGGTGGGTATAGTTGTACTACCCTGGCCATTCCACACTTTTCATGTACTGTCCCAATGGTCTTTCACCACCATCCCCTCTCTTTCTGTTTTCTCCCAACAGCCATTCTGCCGGCAGTGTTCCTGCTTCATATTGCATGGGACGGGTTGGAGATGAGTGTTATATAAAGCAATGTGAGCAGCTCAAGGGCCTCAGGGAGCAGCTCGCCCCTCCTCCCGCCGTGAGCAGTTTGATGTGTGGGCCTACAGCCGATCGATTGGTGCCCACCATGCAGGCATCCTCCCCCTTACACCCTCTCCTTCTACGCCCCACCCCCTCACCATTCATGCACAATAAGGGAGATGGGCATTCTGCTGCTAACTATGACAGAGATATGGGCAGCCAAGCAGAAAGGAATTATCGCAGCTCCATTATGTTGCTCCCTCGTGTTGACTTTAGTTTTCATAAACCTAATGTTACCTCATGAAAAGATCCGATGGGTCTCTATTCCATTCCTGATATCATCTTCCTCTCCTCACGACTTCCTCCTTCTCAATAGCCTGTTGGTAGGCCTGCCTTGGTTTCCAGCCTTCTCTCGCTCATTGCCCTGACTCAGTTCGACTCAGCCCCATCCATTGCCAAAGCCAACTGCCTGCCAGTCCCTTCCCCATCTCCCTCACTATAGCAGAGCTGCCATGGCCCTAAATCCCAGGCGGCAGTCTGCTCCCATGTCTGTAGCCCTCCACCCTCCCTCCCACCTCTCAGTATGTCCTTATCTGACCTACTGCCCACCCTCACCAGCTCCGTACACACACCCTTCTTAAACCTTTAAGGGGAGCCTAATGCTTTAATGCACTTTTTTGTGCATGATGATGAGTGCTGTACTCGTGAGTAACAGGCTGGTTCTGCTTCTGTGCATCATGCCAACCCTAAGGGGGTGATACAAAGCTTGTGCTGCGCTGATGCATCAAAACAACAAATGATCATGAAGCCTTAAAGTGATATGCTGCTTTTAAAGTGTTGTAAACATATAAATAGCTGACACCCTAATATAAGCTCTCCATGAGTAAAAACTTAGACTATGCAAATAAAAACTGTACCCACGTGCCTCCACACCATCAAGCACACATCATAAAAATGAAAGCAAAGATAAAATCAGCTACTCAGTCAAGGAAGAAAGAAATAACTGATTGTAGAAAATGTATTTCACTCTCAACATATCCCTCCCCATCCGATAAGAATGTATTTTACTATCTTGATCGACCTACCCAAAGCCAAGATAAACTCATCCAAGTGTGAACTATAGAAGGTGCTCATAGTTTCCCATGCAGCCCCCAGTGTGGAAGTAGGATATGGCAGTGTGTTGGGTGGGGGAGGTGGGGGGGTGAAACAAGAATGGGCTGTGGTTTGGTAGTAGGCAGTGGGGGAACATGACATATGGATCTAATTCTGCATTATTACCCGACTAATGCGATCCCCTGCGCTGTCCTAACCATTTCCACTAGCCATTTATTATTTTTGTTTCTTTTCCTCTTCTGTCCGTAAGTGCTATTGGTATGTGGCTGAGTGGGTGTTCAGATGAGAGAGAACTGGAGAGAGCTATTCCCGGTGTATATATATACAGAGGCACAACAAATGCCCATCAAGACAATGTGGAATATGTGTGGATGACTAGCTATAGATAGCAAGAGCAGAGCCCGATAGAGACAGACACACATTAAAAAGGGATACCATCCTTGGAAAATGTATGGAAGCTAGAAAACATAGGAATATGTAAATGAAGGACATAATAAAGTATTGTAGCTAAACCTGATTACTATCTACATCTGTGAGAGTCACTGAACAGGGAGGAATAGAGAAAGGGAGGGAGAAGGGGGGGTTATAAAAGGTGGAAATAGGAGAATATATCAATGCAGGGCTTTTGGCTTGGACCCAATATCTGATATCGGACACTGCGACATTGATCATGTCTCACTTGTCACCTTCCTGTACTGATACATATCCCGTTTAGGGCCTCATAATGCTTAAATGTATTGGGAGCTTGGTGCATGAACAGTCCTGCTGAGTAACTCGCTAGTGTTGCATGCATGCATCAAGACATCTCTCTGGGGTTGGTACATTCCCAAAGGGTCGGTATGATGCATGAATGTATCATGACGACATAGCGCAGTGAATCACCATTTGGCTCATATAAATCTGAAAGCTGTACATAGAGGCCAAACGAGCGGCTCAGGGCCCTGGGAATCCGGGGCAGTCTTATACGGCCCTTCTCCATGGTTGGGCAGCAGCCATTTGGCTCAGGTTTGTGGGAGGGATATAGGTCCTGCCTTCTTACCCTTGATATTAGTATCCTAGAACTAGTGTAAGGACGAGGTATATGTTACAGCATTATTGATGGTAGTTACTCATTGTAACATCGTTTGAGGGAGTATACCTGCAGCAAGGTCGGAAAGATATAAGTAGACTAAATAGTTGTGTGAGCTTTTTTAAATCTGGACAGACTCACTGTTAGAATTCTATAATAATCTAGGTAATCGCTCGAATATGATCCATAGAATAATATATAGGGTACCATGGGACCCAGCTGTAGTTTGCACTTAGAAAGAAACTTTTTCTTTTTACCTAAATTTTAGAATTTATATTAGAGAATACTAGAGTGAAACAGAGAGACTGAAATAGATATATGGCAATTCCAAAGCACATCCTGAAAATATATTGTTGAGCATCCCTCTATGTATTTACTATAGCCTTAACACTACTATCATGGTGTGAGTCTGAAGTGAAGACTGTACTTGGAATTTGGGTTGGCATCCACGGTCGAGTGAGGTGTGTGTATTGGGGTGGTTATCCCACAAACCCTGATTTACTTCTACAGAAAGCGGCCATTTTGCGGGTGTTGTCGCCTGTAATGGTCATCCCCTAATTTCCGGTGCGTCTAGCTAAAGAGGTGTATCAGAAAAGATGGCCCTCGTTACAGAGCAGACTTCCCTGGTAGTGTGTGGGGGGGGGGGGGGGGGGGTTGATACTGGTAGGGGTATCTGGAGGGAGCACAAGCCAAAATGGGGAGTTGTCTTATTATGGCAGTGTAGACCATGCTTTAAAACCATTGCTCCGACCAGATCTCAAATTAGGTTCCTACCCAAATACATAGCTGCAAATGTACAACAGTGCCTGATGAATCGATCCTTGATTCTTGAACATGGCGCAAGAACATGTGTGTATTCATGAGTATGTCTCCTCCTTCACTCATAGGAGTAGTATAGTATGTATCGGAACGGGACTATAGTTAAGTACTGTTTATTACTCAATCGACATGCAGCCAATCAGAGGCCTCCATTTGGTCACGTGACCGGAAGTGACCTACTTAGGGGATTAGTGGTGACGTCACGTGACCTAGTTAGCCAATCAGAGGCCGCCATTGGGTCACGTGACCGGAAGTGACCTACTTAGGGGATTAGCGGTGCATTCTGGGTAACCCTGCAGCCAATCAGAGGCCTCCATTGGGTGACCGGAAGTGACCTACTTAGGGGATGGTGCATTCTGGGTAACCTACTGACCTACTTAGGGGACCGGAAGTGACGTCACATGACCTAATGGCCAACCGGAAGTGACCTCATTGAGGATCACGTGACCGGAAGTGACCTGATTGATCACGTGACCGGAAGAAGAAGAAGAAGAAGAAGAAGAAGAAGTGACGTCACGCGACTTAATGAAGAGATGAGCGTCTTTAAGGGGTCACGGGCTTTAAAATGTGATATCTTTTTTTTTTGGAGGAGGAGGCGAGTCTCTTATTTTTTTTTGGTAAACTAATAAAAAACACCACGATATAAGTTTTTTTTTCATTTTTTATTGTTTTACGAGCGACTGGAAGTGACTTATTGAACTAGTTAGAAGCGTTCTTTAGAGTGTATAAGGGGGAAGGAGGGGAAGGAGGGGAGGGGAGGGGGGGAGGGGGGCCCTTTTAACATGCATGGGGAGGGGGGCGCTTTTAGGATGCATGGGGCGAGTGGGGGAGGGGGGGAGGGGGGGGAGGGGGGCACTCTAGGGGGGGGCACTCTAAGGGGTGCGTTTGTCTCTTTTAAGAAAGAAAAAGATTTTCAATCGAGAGACACGCTTCTTCCTCTCGAGAGGAAGAAGCGTGTCTCTTCGTGTTTTTTTTTTGTTTATCACGTGCTGCGATGAGGTGATCAGCTGCGACTGGAGGAAGTGACACTTTAAGAGATCGCGCGTCTTAATTGTTATGATATTTTTTTTTTTTTTTTTTTACTTACTAATAAAGAAGACGTATGAAAATAAAACACAACAATTCACATGTCCGTCGTTCTCGTTGTTTCTTGCTTGATAAAGTCAAGTAATATCGCGATGCCGAGGCCAAACTTTCCCATGTCCTCAGTCAACACTCGAAGGAGTTCAAAAGGCGTACCGCCGGCGCCGTCAGCTTCATCTTGCCACATTTTCAACACTCGGAAGGCCCACTCAGCGGGACTTCCTCCGTATTCGCATTCTTCAGCGATCTTATCTAACCTCTCAGGCGACAATTTTAAATGGTCCCCCACCTCTTTCCACCTGCTACCCAGACGTCTGCCGAGGGTGCCCAAGTGCTTATGCATCGCGCGCGAGTCGGGGTTTTCGAAATCCAACCCCTGTCTGTGGAGAAGGGCCATCCACTGAGCCAACAGTTCCATGCGTCTAATGCGGGTGAAGACGCGACCGAGCTCGCCCCATCTATGACGATGCGGGGTTTCACCCCACCACACTCGGAACATCGCCGTACACAGCTCCTCCGGTGTCTTGACACTGCGCTCTACTAGAGCATCCATACGGGCGGCGCTGACTTTTAAGCTACTGCCCAACTCTCTCCAACAGCCGCTCAACTCTTTACCTAGTTGACGAAGCAAGGCGTCGCTATAGGCTAACCGCCGCTGTCCTACCTGTCGGGTCTCCCCATCATCGGTCTGCTGCCTCGCGCCGCGTCTCACGTCGTCAAGCCGCATTAACTTTTTTTCAGGCGCACCGGGCGGTGAAGGCGAGCTTGAAAGTGGAATAGCTTGAGCCATCTCGTCTCGTCTTGGCGGCGGCGGCAGCGGCGGCGGCGGCGGCGGCGGTGGCGGCGGTGGTGGTGGTGGCGGTGGTGGTGGTAGTAGCCGTTACTGGGGTCAGAGGCGATATGTTTTTTTTCCAACAGAAATGAGAGCTTTTTATACAGAGGGAGTTTAATCCCATTTCCAACAGCGCTCCAGCTGTCTAGCGCCCTGTCCGCATGACGCTTTTTCAGCCGCTCCGCTCCTTAAGAGCTTAGATGACGAGGGGGTGTGGCATCGCTATCCGTGGAGACCAGCTGAAAACGGTGTTTTTTCCTCACTCATAGCCTTAATACCTCCTACCCCCTACCCGAGGACGTCTCCCTCCCTCTGACATTCATTGTAACAAACGTCAGAGGTCAGGTGAAAATCGGATTTTTTTTCATGCACAGCCTTAGGCAGCTGTCACCCCTCCCTATTGAACTAGCCGGCCGCCCGCCCGCCTGGCCGGCCCGGTCTACTCACCACGGCAGGAGGTGGCGATTTTTGTCTTACACTTAAGTCGCTCACCACATGCACACGCCTCTACTCACAGACAGACACGTTCGTCTTAGGGGGGTCCTGCTTCACGCCACACGCCTCCTGTAGTTTTTTTTTGTATACACACTGTAAGCTCATCACCGTTACCGTTAATCCTTTATACAGCTAACGCGCGCTGAATGGCTGAACAGGGTGGTAAGCGGCTTAGCTCACCACAGTGGATCCCTCAAAAAGGGATCCAGCTGAAAACGTCATACCTTATGTCTTTGTGAATGGCCGCCGCCGGTCAGTCGACGGCAGGCAGCAACCGCTTAACCCTTTATACAGCTAATGCGCGTTGAATTGCTGAACAGGGTGGTAAGCGGCTTAGCTCATCATCACAGTCGATCTCTCAAAAGAGGGGGGGGGGAAAGGGATCCAGCTGAAAACGTCATGCCTTATGTCTTTTTGTTTCTCTTTGTGAATGGCCGCCGGCCAGCCGGCGGCAGCTGAACAGGGTCGGTAAGTAGCTTAGCTCTAGAAGCGAGAAGGCGTATATAAGGGGCTTGGAAACCTCCATTCACTCACTCATTCTTTTTTGCTGCTCTCTACAGTCACCACCATGAGCAAAAGACAACAGCTAGCGGCGTTCAAGAACAAGAAGACTACGCGGAACAGCGTTCGTTTAGCGTCAGTGCCTGCTCTTGCTACTGAACATGAGACTACCGCCGCAGCCGGTTGGTCTTATCACCCTCCTGCTGTAGCGAGCGCTCGCGGCAGTAGTAGTAGTAGTAGTAGTAGCAGTAGCACTAGTAGTAGCAGTAGTAGTAGTAGTGGTAGTAGTACTAGTAGTACTACTGGTAGCAGTCGTCGTGCTAGCGACGTTGTTACACTCGCGACGGTACACGTTGCTGCTAAGCGCGCTGCCGCTGCTACCGCCGTCCCGCCTGCCGCTGCTGCTGCTGCTGCTGCTGCTGCTGCGCCTGCTACTGCTGCGCTTGCTACGGCTGCGCCTGCTGAGGCTGCTGCTGCGCCTGCTACTGTTGCGTCTGCTGCGGCTGCGCCTGCTGCGGCTGCTTCTGCTGCACCTGCTGCTACTGCTACTACTACTGACGACAACGCTCCTGGCACAGCGCAGTACTGGCAACCGGGTTTTTACCTCCCCACTACTGTTGATGACTTTGATGACCTGCCGCACGTTGCACAGCCCCTCTCCTCCACCACTACATCGACGGACGCCCTCGACGCCGCTCGCGCTGAGAGTTACAGCTATTCGGACACTCAGCCCCTGAACCGAGAAGAAGAGGAGGAGGAGGAGCAGCAACAGGGTGAGACAGAGAACGACGCTGACGACGAGGCGTACGAAGAACCCGAAGGGCAAGGGGTGAGCGGTACGTTTTTCGGCTTCCCTCTTCGACCTTTCGACCTCACTTCCTCCACTGCTAGCGCCCCCCCGTCCGGTCCGTGGCGACTGCCCTCACCGCCACCTTACGAGGGCGGCGGCGGCGCTTCATCTTCTACCGCTACACACAGCACGGACGGCGTGTGGCTGCGCTGTTCCAACAACGAGACCTCCGATACCACCAGCGCTGACGCTGCTCCTGCTATCGGTTCTGCTGCTGATTCAGCTCACGCTGATGGTGTTACTCATCCTGCGGGTGTGAAACGTTCTAAGGTGAGTTCCAGAACAACAAGGCCCACTAAGAAGAGAAAAATACAAGAAAAAGAAGGAGATGGACGAGAAGAAGCAGAGAAAACACTCGGGTTAGAGTTCTGCTTAGACGGAGCTTTGACGCTGGAGATCTGGGAGGACGTGGCTAGACTGTCTAGGAGGCCGCGCTACACAAAAGACGGCCAGGTGAAAGAGGCGTCTCTGACCAGAAGCAAGCGAGTGCACTTCACGGCCGACGCGCTGCGCGAGCTCATAGCACGCATCGCCGATATCCGCGCAGTGGTGCGCATACGCGACACAGCGGCCGCGCAAGGAAAACCTAATCACACCCCCTGGTTCGCAGTGCTGGATGAGGCGGGCGAAGTGTACGCAGCTGTGAGCTACTACAGCGGTAAGAACCTCGTCCACGTGCGCAAGTACGAAGGTCCTGACAAAAAACCCACACAGCAGGGGGTGACGCTGTCCGCCAGAGCGCTCAAAGAGTTGGATGACAAAACAGAGATCATTCTGAAATATCTCGGCATAGATTCGGAATGAGAGACGCTCAACGCTCACGCGCGCACACACACACACAGCGTTTGACGTACGCTGTATGAGACAGACAGACAGACAGACAGACAGACGGATACACAGACAGCAGACAGAAAGATAGTTACATAGACGACAGATTGATAGATGGCTAGATAGATAGATAGATAGTTAGACGGCTAAGTAGTTGGTAACCGAGTGAAAAAAAACATGACACAGTACGTATGCGAAAAGTGTTTCAAAATGTTTAAAAGAGCGTACAACCACGAGAGACACGTAGAAAATTGTAGAGTAGTAGCTAAGTTTTGCCCTCTATGCGGCGAAGGGGATTGCCGAAAGAGCGCTTGTCGACGCGAATCTCTGGACGGGGTGACCGTCCCTCCGCGCATATGCGCTGTACCGAACGGGAAGGAAACGTTCACGGCGAATTGGCCTGCGATACAAACGGGCGTCAGGATGCACGGGACTCGCGTGAGTGTAACAAACTTCAGGCTACCAACCGGCGAGTTGAGTGACGCTGTAGATACTATGCGTCGCATTCACTTGACACAAAGATTCAGATACAAAGTGGGTTTCTCGGTAGGCTTACTGTTACAACACAGAGAAGACAAGAGCAAACTGCGCTACTTCCACGCCTCCCAGAACAACGCAACTCTCATACAACCGCTCCCTACTGTAACTAATTCAGAAACTTTGGAAGAGCTCCTCTCAAAGATGCAAAACACCGTCGCTTGCGAGGAGGTACGGAAACTTTGCGACGCTGACACCAAGTGGCACGTTCTTTTTCCTACCAATTTGAACATCTGCGTTTACATGGGACCGGGGGAATTCCCCATAGGCGGTAGGATCACTCAGGCCGGTCGAGTTGGAAAGAGAAGCGGCGTGTTAGATTTTCCCAACAAGGACAACCTCTGCATCTTCCGCTGCATTTCCTTTCACTTATACAACACCAGCAAGCGCGCTTCAGATTTGTTACGTCAGTTCTGTCCCGCTGCCACACCTGAATCCTTTCCGGGTCTGAACATCCGCGACTTACCCGCGTTAGAGAACTTGTTTGACGTACAAATAGCGGTTTACACCGCGTCGCGTCAAGTGCCGGGGCGGAAGTTGAGAAGACGCGTTACTCTGATCAGACCGCCTTCCAGAACTGTGGCCGCCCGAGGTAAAGTCAACCTACAC
Organism: Harmothoe impar; assembly: GCA_947462335.1. Taxonomy (NCBI): domain Eukaryota; kingdom Metazoa; phylum Annelida; class Polychaeta; order Phyllodocida; family Polynoidae; genus Harmothoe; species Harmothoe impar. The sequence goes on along the minus strand of OX381720.1, from coordinate 46,430,664 downwards.
CTGACGGCGAAAGGCGGTTTGCACGTCTCTCTCGTCACGGACTTCAACGCGTACGCGGGCATATACGAATGTTGCAAGTGTAAGGCGGCGTTCACCACCGAGTTCTTGCTGAAGAGACACAGGAACCAGCTTTCCTCTTGCCGACAAGTCAAGTTGCGCTACGTAGGTGGCATCTACCAAAATTCGAGAACGATTTTCGAAGCGCTAGCAGACTTCTCCATTTTTCCCCCCGACGGACATTCCGGAATCTACCCTTACAAGATCGCCTTCGATTTCGAGGCTTTCTTCAGACCGTGCAAAGAACCGTCGACGGAGCACGTGTCCCTGCTGTGGGATCACGTCCCTTTGTCGGCTAGCGTCGCATCCGACTTTCCGGGGTGGGAGGGGCCCGTCTGCTTCGTCAGAGCGTCCGACGCAGATTCCGACCCCTTGTTGGACCGAGTTTTAAATCACATAAACGAGAACGCCAAAGCGATCGGGGAAGCTGTGCTAGAACTTTACCGACCGACGTTAGCGAAGTTAGATGCGGCGATAGGTGAAGCTCTCCTGCTGGAGGAGGCGACGTTCACCACCCCTTCTCCAGGCGGCTTCGCTGCGGCTCAGACCAGATACCCGTTAGTTCAACTGAAGAAGCGTCTTCTGAGATACATCCGTCAAGCTCCAGTGGTGGGCTTCAACTCGGGGCGTTACGACTTGAACCTGATCAAAATACGCCTTCACTCGTTCTTCGCCTCCGGAGACCGAAGAAACCAAGAATTCAGCGTCATAAAGAGAAGCAATCAATACTTGGCGGTTTACACACAGCACACGGTTTTCTTGGACGTAGTCAACTATTTGGCACCCGGTTACAACTACGCGACCTATTTGCGAGCTTTCACCAGGAACGAAGAGAAAGGTCACTTTCCTTACGAATGGATGACGTCTACCAGGAAACTGGCAAACAGAACGCTGCCGCCGAGATCGGCTTTCGACAGCGAGCTGACGGGCGTCAAAATGTCCGAATCCGACTACGCCGCATGTCAGAAAGTTTGGTCCGACGAGAAGATGCAAACTATGGAAGACTACTTGATCCACTACAACAACAAAGACGTGAAACCTTTCATAGAAGCTCTGAAAAATCACGCTAAATTTTTCCAAGATCGCGGCATCGACATGTTGAAAGACGGAGTTTCTCTCGCCGGTTTGACTTTACGCTTCCTCTTCCAAAACCTAGAAGACGCGTTCACAACGTTTCCCCAGTTCGACGCCGTCCTCCACGCTCTGATCAAAGAGAATCTAGTCGGCGGTCCTTCCATCATCTTCCATAGATTTCACGAGAAGGGCACCACGCGGATAAGGGAGCACAAGTACGGCGAAGAAGCGAGACCGTGCCAACACATCCTAGGACTAGACGCTAACTCTCTGTACTTGCGCTGCATGAGCGAAGCGCACTGCACGGGCTATTACGCGGTGAGACGGCCCGAGACCGAGTTCAAGCCCGAAATCAGGCAAAGAAACTCTCACAGCGCTTTGGAGTGGTTACGCTTCGTAGAGCACGACCGCGACGTGAAACTGCGCCACGCTCTGAACGGCGGCGAGATGGCGGTAGGCTGTCGGAGAATTCGCGTGGACGGATTTCACGCGGCCTCTAATACGGTTTTCCAGTTTCACGGGTGTTGGTTCCACGCTCACGAGTGCATACCGTCGCACCGATATCAGTGCGCTTCACTGAGAGAGGAGAGACGCGACAGAACGACCAGAGTAAGCGCTTACTTGAAAGCGTTAGGTTACAAGCTGGTCGTCGTGTGGGAGTGCGAATGGCGAGAGATGAAGCGTCGAGATGAGCGGGTCAAGGCCTCCCAACAACGCTGGAAGGTTGACGCTTTGAAAGTGTCTCGAAACGCGATGAGCGAGAGCGACATCCTTTCCGCTGTGAAAGAGGAGAAAATGTTCGGTTTAGTTCAAGTGGACATCACTACGCCGCCTCACCTACGAGAGTACTTCGAAGAAATGACCCCCGTTTTCAAGAACGCGACCGTTTCAAAATCGGACATAGGCCCTCACATGTCAGACTTTGCGCAGGAAGAAAAGCTGTTGAGCACGCCTCAGAGATGTCTGATAGGGAGTTACCACGGAAAAAATATTCTCTTGGGAACGCCGCTTCTCAAGTGGTATTTAGAGCACGGTTTGATAGTCACCAAAGTGCAGCTGGTGGTAGAATACCTACCTAAACGCTCCTTTGCCGGTTTCGCGGACGAAGTGACGGCGGCGCGAAGACGTGGCGACGTGAACGAGAACGAGAAAATTCTGTCAGACTGTTACAAGTTAATGGGAAACGCTACGTACGGTAAAACAATCTGCAACAAAGAAAAACACACGGCGGTGAGATACACTGACAGTCGGAAGTTCGAACTATTGGCCAATTCGTGGCGCTTCAAAAAGGCGTCCGAGTTGACTTCCGATCTGTTTGAAGTGGAACTACAACCGAAAACGGTCAAGAACAACCTCCCTATTCAGATAGGGTTCATGGTATACCAGTACGCGAAGTTGAAAATGTTAGAGTTCACATACGACTTCTTGGATAGATTCGTCGATCGGCGCGATTATGCCCTTTGTCAAATGGACACCGACAGTCTTTACATGGCTCTCAGCGGTGCCACGTTGGATGACCTAGTGAAACCTCGCCTGAGAGAGACGTACTTCAGAGAGAAACGAAAGTGGCTTCCGACAGCGGTGTGCGACGAGCACTTAGAGCTTTTCGTGAAGACAAAAACGGAAAGAGTGCGAGAATGGTGTGCGCCGCCCGGCGGATGTTGTGAGAGACGGTACCTTCACGATCTGAGAACTTCGGGGCTCATGAAAGCGGAGTGGGAAGGTGACGGGATCCTAAGTCTCAACCCTAAGACTTACATTTGCTACGATCGAGTCAGCGACACCGGTGAAAGAAAATCCAAAAAATGGAGTGCAAAAGGCGTACAGAAGAAACAAAACCCCCAGGAACCAGACGCCTTCTTGGATGTTCTTCGCCAACGAAAAACTCTCATTGCTGTAAATAGAAATTTCAAAGTGGTGCGAAACAAAATGGTCACCTACACCATAGAGAAAGACGGCGTGCGCTACTTGTATTATAAGCGTCGCGTGCATTCTGACGGTGTGACAACGAGTCCTTTAGAGATATGAAAAAAAAAAAAAAAAAAAATAAGCGTGTGCATCTTTTCAAAAATAGAGTGTTTATCAAGATTGAAAAAAAAATAAATTAAAAAAAATTAAAAGAAAATATTGTTGTGTTTTTATTATCATACGGCTTCTTTTACTAGTAAGTCGCGCAGTCTCTTAAAGCGTCACTCATGTGACGACGTCGCTTCCAGTCACGGGATCCTAAACAAAAAAAAAACTTCTTCTTCTTCCGGTCACGTGATCAATCAGGTCGCTTCCGGTTGGCCATTAAGTCGTGTGACGTCACTTCCGGTCACGTGACTCATCAGGTCACTTCCGATCACGTGATCCTAAATTAGGTCATATGACGTCACTTCCGGTCCCCTAAGTAGGTCAGTAGGTTACCCAGAATGCACCATCCCCTAAGTAGGTCACTTCCGGTCACCCAATGGAGGCCTCTGATTGGCTGCAGGGTTACCCAGAATGCACCGCTAATCCCCTAAGTAGGTCACTTCCGGTCACGTGACCAAATGGAGGCCTCTGATTGGCTAACTAGGTCACGTGACGTCACCACTAATCCCCTAAGTAGGTCACTTCCGGTCACGTGACCAAATGGAGGCCTCTGATTGGCTGCATGTCGATTGAGTAATAAACAGTACTTAACTATAGTCCCGTTCCGATACATACTATACTACTCATAGGAACATCATGCTTGAAAACTAGAGCATCATTCTTGCCTAGCAGCTGCTCCAACAGACCTTAATTTCCGAACCTCTCCCACATAGGGCTACATCAAAAGGAACTCCCTAACACAAAGCGTGTTCTACTTTTTCCCCTCCTGCTTTTTCACCAGTTGTTTATAGAGGCACAGTGGGTAAGCAGACTATTTACGGAGCTGGCTTTCTCCAGAGGCCTTTGAATATTTCAGGTTGTCTCAGAAGTTGGTTTTTATATTCCAACAGTTCCTGGTAGATAGTCAGTAGACCGGGAATGATTCTTTATTGAACTGAGTGAAGAATGTATTGATTCTCTAGAGAGGGAGGAATGAGAAGGGAAACAGGAAGATGGAGCCTCTGTGAAAGTCTAGTTAATTGTAAAACTGTTGGATTGGGCCCGGTACTGGGGTAAGTGCAGAGGCAGTGTTTCAGAACCTAGGATTGCTGACCCAATATATGAAAGCAGGCAGACTATTACGTTCTAATTGAAAGGAATGCTACTTGTTGTAGTTAGTAAGGCCCCTTCTTTCTTTCTTTTGACTACATGTGGTACAGTGTAAATTAAACAGTTACAGGGACAAAAAGGAATCATGATGGCACATGTAATGAAAGGGAATACTATCCCAAAAGGGCCATTTGTATATATACTGCAATTGGTTAGAAGAGAAGTGGGTCAAAGGTCTATATGCTCAACGGGATGATCATCCTTAAAAAGCATTATAAACTGCTGATTCTCAGGCAAGTGAATCCTAATAGTCCCTATAATGGTCACCAACGCGATACCAAAGTATTCCACCACTGCTCACTATTGGTATTTATGGCCAGTATTCAAACCACCCACTCTCCATATATCTGCCAACAGCCAAAGCTATCCCCCAACACCAGTAGTTAAAAATAACCTATCACTGCAGAGCTATGTCCGGCTGACCTTGGCCTGACCTGAAGGTCACATGGGTGTCCTCCAGGCGGGGCGGAAGCGGAAGTGCCCCCTAGGGGGAGGCCTTATGGTGGCCTGCTACCCCCGCTCCCCACTGCTGGTTCCCGGATAACAAGCTGTTCCGGTCAGCTGACCTCCCAGTCTCTCTTTGATCTGGGCCCCATCCATCATGTTTCCCCTCTCTGCCGCTGGATAGCGCCACCGTCGCTTCCTGCGGGAACCAGGGTAGGGGAGGGATGCTAAATAGGGCGCTAGGCCTCTTTATTGTGGTCCCCTGGTCCCCCCTGAAGCTCTCCACTCCTCCCCTTTACCTAGTCATGGATTCGACCTTTCTTCTCTATTTGTGTTCATATTTTGTGCAGTGTTTCTTTCTCTTTCATTCCCACCTCCACTATTAGCTTACAATACTCTTTCTATCATCTGCTTCCCATCAGTCCACACCTACCTACTTGTAGTAGGCCTATATCAGTACATGTACATGGCCCTTGTCCACCAAGACCACAACTCTCCTTCCTTTTCTACCATATCGTGGCCATGCACAAAACACACTGAACCCCCACCGTCCGAAGACTGCCAACCCATCGCTCAAAACCCACCAATGTGATTCTGAACTGGGGAGGTAGGGGAGTTAAGAATGAAGGATGAGTGCCCCAGGAGCATTGATATTCAGATGGAAAATATTCCCATTCATCTGATAAAAGAGGGTTAGGATTTGAGTTGAAGAGTTTTTTTCTGAGTTGTTCTGAGCACCTGCTCAGCATTCATGGAGCAGCTCCTGCCGTGTGAGGTTTGTGAATTTAGCATTCTTTAAATGTGAGTAGCTAAATAGGAAGATCCACACAGGGGGCGGACATGATCCATCCATTCTGGGTGGCTGATCACACTATTTCCAAAACTATTTAAATTAATAAAATTTATCCATTTGCCCCAAGTAGAGTGCCCTTTCTGCCTCAATTCCCACAAAGCCCTCTAGAATTGAGGATAATTATGTAAAGAACCTTACATAGAAGTCAGTAAAGCTAGTATTTCGAAGCGCTAATGCATATTTTAAAAGTAATTTTAAAAGTAATGTCAACCAGAAAAATGAGTCTCTACAAGAACAAGATAATCTAGATAGCTGCGTTACTCCATGATCTAGTTCATGTTTAGACGAATCATACTTTCTCTACGACCACCGATACTTATGCATCTAGGTATTATAATATTCACAATTCACAAGCCCATAACCCTTTCCCTGTGTATACCCAACAGCCACCATACACCCCTGAGTGGTGTAGACCTGCCCATGTGGGCCATCATCATCCAAACCCACATCCCCCACTACCCACCAATTACCATACACATCCCCCAGCATCCATAGTCTAACAGTAACCCTTTTTAGTGTTGCATAGTGTTTTCATGCATTATGTCGTCATGAATGGATAAAGCCCTAGCAAGTGATCAGTGCTGCGTTCAAGCATCATGCAGACACTGAGGGTCTGATACATTCGCAAACTCCCGACCTGACGCGTGAATGCAGGCCTGGCAAGTAGACCCGTCAGAGCTGCATTCATACATCATGATGACCAAGGGCATAAGGAAATTAAAGGGCAATGCGGTCCTTAAGGGGTTAGGCATCAGCAGTCAGCCCCACCCATCCCTGCATCCCCAGGCACTGCCATGCATTAGAGCACCACGCCAATTTTAGCTGCCATTAATGGATATCATTTATTGAGAAGTTAATCGGTCGCGTGTGGGCAGGTTCAAAACCAAAAACATAATGATATTATGGGTAGAAATGATGAAGGACAAAAGGGGCCGCTCAAAACGCCCCAGCACTTTGTCCATTAAGTTGACATGCATTTTACATCAACTGAATGCCTCTACCACTCACCTTCACCCATCTGGTTCTCTGCCTCCCGCCGCCTCCACTACATGTCCCTTCCAATATTGCCTTAATTATCATCCTGTTCTTTTCCTCTCACCTCCTGTCTTCTATGTAGCCTCAGCTGCGATAATCATATATGTCCTTAATTACTCCACCCCCCCATACTACCCTCTTCTCAGAGCACCCCTAGATCTACTACCAAACTCCTTTAAAGCAGCACTCTCAATAACGCTCCGCACATGGCGTTGCTAGTGTTGTTCTGGTCAAATAACGGTGGACTCGTTAGCGATGTAGAGAGCCTTACTTTAAGTTTAAGCCCAAGTTTAAAGGGGCGGTTCTCCTGCCGTAGATCCAACAGCTTAGAGTAGAGCATGTCGTTCATAACCAAGTGACCTTTCAGATGTGTCTGTAAACAAGGCCCCAAGCCACCAAAGGCCACTTGGTAGACTGCAGTCAGTCTTGAGTGTGCTGACAGCCTTCAAACATACACTGTAAAAAAGTGTTTCTAATTTTTAAACACATTTGCCCAAACATACTAAAGTTTGACACTTTCACTGAATCTCAGAATCTCAGCACTTTCTTCTGTCAGCAGGTGCAGGGATATGGCTGCTGGTGGTGGTTGAGCCTACAACAGTGAAATATTGGTGGACAAGGCCAGTTTGGCTGGCCCACTGGAATATTTTGGACAGCACTATGTACTTATTATTGTTGACATTATCTAAATTGTCATTGATGTCAACCAATACAATGGGTACTATATTTGACTAAAGAGAGCCTGTACATGGGCAAAAGCCTGAACAAGGAATAGGAGAATAATACCAGTGGGCTAGTTAAACTGCCCTCTCCCACGGTTTTTCATTGTTGTAGCTCACCCCTCACTGACGGCCATATACCTACACATAGTTAGAAAGAAGCTTGCCATCAACATGTTTGGGTGAAAGTGTTTAAGTTATATTCACATTTTTTACAGTGTATGGGTGAAGGGTGCAGTGAGCAGTGGGACCAGGTAATCATGCTGTCCTGGCCAAGTGACTTCAGTAGGGGGACCATGAATCAGGCTTTCCTTGGAATTAAATAGTCTATAAAAGCATAATGAAACTATAGCACCCTATTAGATTTGATGATTACACATTGGCTTCTAGGTATAGACATTGTGTAATGGTACCATTGTGTATAGATGTTCTTCTTTTACCCAAAATAATAGCATGTGGCCTATTTAAGGGGGAGTATACTGTTTTCTGTGGGCACACTGGTGGCAGTCAGTACACTGATGGGTATCACTAGTACTCAATACTATACCACTGGCAGAGTGCAACTGCTGGTAACACCAGTGCAACTTATCTAGGCCAGAGCATTGCTGGGAAGGAACAACCAGCAAACTATTTGTTGGTTGCCTGAGCCTTTATTCTGCGGGTACTGGTGCTGGGGAACACAGGCTCACAGGGCTAGGATATGCCTGCATGTTTGAGGTTTCTGTTTGGGGGATTCTAAATATAACTAAGGTGTTATATAAACTTAACAAGGCTGGCCTAGAGGTTTGGATCCACGGCAGGATGACCGTCCCTTTAAGCCCACACCCTCCCCAACAACCTCCCTACAGGGAACCAGTTCTACCATTACAAGGCCGGCGTAGTCAGGGGAAGTTTTAATGGATTTCAAATGTGTACAAACTCCCCTAAGTCTCAGGTGGGCAAGGTGAAACGGCTACTCTCTAGAAGGGCAAGGAGCAGCTTTAGAGGGGGTCTGGTTTGTGAGAAGCCTGTGCCACCTGTGCCCCTACTTGTGCCGCCTTTTCTATCCTGCCTACAACAATAATGCCTGCCAAGAGGACTAACCTATAGGGGGCTTAGGGCTGGGGGAGATGGGGGCGGGGAATAAAAGCCTCTGATTTGGTCAGTTACTTAGTGTAAATTTGTGGTGGACAATTTTTATAGTATCCATATCTAGTGACTGTATCGGATTCAAAACAAGTGGAGTAATGTGATATCCTATGAAAGTTAACCTGCAACATTTATTGGTTAACAGTGACCCGATTGACTGTAATACAATTTATTGGCAACAAACTTTTCAAATTTTTTTTAATAACTGGGAGATATGACATCAGGCCAGGTCACCTAATTAATATTGGGAAATGATTACATCCACAGCAGCCACATAGAAAGGATGCTCCGTGTGAAGTTACAGAATCATCCTGTCTGCATAGCTGATCACTTTTATTCATTTTTGTTTAAAATAAATTCATTAAGATTTCATGTGCATGAATCAGTTTTCCAATAATGTAAGCAGCCAAGCGGGAAGGATGACCGGTACACCTTCACGGGGGGTATTCTGTCCGCATAGCTATATTCACATAATGGGACAATCATGCTTGTATCGGATGTCAGTGTTATTACATTACCATACAAAGCCTTTTTAAGCGGCGAACATTTTTACCAGTTGCTCTTATATATGTTTGAATGAGAAATACTATTTCGGACTAGAGATTACATGTTAATACACAGCATCATGGATACTATGTTCTACCTTCATTGTGAAACAACAGATAAAGATACCTAGGATAAAGCCCTATAGGAAAATAATCACTTTCCAAGCAGATCGTCTACCGGCGATACTTTGCATCTCTGCCAAATGCTGCAGATCACCACCACCATTTACATACGCCGTATATTTCTATAATCACAGCACTTTCCAAGTGTTTAGGTAATATATGGAGAACAAGTTGTGTGTATTATAGAAGTTTCGGCCATGATTTTGTTGTGAAAACCGAACACAGTCCTGAAAACAATCTTTTTGCGTAAGGAGCCTGGCAGTGAGTGATAGTGATAGGAGATCAGGAAAGTAGTTTCATTTTCTCCCCTTCTTCCAGAGAAGAGTTCTTCTTTTAGTTCATAGGTTTGGACAGAGATGTTGATGGGGAGAGTGAGAAGCAGTGTGTATGGCGTGTATAGACGCTACATAGTGCAGTAGCTGGGCTGCATGCAGAGACTGGTACATTTACATCAGTAAGATTAAGTGTACCCGTGTGTGCCCTGACCCAGCAGCTAAGTAGTACTGCACACTGGCCACATGCTCAGGCACCAGACTATGGACTTGTGAGTAGTACACTCAAAGAGGCCTAGGCCGCAGGTTATACTTCTAACTAGGTCTCTACAATACAGACCCATGCTTTACTACAATTCAAGGTGCAATGCTGTTCATAGAATCATACCCTTGAGCATTGTAAATGCCCTTCACTGAAAAGTAATAGGCTGCTCAAATTAGACCTCAATGTAGACTTGTATTTCCTAGAAAAAGAAATAAAGAAATTCTATGAGTATAAATCATAGGTAAGCTTAGAGTGCGGGATTCCATTTCGTCCTTGATCTAGTCCTTGATCTAGTTTACTGTGTATGTGATTCTGAGTAGGAGAGGACGTCCCAGATTCAGACCTCGGGCAAAATCGAGCTTACCTGACAAGTAGTATAACCCTACCTGTGTGTGTAATAGCTGTAGTGCCAGCTATCCCTCGGCGTAACCTTACATGGCATATCACGATACTACAGAGACCTTGGTTTAAAAAAAAAAGCAGCTCATAGACCTTCAGATACTGCTCTACTATTTACCACTTTAAGCACCTGCTGATGCTTCAAAGCTCTCATAATGATGCACCTATGCAGTGCATGATACAGTATACAGTGCTGGGGAGTAATTCGCCGGCACGTCATGTTGAATGAATAGATCCCCTGTGATTAACTCTGCGGTGCTGCATCCCTGTATCATGTAAGCACTATGCTGCCTTTGCATGGTTAATAGCCATCATCCAGGGTTGCATCCTTGGCTGCATCTTATAAAGGTATCTTCATGCGGAGATCTCTACAGCTCATATGGCGCAGGGAGCAGGAGCTAGTAGGCCCTATAGGTACTACCTGTAGTCGCTCCTCGTGTTGATGCAATGAGCTGCTCAGATATGCTCCTACCTAATGGTGTCAAGTGAGCTATTCAGATCTTACAAAGGTTTATACCTGAGTAGATTAGTGGAAGAAAGCACTGCAAATAAGTGGCACTGCAAATAAGTGGCAACTGTGCTTTGGTATTGACCCACTTCATTGAGCTAGTTCATTGACATGGTACACTATTGTGCAGTTCCTTTCTGATGCCTTGTTTTGCAGGTATTGCATAGGTTTCGGTTTCGTTTGTAGTCAATGTTGCAGAATATAAAAGGAGGCATTTTAGTGTAAGAACACCACTCTCCCAGTCAATACAATCCTCTTCTCCTTTTGTACTCCCTCTGAACCATTCATTATCCTCCACCTTCCGTCCATTGACACACCCACCACTGTTTGTTTCATACCGTGTTGAGTGCAACGCCCCATGATTTAGCACAAAACACATTGGCCCTCATTCACAATAGAGAACATCGGTTAGAGCCGCACCTAAGGTGAGGTAAACGGGACAAAATGAAATATTGAGGCACCTTTTAGAAGGGAGTAGGCGCCTACAGACCACAATGGGTGGGCTGTGCTATGTAAGTAGTAGGGTGAAATGTGGCATTGAACCAGGCATATGGGTGTTGTGACAGTTATTAGATGTCACATTCGACTTCAAGGTGTATTTATTATAATAGTTTTAGCTTTAAAGATTCACCCAACTAGCCTTTTTTCCAAATACCTCCTTCTCCAATGCTCCCATTGCTATACTCTATGTAAAAGTATAGGTAGGACTTCATCAAGTATCTGTTGGGTACACGCCTTTGAACTGGATCCGCTATGTAAGTAGTACAGTTGACTAGGGCGTTGAACCTGGCACTGCCGACAATGGTTATTGTTGAAGTTATCTTTTGTCACTAACTGCTAACAGTGATAGCTGGGAGGTGTATTTATGATGTGTATGGCTTAAGCTAACGATCCCCCTTTTTTAAACTTCTCCCTTTCTAACGCTTCTCTATCTATATAACACGAGGTCATAGAATAGGAAATTGTATCTAAGTGTAAATTATAGTCTTTCTTCTTGTGTTTTCATCTTTGAATTCTATAGTGTGTTTCATATTCACTCTTTAAATGGGCATACACGTAAATTGTATTTAGGTTAAAGTGTACATAGTTTCTGTTAATATTAGAAATGGAAATAAACCTAACCCGTGTTCTATGTTCTATTTTACCGCTTTGGCCTTTGTAAAGTTCTACAATGCTTATGTAAATATACCCCGTCTGGCCGTGTGGCTCTGGTCACGCTTTAAATATCATTTGCTCTACAAAAGCATTGATATTATACTGTCTGAAGTATTGTATACTATACTGTCTGAAGTTAGACACACCCCATGTATAGGTGTGAACACTGATGTACAGTGTCTGGACTATACAGACCTCTAGGGTACCAAAGCAACAGCTGGGATGTAGCGGACAGTGTCAAGTACCAACACATGTGATCTTTGTCTATATAGTTACCAATGTTGTATATCAGGCTATCGTTGACAAAGTTTGCATGAATCATGCAGAGATATAATACTGGGTATGTATACAGGGAGAAGTAATTCAAGGCCGTTCAGTAAAGTAGCCCATCATGATGGATATCATGAGGTGCATGACAGGTGTTCCTGTCGTGTTCCTAGAAACAGGTAAATGGCGGAAGTGCTGTATTGAGCATTGACCCCTCTTTCAGGGGGGGGGGGGGATTTTAGCGCAAATCCCCAATCCCCAGATCCCTCTAGTTGTTATGATATGGCCACTCCCTAAAGATCGTACTGAGGAGTCATTAAATACAGAGTACAGCCGCTAATTGGCAACCTCTAAGCGCTCCTGACAACCACGTTACTAGGAGAATCAGTGTAATGATAGCCCAGGGCTCTACTATCTTAGTCCTTTCAGAAAGTTCAGCAACCTTCAGGCTCAAAATAGCCACGGTCCTCTTGTCATGCCACACCATGTCTAAACCATACCCCATCACGACTCCCCTCACTGTACACACAGTCTCTGTTCTCATTTTTACCACTCTATGATGTCTTCACCTTTTTCTTTCACTTCACTCACTTTTTACATCCATTTTCTTCCCTGTCGTGTGGTTCAATAATGAGGCGAGAACGACAAAACCTAACCGCAGACAGTGGTATCACCTCACACCCTCCATTCTCCACCACTACCACCACCATCCCCCAACACTCCCCTACCCCCCCCCCCCCCACCACCACCACACCCGGCCTTCAGTTAGACCGACCAGAAGCCAACCAGGGATTAGCCTCGTCCCAAGCTGTCATTATCGGGGTGTGGTACGGCATGTGGCGGGGGAGGGTGGTGTGTGAACCATTTAGGGACCGCATCATGCCTCAAGATGTTATCTCTGTCATGATTCATCAACGCAGCGACCATTAGTAACTTGCTGGCACTGCATTGATGCATCATGAAAACTCTACGGATGTATCAACTCTATTGAGGTCTGCATGATATAGTGGGAGAAAAGGAGATGCCACTAGCTGTGACACTGGGATGGAATGATGGGGTTGGTGTGGACAGAGATTTCATGTAGAGGGGATGGACGGATGGGTGAAGAACAGGGTGAAATCAGGAGGAAGGAGATGGCTAGGATATATCATGCAATGGTGAGATTGCAACACAGCATTTGAGATGTACATACATTGTATGTTAGACGATAAAGTCAAAGGGTGGAGAAAATCAGTCAAAGGGGGAGACTGGGGGAAATTAATTGGAAATACGCAGACAAATATACATGTAGCCATGCAGGCATGGATATATGTACTGTGTCAAAAGACATGCATATATTGGGAGAGCAGAGTCAGAAGGAGCTATAAAAGGAAGGAGTGCCATTTGGAGGTAGTTGACGTGGAAGTCAGAGTAGGGTGTGGCTGGACAGGCGGCACCATGGTGTGTGTGGGGGGGGGGGGTGAGTAACAGGGATGAGGGAGGCAGGGGGAGGGGAGGGATGCTCTGTCAATGTGCTGCTACGCCGTGAGCTGGCTCCCATGTCGGGAAATTAATGAAGCGAGTCATGCAGTCCTCCCTCCTCTTATCCTCCTCTCCCCCAAGTCTCAACCCCCCCCCCCCCACACACACACATCTACACCCAGAGCCGCCGGGGAGGCTTTGTAAAACCTGATTCAATATTTATACAGGTCTGTGCCCATCCCGGGCTGGTATTGACGTGATGTGGGAACTCGGCACGGCCGGCACAGAGAGCTACCACTACCCTTCACCATGCTGACATTATCTGGGGTGTGTGCTGGCATTTAGCCCTTAAATAGCCACATAGTGCTTTAATATGCTTTACTATTTGGTGTCATGATGCATGGATGCAACACTGGTGACTAAGTTACCGGTGTTACATCCATGCACCATGCCGACTGTATGGAATTGATATCCACTCCCAAAGGGTCACCAGCCCAATCGAGTAGACTTGCCAGGGCTGCATTCACGGATAATGACGACAAGGAGTGTGGTATATTAAAGCATTATGCGGCCAATAAAGGGTTAACAGGGTAAACCATGTGTGGTCAATTTATAGAACCATCATGCTGGTGGTCATGTGTGTGGGTGTTTGAGCAATTGTTTTGGTGATATATGCATATGCCATATATGCATATACCTTGGCTTGTGTGCAAAAAAGGCATTTGTATACAAGGCCGTGGAAGGCACTGTGTGGCTGATGTCATTATATGTGTGCATTGGTATGTCTGGCATAGATTAGTTCTATTCATAACACGAGTCATTCAGGGGGGTTGGGGGAGATTCCATAGGAAAATACATGATTTAAGTATCTGGACGATAGAGTATGTAGTGCGAAAGGCCTATCAATTTTTATCCAAAATGTCTTGAACACAAATCTTCTGATAGCAACAATAGGTTAAAAATGCCACAATCACCACAATCAGTTGGTATATCAGGGGCCCATGTCTCACACATGATTCGTGTGATTTGTTATGATGTAGAATGGTTATGAGATGTAAGGCAGCACAGACTGCTGAAACAAGAGAGTGGAAGTGGTACAATCAATGTTTGGCTCAGATAAATAATCATTTCCGCGCACAACTCCTTTGCAGCCACCTTAATGAATGGATTAGAAAAGCTGTCCTGGTGTCATCTGATATGGCGGATTTGTTAATGGGTTATTGGCATGCAGGCTGCATTCCCCCATGGATAACCTGATACACAATAGGACTGGAATAAATATTAGAGAATTAAAATTCACTCTGCTACAATGAAGCAGTCTCATGCCATTGCGTTGTGGTTTGGAGAAACTGCCTCAGGTGGCGGTGATCTGGTGGTTATCATCTTAAATTGTACTAGCTCGATTGTATCATGTTAATAGAAAAGAATACTGCTGTGGCAGTATCACTTTAATACAAAAGAAATAATCTAATACAAGTCCAAATGGTACTGGTTGCTGTAGACTATAGTCACTATATAGAGTAGATATACAATGGTATCATCTAGGATCAATACCACATGATTACACAGTATACATAGTCACGTCTGGTAGTCTGTGTAATGGTACATAACAGTATTTCATGGGTGACGGTGGTAGTGTATTTGCAATGGGTAGTGCATCGTGCGTACGGGGATATCGCTACTATATAGTACCCCGAGACTTTCACACCCCTAAACCCTGTGAAGTTTAACCATTTAAGGGCAGCCTTATCATACTATTCCCTATTGCCGTCATGATGTATTAATGCAGGACTGGCAAGTGATTGACAGGTGTTGCATTCATGTATCATACTGATCATACAGGATTGATACACTTCCAAAATCACACGAAGTATGATGTACCAGTGCAGCGCTAGGGGGTTACTCGCCAGCACCACATACTGAATACAAACAAACAGGAAGCTTTAAGGCATCATACCACCCTCAAAGGGTTATATAACACAGATGAAAGAGGTCCTGTGAATATGCCCCCTAGCCCTACTAGCTCTGACGTCACAGGTGCCATTGTTTGCGGTGCATTGTGGTCAGGCGGTGCTGGTGCATGTTGGGTAAAGTGATCGTGTTATTGTGAGACGCTGGGTGTGTATGTGCCTGGAGGCTGGAGGACGGTGGGGAGGGGGTTTGTTGATAAGGGTGGTAGGGTACCTGGTAACACCTGACAGCCTACCTGTTCAACCTACCTGTGAGGTGGTGGGCATTGTCAGGTGGGCTTTAACATAGACACGCAGGAGGCGCCTTTAATAGATAATGCATGTTGGCATGTTTGCCTTATCTACCTCTACATGCTTATAGATTATGTTCATACATATTCTCCACATATTTCCCTCTAGATTAAGAAAAGCCTTGTTATACACTGTGACAATAATTATGATTTTGGACAGTCATGCTTGCCACAGCACTACATTATGTCTGGTTTATCCTTGGCATGCCCAGTTTGGAATTGCAATACATCACCTGGCATGTTTTACTCGGCGGGTAAACGTGATATGATATTGGATGCGTCTTTTGACATTGCTTTCAATAAAAGCATACATGAGTTATGCCGTTTTCAAGACCGAAGCATAAGAACGACACTGCTGTCGCCAAAATACAGGTCTTCAAATTCCTCTGGCCAATTAAAAATTGCTTCCATTATATAATGATCCCAGTTGGTTCATTATTTGCAAAATGAGTACAAACCGATTTTGTTGCACACCCGCTTTAGCCTTTTACCTCCCACTTGTTGCTAATGTGTGTTATTCTGCTTGTTTTCAGGTAAGTGTGAATCAGAACATCCATGTGGTGCGTCTACAGTGGGTGAGTCGATAGAAGGTCGAGAAACCTCTTTCTGTTTATGACAATCTCTTATAGAACCCTTGGGTAATGGTATATTGTTGGAATGATCGTCATGTGTCATGGTGAGAGTTTGATACAAGCTTTGGTACAATCAATTTCACGAATCATTCTCAAAGGTGGTCATTGTTTAACTCACTTGAGGAAACATCGCTGTTTTCGGTAATTATTTTAAGACCTTAATCATTCGAATATCAATAAAAGAAAAATCTAAATCAATGTCCAATCATTACAGCTGAGAGCGTTATTCCATTTCTTCCCAGTACGCGGTTTCATTACATCA